>NC_061165.1:17759911-17772411 GCF_022113875.1 Hydra vulgaris
ATATTTATATTTTATATTATTTAAATTTTTTATATTACTATTAATTTTATAATTTAATTATAATAGTTTATATTATATAGCTATTATTAGGATATATTATTTAGGTATCAGTAATATATATATGTGGCATTGAAGTTGTTAGAAGCTGATATTTTACATTTTAAGTGTGTCTTTTTTGTTTGATTGTGAAACCCCATCTACTAAAACATAAAAACAGTGTACAAAAAGTAATGTTATTAGAATTTATATTCTTCTTATGTAGAACTTTCTAATATTGCCAGACATTTTGTTTTATGTGACCAGTGACTAGTCTATAATAATTTATTGAATTATGAAATTAAATCAATAAATAATCATTAAAATCAATTGAAATAAAAAGATTCAATTTAAATCATTATTTTTATTTGTCTGATTTAAATCATGATTTAAATTGAAACAACCCTTTATATATTCCATCTTTCTGAGGCATAGGGACATTATTCTTGGTTTTATAATTTTTAATTTAATATCTCGGGATATTTTTCATATTTAGTTTGCATACAGCAGTTAACAACTTTAAACTTATACATTAACTTTCATTATAACTTAATTATTAATAATTTGATTTATAGATTTTTATAGCAATACAATATTGAATTTAGGAGAAGGCTAAACTTCTGCTCTGGAGACAAAAAAGGAAGACAGCGAAAATAACCAGCCAAAATAAAGATTAAAGAGACAAAAAATTGTGTATATCTTGGTGCTGATCATTTATCCTCAATTTCTTATAATAAAACTAAAAATTTCACAATCAAACAAAATTTCACAATCAAACAAAAAAGACACACTTAAAATGTAAAATATCAGCTTCTAACAACTTCAATGCCACATATATATTACTGATACCTAAATAATATATCTTATAATAGCTATATAATCTAAACTATTATAATTAAATTATAAAAAAATTTTTTTTTTTCAATACTTATACTGTATGACATTTCAAATGTTTGATATATTTAATAAAGAAGAATTTAAAATGTCTTCTTTGTTAAATAAATCGAACATTTGAAATGTTACATTTATTTAATAAAAATTATTAAATAAATCAAATTTATTTTTTATTTTTTTATATTAAACTTTGGGATTTACCTGTAATTACAAACTCTTTACAGAAGTTCAATATTTGCTCTGAGAAGTTAAATGAACAAAATTTATTAAATGATTTTATTAAAGTATTTATTAAATTTATTAAAGTTTTTATATTATAATTTTTTATGTCTGATGATTGAAAGTTTGTAGTTACAGGTAAAGAATTAGTCGTTATGAGAACATTTATGTTTATGAACGTAACAAAAATTTTTTGTTGGATTTCAAAGTCACCAACTTTGAAATCCATTTGAAATCAACTGTTGAAAAAAACAACAGACTATTCATATCAGTTTAAAGTTTTAACAGTTGCTGGTGGTTCATTATTATTTATTATATAAACGTTTATTTAAAGTTATCTAATAGGCAAAGGTAATACGATACTTTTATAGATGATATTATTTTTTTAAATTGTATTACTAAAATTCAGAACTAAAATATGTAAAAAAAAATTATATTCAAACATTGGACAAGGTCTGTACTGTACCTGGAAAATCTGGAAAATATGTTAATATTGGCCAAAGTGGTGGAAAATCTGGAAAAGTCAGGGAGTTATTATTTTTTTAATAGTCATGGAAAAGTCAGTAATTCTAGTTAAGAAGTTACTTATTTCGCAATTGAACGCTGTATTTTGAAAACGTGAAGAGTCACGCTTTTTTTAAAATTGAGGTTTTTTGTTTGAAAAGAATATTTTTTTTTAGTATAAGATAAAATTATAAGATAAAAAAAAGATTTTTTAGATAAAATAAAGATTTTTTTTTTGATTAAAAAAAATGATTTTTAGTTAAAATAAAAACAAAATTTTTTTTAGGAAAAATGTTTTTTACTCTCCTGTAAAATTTTAATTTTGTGACTTGTCACATTTTCAAAATATAGCGCTCAATTAAGCTATTATGTTTTTTTTGGTGCTTCTAATTTATTTTTTCTGAAACATGTTTTTCTTAGTGTTTATTCTTAATCATCCTTAATAATAAGAACCATACTAACAAGTATAATAAGATCTATACTAATATATTTAACTTAAGTAATAGCTAAGTTTTATAAGTTTTATCATTCAAAGCATGTATATTCTTAGCATTTCCCATACAGTAGATAGTAATTTTAAACATTTTGTAAAAACCATTGTTAAAAATCGTCAGGGAAATTCATCTGATTTTTCAAAAAAGTCATTTAATTTTATATAAATAGTTGGCTACGAACCCTGTTGGAGAAACATTGTTTTAATATGAGTTTTTTTTTGTTTTACATTGCAATGTGTATCTCAAACATTAATAAAAATTGTTTTGTGTCAGTCCCAGAAATTGAATGCACACCTGCGAATTTCATAATTCATAAAAATATTATGAATCCATTAGCAAGTATATATTTTGATCATTAAAAGTTTAGCCCTCTGTCTTTAATTTAATCTGTTTTTTTAGTGATTGCTGTATTTACTTTCATAAATTCTAAATATAATATATAATTAGTTGTATAGTTTCTTATTAATATAATTAACTTTATTGTTTCAAGATAAAGTTGTATCCTTGAAAGATATGCTGGTATTATTGGCACAATGGGCAAGCATTGAAGTGCAACTTGGTGAACTACAAAATACATCAAATTCAGTGCTAAAAATTTGAGTATCAAAGGTATGCTAATTATTGTATTGCCTAAAAAAGTGTCATTGCCATTAAAAGCAGTGAAGAATTCAAGTACTCTGGAAGAAAAAAGACAAGAAAACACTTCAGTAAATGGTAAATATTATTTTATGATCTGTTTATGCATTTAGTATGATATGTAGTACAATTTATATACTTTAAATAAAATACTCTTTGAAGATTTTTTGTAAATGACATTTTATATTAATCGAAGTCTAAACAAAAGTTACTTTAATTACTGCCAGGCTGTGTATTTTTGCAAGTTAATTATTTGGCACAAATTGGAGTTAAAGACGAAGGAGATGGTATATGTTATTTACTAAGAATAGTTTATTAAAATGGCCTAGCTGTAAAATTAAATTATGCAGGGAGAGGATAAAAAATTGGAATAGGAAAAATGTTGATTGCATATGCTGCTATTGGTAAGTGGTTTAGAAAAGTTTATTTTTTCAGTTTTAATTTTGTATTACAAAATTACTTTCAATTTGTTATTTTTCTTTGGTGCATAATTAAACAAACAACTATTTTTTTTTACAGAAACTGTGAAGTCAAATAAGTATGGCTTATGCAGACATGTGATAGAGATAGCGGAAGAAAAAATAATAATCGTAGGCGTTAAATATCATAAGCTAAACACGATTCAATAACAAGTAGCTCAGTTAATATCGAAACTACTCTATAAATTTTACAGTGAATTTTTTTATTTAAAACTCAATGTGTCAGTTTTTGGTACAAGTTTGGTGTTTGCAATATGTATATTTAACCGAGAAATTATGTTTAATAAATAAATTTTTATACTTGTATAATACATTCTTTTTTTTTCTCTATAATTTTTCAGTATAACGATGCAAATCATCTTATTTGTAACAACGAGATAATGTTGCATAAAACGTTAGGCCAGTATAAAAATAATAATCGTATAACATACGATATTGGGCCAATTTTGTTTACAACGTTGGGCCAATGTTGTTTACAATATTGGCCTAACGTTATATACAACGTTGTGCCAATGTTGGGTAAACGTTGTATACAACATTGGGCCAATGTTGTACACAACATTGGGCCAATACCTAACCAATGATCAAACCTGCATTGGGCAAACGTTGACTTTCAACGTTGGGCCAATGTATCACCATGCATTGGCCCAACCTTGGTTCAATGTAAGCTTGCTGTCTGGGATATACAATATATATAAATATATGTATATATATATATATATATATATATATATATATATATATATATTTTTTTTTTGTTAAGTTTTACATTTGTTGGTCGTATAAGAACTATATATTGTCAAAACACACACAAAAAAAATAATGATAATAATAATAAACTTTCACAAATATAAAATAAGGTATCTGAAAGAAGATCAAAGGATCTTGTCGTCAAAATCTTAGATAAGTTCAAACAAGCATTAACAGTATCAAATTTTTACAAATTTTATATATATATATATAATCCAAATATATATTATATAATCCAAAGAGAGATCACGCGGATCTACTCACCAATGTTTTATATAAACGTATACGTTAAGTAAAGAATATAAAATCAATTAAATAAGTAAGAATAAACTTTTTACAAATATAAATAAGAAAAGACAAAGTTATTAATTCATATTATCAATAATAACATAATACGTCTTCTAATGAAAAAGTTAGGGTTTTTAATTTACTTTTAAAAAAACAAAAAGTAATGGGTAGTTCAAAATCTATATATTTAGACATGAAAAGATAATATTGTAAAATGATTTAAAATATTTTTATCTATACGTAACAGACGATGGAGACGAAGCGATTATTATGTGTGGCAAAAGATTATTTTATGAAGTTTTTCATTTTCTGACTTCGTGATGAAACTTATTGGAATATACATGTCATGGACATGGGAGGAGTACTGCTGTTACAAGCATGAACAATAATAAAACATTCAAAAAAACAATTTGTTATTTCAACGATCAGATTTGTTGTGTCAATGTATAAATGCTTTTTAAATATTATTTTTATATATTATCGCAATTTTAAACTAATGTTTCATTTTTTCATAAAAAAGTACTTTTGTAGTATTGTTTACGCGAAATATTAATGAAACAAAACATTTTTTTAAAAATATTATTGAATCAAAAAGTTTATTCGAAAAAAAATTTATTGAGACAAAAAAATATTAATAAAACAAAAAAAGTTTAGGGGAAATATTATTGAAACAAAAAATAGTACCTTATTTTAAATAAAAATAACATTAAAACATGTAAAAAATGATTTTTTTTAAGGAATATAAGTTGTTGAAACAAGAAAAAAATACATAATTTTAAGAATATAAGTTCTTTAAAAAAGAAAAAAAGTTCTTATTTTAAGAATTTGAATTCTTGAAACAAGAAAAAAAGTTTTTTCTTTAAGAATAAAAATTCTGAAAACAAGAAAAAAAGTTCTTATATTAGGCATAAAAATTCTTAAAACAAGAAAATAAAATCCTATACTTAGAACAAAAATTCTTAAAACAAGAAAAAAAAAATTTTGTTTTAAAAATACAAATTCTTGAAACAAGAAAAAAAATATATATTTAAGAAAACAATTTCTTAAAACAAAAAAAAAAAATTTATTTTTAAGAATAAAAATTCTGGAAACAAGAAAAAATATTCTTACGTGGCGGACAAGTCATTTTTAATCTTGTTTTAAGACTGTGTTTGCTTAAAACAAGAATCTTAGATTTTGCTTTGATCATAATTACTAATTAATTCAAGACCTTCAGTGTGAATGGAAACTAAAAATCAAACAGCCTTTATTAGGCTTTATCAGAACTAAAAACAATTCCATGACTGCGATTAAAATGAAGGATTAGGATCATGATTAATTAAAAGAGTATAAAATAAAAACTACTAGTCAGAATTTTAAAAAAAGACCTTGTTTTTTTTTGTCTAATAATTAAATTTCATCCACTATCATCAAAAAAATTTTAAATGATTTCATTTGTATCAATATAAAATAAAATGTTCTTCGTCATTTTTTAAAATTGATTTTTGAGCGATATACAAACGCAATAAAGAAACAGTTTATAGCATTAACTAAAGAAATTGTTCACAATTCAAAGATAATTTTAAAATTTTTTTCAACTGCTATAGATGTTTTTAAATAAATAAAATTGGTTATGCACCTCCATGCAGGTAACTCGTCATCTAAATACGTGTCGCGAAAGGTTTATATATTTTTTTGTATTCGTGTTATTTCGTTCATCTGGAATGAAAATCAAAAGTTTGCATGTGGAATAAAAAGCCATTCCGTGTACAATAATCTTAAAAAAAATTTATACTTTAAAAAATTATATATACATATTAAGTAGTAAAATAAGACAATAGATAAATTATTATCAATGAAAAGTATTGAGAAAATGGTAGCTGATATGCTAGAAAATCGAGAATTTATTTTGGAGAAAACAGAGCTTTTAAAAGACTAAGACAAAAACTCTGCTGTTATTACTTCTGCAAACATGAAAACTTTAACGGAGAGAATAGATAAACTTGAAAAAGGTACACATAAAAGCATAACAAAAACTAACAATATTGCAAATGATTTGAACGCAACACGTCTAAAGGTAGTATTCTTAGATAGCGAATTAAAAAATTTATTTTTGAGCAGAATAAAATAATTATGTCAAAGTTTGAAAAAGTGAAACGGAAAACGAAAAAAATTAACATTAAAGTTAAAGGTAAAAGTGAAGTAATAAAATTCAGGAACAAACTAAGGTTGGTGGAAGATCGTTCGTGTAGGAACAACTGGAAAATTGACGGAATAAAAGTAAGCGAAAAAACATGATAGATTGAATCCGAATGTAACGTTCATAAATTATTAGAAAAATGCCTTGACATTAAAAATATAAAAATTGAAACAGCACATCGATTGGGACCGAGAGATGGCTAGAAACAAAGAATGATAGTTTTAAAATTATTATATTATAAAGGCAAAACTGAAATACTTAAAAAATCGTGTATACTCAAAGATCAAATCATCTTTATAAACAAAGACTTCAATACTGAGACTACAGAAATAAGGAAAGATTTTGAGAGAACGCATGAAAAAAGAGAAAAAAGGGAATCCGACAACAACGTATCCTGCAACAAACTTGTAATTCGCGATTGGACTGCAAAGAAACGAGTTGCTGTTTCCACTGAATCTATATAAGTATTCATATAAATTTTATTTTAACTAATTCTCCTTATTCTTAATTTTGTATTTTAAAATGGATGATAGTTTATTAATTAAACATTGTAACACTTTATGTTAATGACGTCACTAACTATTTAACCTAACATCAAATACTATTCGATTTCTAAATACTATTCGATTTCTCTCGAAAAGCAAATACTGTTCGATTTCTAAATCCAATTTTTATCTTTAACAAAATAAAAACAAATTTTCAGCTTAAAACATTATTATTCAAAACCTAATCAAAAGTTTTTCAGATTTTAAACTTCTATTAAACGAAATAAATCACAATAATAAAATAATCTGTCTTACTGAGACGTGGTGTAAATATAACGAGCATAAATTAAAATTTGAATTGACAAATTAGGCGTCAATTCATCAACCGCAAAACTTCTATGCCAGTAGAGGTGTATGCATTTTTATTCATTTCGCTTATTACGCGGTGTAAAATAAACCATGTTATAAATTTAACCTTAAATTAAAAAGTTTTAAGTAAATATACTAACCCTAAGGATATTGAGATTCATTAAACTCATTCATTTTTTAAATTGTATTTATTACCAAAAAAAACTAATTTTAAACATAAAAACTTAAAAAAAGCTTTGAAATAAAGCTTTAAAATGCAAAATATATAATAACTGATCAAAATTAAAACTGTCATTGTAATTAGCTCTTAAAAACTTGATATATATATATATATATATATATATATATATATATATATATATATATATACATATATATATATATATATATATATATATATATATATATATATATATATATATATATATATATATATATATATATATATATATATATATATATATATATATATATATATATATAAATATGTATATATATATATATATATATATCTATATATATATATATCTATATATATATATATATATATATATATATATATATATATATATATATATATATATATATATATATATATATATATATATATATATATATATATATATATATATATATATATATATATATATATATATATATATATATATATATATCCCAGCCGGCATTATTACGTTGTTTCAGCGTTGAAATTCGGTTTAAGCGTTGATTCAACGTTGTTTAACTAAGTCACAACGTTAAATCAACGTTACCGTTTAAACGTTGATTATTTAACGCTATTTTAACGTCATTATTTCAATCATTGTTGACAAAAAATACGATATAAAATTTATGCGCGCGCAGAAATGGAAGTAAAATCGTAAACATTATTTCAACAATTAAAGTTATAGAGATTTCTAATTAAAAAAAATGTAAATACTGAACTTATACCATATAGAATTTTCAAGAGATCGAAAACATGTTCAGACGACTTTCCTGAAAGAACATTATCGTTTAAAAATCGATATTTTTTGTTTAACTTGGGCTACAATGCTTAAAGACTAATATTATTAAATGTAAATATAATACAGCTTTTTTAAAAAATGACCCATTAAATTATGTTAAATTTAATGCTAAGCGTTGTTTTTTAATAGAGCATCAAGAATTAAAAAAGGAAATTGATAACTTTAAAAGAGAACTTCAGCACGAAATAAAAAAGTAAAGATTTATATGAAAAATTAACTTCAACCACATCAGTTATTACTATGAAAACAGTTTTATAAACAAAACATTTGTATATAAACATAATCCAAACAAATCGTGTTATTGCAGTTTACTTGTATACAAACATTTATTTTAAAAATAATAGATCTTGCGACTTTTATACTGGCCTTACATCTGTCAATGTGTTTCATCAGTTAGTGCTGTATCACCATTAATCAAAAGAGATAAAGTGATATTAAAAAAAAACATTTACTTCTGTTTTTTGAAATTTAAAAAAATCCTTAACTACTTGGATCAAAATAAATATAATGCAGCAAAGATGACTTTTTAATAATGCTAATACTTGGATTATTGACAGCTGATTTTGCTGATAGGTTTAATATATTTTTAGGATTAGCGAATGCAATATTTTCTTCATTGTTGAGAGCTTATAGCTCACTTTTAAACCACATAGTTTTTTTCCAAGTAAAGATGTTATAAGACAGGCAATGCAAAACAGATTTTAAAAAGTAAATTATTCAGACTAACACTAAATTTTATATATAACAGAATTTATTATGGAATCACCTTAAAATTTTGAGTTACAGAAACTAACAGGGAATGAATACAAACATTACAGCAATATAAAAACATTAGTACCCGTAGCTCCAAATTCATCAATAATTTCTTTAAAAAATTTCTAAAGCTTACAGAAGCTAAATTGCGGATAAAAAAGTTACAAATCGCAACAATTATTTAGATTGTATTACAAAATACTCTTGTATAATGTATGGTTAAGGCTTTAATATTAATTTTTTAATACAAATGAAGTGATTTTAATTAAATCCATTTTTATGAGTCACTTTAAAAATATGATGAGTATTTGTATAAAGATAATTAAAATTTCAAACAATAATATTAGCTTTACTTGTTGTTTTTTTTTAGGTGAATCAATTGCAATTGATGGAATATCTTTAAAATGCTGAGGAAATTATAATAACTTTTAATTATTCAGGAATTTTAAGGATTAATATATAGAGCAAAAAAATTGTTTGATAATGAGTTCAATTTAAATTAAAAAAAAAATTAATATTAGTTCTCGCATAATTAATATCAGTTCTCTTATCTATTAAAATTTAGAATAATTTTTAACAATTTTGTGATCTCCATAAATATGAAGGGGAAAGGTGGAAATATGCTTTAAGAGCACTAATTTATATGGTGTAGTGAAAGGTATACCTTTATAAGATATGAAAAACTTTTTTATTCTCATTTTTTATATATTCAAAAATTTCTCCTTGTGTTTTATTTATTATTATTTTTTTCTAATTATTTTTTATTAACAGCTTCTTCTATTAAATACGATGGAACGACTGAAACTTTAATTAATGGCATTTTGTCTAACTTCTAAAAATGTGCTTCATTTCGAAAAGATGGCGGAAAAGAAAAAAATTTAGATTGATTGATATAAATTTATATTTATAAAAATCAATCTAAAACTTCTTTATTGAAATATTTACATATATTTCAATAGAGAAATAATTTTTTTTTGTCTGCTAATATTTTTTTTTTCAGTGTTAATTCAACATTACAAATTTAAACTCAATTATGAAAAAAGTCTAGAATTGAGTTGATGTTTTAAGTAAAATAAGAAAAGCCCAAAAAGTAACTGATGTAATAGTTTTATTTTTTGAAAAAAAAAATTCCAATAATGTTAAAAATTGGTATTAATATTAATGTTTATTAGATAAAGATGAGTGAAAAATAAGTAATGTTTATTAGATAAAGATAAGTAAAAAAACAAGTTACAAGTTATTTTTTGATTTTGAAAATTGTTTGAATGATAATTTATTATTTATCAAAATGTTTTCTTTTTTAACTTTTGTTGTTTTTATATTTTAATTAAAAGTCGATATTATTGTGTCATATATGATAATATACCTTAAATTATACTATTATGTTTTATATTAATAATGAGTATTTTTGTTTTTTTGTATTTCTATTTTTTTCAATATTCCATAATTATCTTATGTAGAAGTTTATGTTTTAGCAACCTAGTATTCTTTCATTATTTGTCTTTGTTATTGAACCTTAAGTTATTTGAATATAATATAATCAGAACTCTGCTGAATAATAAAGTAATAAATAAATTAATAAAAATGAGTTTAAAATATTATAAATTTATTAAATGAAGAAAATCTTATCTTTGCTTAAAATGTCGACTAATATTATTGTTTAGCAAGTATCATGGTTATAAAATGTTCAAATTTAGCTAGTTTAATTAGGCCTGTTAATACAGTTATAATACAGTTTCTTCTTTTTATATTAGTTCATGTAATTTTTTTAAAATCGAATATGCGGAAAGGAGCTGTTTGGAATAAAGATTTACAAGAAGAAGTAATTCCATCTAATTGAAATAGTGATAAAATGTTTGTCGACTTCCAGGTACCAAAGCATTGACTGCACTAAAATGCAGAGAAGAATTGGCTTAAGTTTATACAAATAAAAACTAAATTCTCTTCAGGTATTACAGCTATATATTACAATTTTTATTTTGTAAATAATGTGGTAAAAAAAGTTATTTTGTTGATACAAAATATATAACTATTTGTAGAACTATTTCAATTCTAAAAGAAAGCAAACAGTATTGTGAAAATTTTAAATTCACAACTACAAAAGAAAAATAAGATAATAAGAATGTTGACAAGTGGATGCAAGATTTGCACACAAGTGGAAACTTGAATGCAAATTTTCCATTTGTGTGGTTTGGATGGTTCTCCACAATATAATATATCGCAACAATTATAATATTAGATTTACTTCATGTTTTTTACAGATAAATCAATTACTGATAAATTAATTAGTTAATTGGTGGAACGTCTTCTAAAGATAGAATACAAAAAATTATGCTGAGGTAATCAAAAACAGTATTGGACTCTTACCTCATTTATAATCAGGGTGTCTGCAGCTCCTCTAAAATCCTCTAAAGTCCTCTTTGTTTTAAAACCACTTCTAAAATCCTCTATTATCCTCTAAAGAGGTAAAATTTGATCAAAGCTCCTCATTAATTCTTCATTTTTAAATTTTTGATAGAAGTATTATGTTCAAAATACCCATTATCGGTCTGCAAAACTGGTTAACGCCTTAAAAAGCATGAAATGTAAAAAATTGCTTTAGAAAAAGCATGCCATTTAACATAATAAATGACATTATTTGATCCCTGTCCCAGCCCTATAAGTGTATAAACATGGACGTTAAACCATTAATAAATGGCCACATAAAATTTCTTATAAAAATATTATGTAGCCACCCCGAAAATTATTTATAAATGCTAGAAATGTTTGATATTTTGACTAACAATTTATTTTTAATATATTAAAAAGGTTGTTTTATTTAAATTAAATATTTGAAAAAGTTATTAATAACTATATTATTTTTTTAAAATTCAGAGTATTTTCGAAAAGTTATATGGTCTTTATGGATATAAAGGGCAAAGGTGGAAAAATATGTTTTAAGAACACTAATCTATATGGCGTTGAAAAAGATGTGCCTTCATAAGATGTAGCATTTTTCGAATCATTATTTATTTTTTATATCTTCCCTTTTTGATTTTTTTAATATATTTTTTTTATTTACAGCTTCTTCTATTGTATTCAATGGACCAAAAGAACTCTCGGTTAATGGAACATTGTTTGACTTTCTAAATTACGCTTTATTTCAAAAAGGTGGTGGAAAAGAGGAGAAAATTGTGTAGATTTTATTCTATTACATGTAAATATATGTAATATTTAAATATGTATTTTTAAATAAAACAAGTTTTATCTCTTCCTTTAATCATACCTAGCTTTTTTAACTAAACTAAACTGAAAAAGTTCTAAATAGTCTAAGTATAGACTATGAATAGATTTAATATTCATAATATACTTTAATAATAAACAGCAACACTAATGTACATGCATAGTACGTT
>NC_061165.1:17777411-17849911 GCF_022113875.1 Hydra vulgaris
TAAAAAAAATAGTTCAACTGAACAAGCCATTATTCAATTTAATCGTGAAGTCTCAAACTCTTTTGCTAAATCACAATATACACTTGGTGTTTTTGTCAATTTATCAAAGGCTTTTGATACAGTCAATCATGATATCTTACTTAAAAAACTTGAGTTCTACGGAATAACTGGTAAAATGATCAAATGGTATAAAAGCTACTTGTCAAATAGAAAGCAATTCGTCTACCACGGAGAAGAATTGCTTCCTATTAATCTTCAAAATAAAACATTAATTGAAATAAAATGTGGTGTTCCACAGGGTTCTATCCTTGGCCCACTTCTCTTTTTAGTATACGTCAACGATCTAAATAAGGCCTCGAATCTTATAAGCATTATGTTTGCCGACGATACCAATTTATTTTTGTCAAACAAAGACATTAACAACCTTTTTTTAGATATGAATAAAGAACTTAATCAAGTTTCTAACTGGTTTAAATGCAATAAATTAACCTTAAATATTGAGAAAACAAAGTGGATCCTTTTCCACTCCTCAACAAAAAAACGCTTTTTGCCTTATGATTTACCTAAACTTTATATTGACAAAGTAGAAATAAAAAAAGATTCCGTTTTAAAATTTCTAGGTATTTATCTTGACGAAAATATGACATGGAAAGCTCATATTGATTATATATCAACAAAAGTTGCGAAAAGTATTGGCATCCTCTATAAGGCCAGAAATTATCTAAATAAAAATAATTTAAAACAACTATACTACTCATTTATTAATAGCAATATAAACTATGCAAATATTGCCTGGGGAAGTACAGGTAAAAGTAAGTTGCAACGTCTTTACCGCCATCAGAAACATGCAATGCGAATAATATATTTTTTAAATCGTTTTTCAAATACAAAACCTCTATTTAAAGATATGAATGTATTAAATGTTTATGAACTTAATTTGTTCAATATTTTATGTCTTACGTTTTGTTGTATGAATAACCCCTTATTTCATGTTTTTAAAGATCTATTTACCTTTAAAGTAAAGAATAAATATAGTTTGCGAAACAATAACTATTTAAAAGAACCCTTTTGTCAAACAAAGTTTAATCAATTTTGTATAGATTATCGAGCACCTTATATCTGGAATAAAATTGTACAGCCTAATTTAGATTCATCTATCTCTTTTTCTGTTTTTAAAAACAAGTTAAAGAATATTATTTTTTCTACGGATAATATATTAAAATATTTTTGAGATATTATTTTGACCATAATTATTTCAAATGTTTTGGATTCTTATTTTGTTATAAACTACCTGTGTTATACTATATTATATTTACATTGTAATTTTTATATGGTTATGGTGACAAGATTAATATGATCTTCTTCCAGATTCCAAGTTTATATGTTTATATTACATGGAAATCACGACATGTAAATAATGTTAACTGAAAAAAAAAAAAAAAAAAAAAAAAAAAAATTATGTATATATATATATATATATATATATATATATATATATATATATATATATATATATATATATATATATATATATATATATATATATATATATATATATATATATATATATATATATATATATATATATATATATATATATATATATATATATATATATATATATATATATATATATATATATATATGATATATATATATATATATATATATATATATATATATATATATATATATATATATATATATATGAAAAATGTCTATTTGATTCTACAGTTTAGTTTATTTTTATGTTAAAGTTTAATTAGTTGTATATGGAGTTTTTTTATAAGGTATAAAACATTCAATTATAAAATTTGCTTTATTTAATAAATTATATGACGCTCAAGATCAGTGACGTAGCGAATATTTTTGCGACCGGGGCAAAAATGAAATAAATGCGCTTTTTTACAATAAAATTAAGAAATTTATACTTTTTATGTTAAAATTGGTTTCATTTATTTTTGCTCCTCAATTTTTTGGGCCTCTTAAAGCCTTCGCGAAAGGGGCTGTTTCCACTTTGGTCTCCCCTCACTACGCTTATGTTTAGGAGTGTTTGTTGCACATTTTGCTTTATAATACATACCATCGATATATCAATGACATATCTTTAATATTGTATATTATATCATATAGAGAATGTTTAATTTACCGGAGTGATAAATAATGCCAACTTATATAAAATCTTATTTAGTAGTCAAATAAAAAATGAGCTAGCATCACAAATCTGGATCTCAATAAAAGAAAGAAAGTGTCGAGATTGAAAAATGTAAATGAAAAACAAACTATACTTTAACGTTATGGATTTTCAGTGTCTTCGAAAGAGAAAGATTTAGAAAATGGATATCATAATGTAGAAGCTAATTTTAACAATAACGACAACGTTGTTGAACAAGCTGCAGATTTAATTAATGTGACTTTCCAGATCCTAATAACATAGAAAATAAAGATGACGTGGAACCCGGCAATCTTTCAGTTCCTATCAACAATATCTCTGAGAATTATAAATCAAATATAAATGATAATAAAATTACTATAACAAAACTGCTTGACTTTGTTGTTGATATTCTAAAAAACGACCAAATGCTTCTGAAATTGAGGAAGCAGTTCGTAGGGGTATTTAAAATATCTCAATTTCCAAAAGATGTGAACGGACATTCATACCCTGTTTGTATACTACATACAAGTATGAAAAATGAGAATATGTTCCCGGAAATACAAAATGAGTTTATAGAGTGTTGTGCCAAAAAAGTATTAGACGTTATTCTAAGTGAACGAGGAGCAGCAAAATATTACTCAATACTTGTTGATGCAATCCCTGATTAAGCACATATGGAACAAACTGTATTTATATTGCGTTATGTTTATTTAAATGAAGAAAATAGTCTCTACAAATTTTAAGAGCGATTTTTAGAGTTTGTTGAATGCAATCAGAAAACAGTGAAAGCTACTGCTGAATTAATTTGCAGTGTTATTAAAAAACACAATATACCAATGATAGACTGTCGTGGTCAAGGTTATGACAACGGTAGCAACATGAGCGGTCAATATAAAGGAGCACAAGCAGAGATAATTAAAGAGAACCAATTGGCAATTTATTCTCCATGTACTTGTCATAGCTTAAATCTGTGTGTTGTCCATGCCGCAGAGTGCTGTGCAGCGGTTATAAACTTCTTCGGTGTTGTGCAACAGACTTATAACTTGTTCAGCTATAGCCCGCAAAGATGGCAAATTTTAAAAGAAAACATTGGATGCTCTTCGCACAGCATGTCAGATACACGTTGGTCAGCCAGGATTGAAATTGTAAAACCTTTTGCAGAACATATTCCTGGTTTAAAGAGTGCTATCCGAGACTTAAAGAAGCTAAACTTACTGCCGAGACTCGATCAGATATCAAACGTATTGAGAAATACTTGGGTTCATTTGAGTGCATTATACTCGCAACCACTTGGTTTAAAGTTCTAACAAGCATCAATTACAGAAACACAGTTCTGCAAGAAATGCAACTTTACATGTGGAGGTTTTAAATTTAAAAAATGTAATTGATGACCTCTTATTATTGAGAATCAACTGGGATTCAATTTTAAATGAATGTAAACTTGTTGCCGAAAATCTGGCTATGATTTCCAATGACATATTCCCGGAGAAAAAACGCAGCCGAAAAGATAGAATTTCAGATGAGTAACAGAATAATAAATTAGGCAACACCAGTGCAGAATTTTGTTTTAAGCGCGATGTTTTTTATGTTCTTTTAGATTGTGTCATTGGTAATATGAACCGGCGTTTTGAGGCAGCCAAAGATCTTGAGGAAACATTTGGTGTTGTATGGAAATACATGACAATGGATAAAAATCTGCTGCGTGAGAAAGCTTCATCTATTTGCGTTAAATACAGAATTGATGTTTCTCTTGATTTAATAGACGAGTTAGAACATTTAAAGAAAATTCACGCATCAAATCTTGGGATAATACTTTTATCACCGTTTCAATTATTAAACAAACTCCATGAGTTGAAGCTTGATTTTCTTTTCCCAAATATTTTAGTTGTTCTTAGAATTTTTTGTACACTTCCAGTTACCGTTGCACAAGCAGAACACTTTTTCAGCACACTTGAAAGAGTTTTAAATTTTTTACGATCTACGATGTGTCAAGATCTACTTTCTAGTTTGGGAAGACTAGTGATTGAGGCGCCACTTGCAAGGAAACTAGACTTTGATGCAGTTATCAAACTTTTTGCAAGCAAAAAATCTCGCAAAGCTTATTTTGGTTAGTTGCAGTACAATTAAATACAATTATTTATTTTGAACACTTAGAATTCAAAATATTATTTTTTTTTTGAAAGAAAACCAAAAAATATACTTGTTTATCTGTAAAACTCTCTTTGAAATTAGAAATTAGAGCCTTTATTAATACTTTTTATTTTAATTTACATTCTCTTCTTTTCTATATTATATCAAGTTATTTACTTATAGTAAAAATATTAAACAAAAAGCTACTTAATTAAAAAGCTTTTTATTACAAAATTTTTGCTAAATAAACTTAGTTACTCTGCGCAGCAGCCTTGCTTGCCAAAGTTCGTGTTTCTGAGTTAAGGGATATAAACCCCGAAATGTTTTAAAAAAATCAAAAAAAATAACTGAACTGTTTTAGATACTTAAATATACGGTGAATTCAAAAATCATAGTGGCTATGTCTAAAAAATATTCTAAGTATTAAATTTTGTATTTTTTTAAGTTGTAAAAAATGTCGTTTTCAAATAGTAAATTTACCTCTTGTGGTACACCTAATGACTTTGTAACAAAAAAGCTCGGTATTAAAAAGCCTATTTGGCCTCTGGTTGAATTTTTAAAAACTATCATAATAAATAGTTCTAACTATCAAAATAAAACTATCAGAATAAACTATCAGAATAGTTCATTTTTTGTCGAGATTTGGCTCAGTTTTATATAACAGAAATTAAATTTTTTTAAATCTTTTAACATGGTAAAAATAGATAGAGTTAAATCAAGAACAAAACGAGCATTAAAAAGAAAAAAGATTTTTAATGGAAACTTGCTACGTTGCAGTTATATTGTTAATATTGTAAATCCTCCTTCTTTAAGTGGTAATATTGAATCTTATGTTGGTAATCAAACAGACATCTTCAGTACGTCGAATTCCTCTTTTCATAAAGTTGAACCGCTTTTTAACTCAACACTGCAAAGTTATGCCCTTATTAAAAATAAACTGACAGGTTATAGAATTATTGACTGTTCTATTTTGTCAGATGTTATAAGCGTTCTGAGTTGCCCAACTTGCTTCCAAACAACATTAGCAGTAATTGGAAACATTAGCAAAAAGCGAGGACTTGCTTGTGAGCTTTCAATTGTTTGTTTAAAATGTAAGTATCAAAATGACTTTTATACTTCTAAATTATTAAAAAAAGGAAGCTTTGATATAAATACACGAACAATATGCACAATGAGAACTCTTGGAATAGGACATTCTGGAATTCAAAAATTTACAACTCTCATGAACATGCCAAAGCCAATGACACAAAAAAATGATAAACTTGTTTTGAAAATAGCTTATACTACAGAGGATGTTGCACAGGAAACAATGGCTGATGCTGTAGCAGATTTAAGTCAAAATTGTCAAAATGATGATGAGATTTTGAATATTGGTGTATCGTGTGACGGCACATGGCAGCGCAGGGTTTTTTCCTCATTAAATGGTGTATTTGCAGCACTCTCAATGGATAGTGGGAAAGTATTAGATGTTGAGGTAATGAGTCGAGTCTGCAGGAGGTGCTCTTTAAATCAGAACCTTGCTAAAAAAGTGCTTTTGTCCAGTAGAAAAATTTCCATATTTTCAAAATGAACTTTATTGGTTCTGCAAGTGGAATGGAATGCGAAGGAGCCAACCGCATTTTCCAGCGAACTATTAAAAAACACTAACTTTAAAACACTTAAAATTAAAATACATTAACTTTTTGGGTGAAGGAGGTAGCAAAAGCTACAATAGTGTCAAGGATGTTTATTCTGGCACTCAAGTGACTAAATTAGAATGTGTTGGGCACTACCAGAAGCGTGTTGGAACCCGACTTCAAAAATTGAAAAAAAAGTGAAAAGACTTGGTGGTGGTGGAAAATTGACAGATTCGACAATTGATCGACTGCAAAAATTTCTTTGGTTTGGCAATTAGACAGAATACTGGTGATTAAGTTGCCATGAAATCATCAGCGCTTGCAACTCTGTTTCACGTAGCATCATCGAAAGAAACAACTGGCACTACCCACATTGCCCAACGGGTGCAAGTAGTTGGTGTAAATTCAACAGCGACAAAGTAAATAGGACCAATACCAACAAGCCAGGTCCTGGACTTCCCTTGGAGTTTGTATATAAGATCAAACCTGTGTTTGAGGACCTTACTAAAGAAGACGAGCTTCGAAAATGTCTTCATGGCAAAACACAAAATGCAAATGATTCTTTTAATGGAAAGATTTGGAATCGTATACCGAAAACAAAATTTGTCTCCTAGACAGTGCTTAAGTTCGGTGTCTATGATGCTGTAGCAAACTTTAATATTGGAATTAAGTCATCAATACTAATTTAGTAAAAAATTAACATGATTCCAGGCTATTTTACAATAAACGGTTCAAACGCTATAAACAAAGTTCGCATTAAGTGGTCGATCTATCAAGGAAGGTCACATAACAAATTGCGTCGTCAAAAGTTAAGGACTAAAAAAGTTAAGAAAAATGACAATATCATAAAAAAAGAAGGCAAAACATATGAAACAGGAGGTTTCTAATTTCAATTAGAGTCTTGTGTGATATATTTGATATGTTTGTAGATTATTTATTTATTTTTTTTACTTATTGCGTGTTATTTCAGTTCAAGGTTTTTCAATATGCCGGCCGCAATTACATGAGATCCACTTGGGCTTTTTGTCTGAAATTTTCAGCACATCTTCATTTCAATAAGAACTGTGTTTTAAGTGAAACAGAATTTTAATAAATCAAGTAAAAAACCAGTATGGCTAATTTATATTTTAATAAAATGATCTTTTTTCTGATATCAACTTTGGTGGAGAGGTCCTCAGACCGAAAATTTTTTTTAAAAAATCTGCTCCATTTAAAACATTCATGCACCTATTCTAAATGTGTTACCAAAGTTTTGTTTTGCCTTTTTATTAGTTTTTGCTAAATCTTGGCCGGCGCAAATCCTATTTTCTGCTTATTTTTAGGGCTTTTTGGGGTATATGCAATACCCGTTGACCAAATTTTTTTTGTGTGTGTAAATTTTCTGTTTTTATTAGAATATTTGTTAGATTATTTCAAAAGTTTACTTCTATTGTCTATATTTAATAATGAGGGGGAAGGGAGGGTGATATCCCTTAAATAGTTGAGAAAGGGTTGTATAACAATTACCAAAACATAAAAAATAAAAACACAAAAAAATGAGTAGCCTTCTTGACTATAGTGACTCCTCGGCCTTGAAATGGTGAATAATATTAAGAAAAAAAAAATTTCTAACAAATGCAACTTGTTAAAAAAATAAAAGAATTCGTTGACCAACCTTACTAGTTAAAGACACATCTAGTCCTAGACTTTAAGATTGATTTTGATTTAAGTTAAACTAAAGACACGTCGTAGACTTTAAGTTTAATGTTTTCAATATGGATATGAATACTTATGTAAAATAAAGGGGGACTGCTAAAAAATTTACCCCGGGGCCCGGCTTGGCTCTCTACGGCCCTGTATATATATATATATATATATATATATATATATATATATATATATATATATATATATATATATATATATATATATATATATATATACATATATATATATATATATATATATATATATATATATATATATATATATATAGTCTTGCATGTCTCTTGCGTAGCATCAAAAAATATTTCCCATAAACTGTAGTTTTGAAGAGCGCGTTAATAAACCAGACCAGAAAAAGTTTTAAATATTAAAATTTTTTTTTAATTGATAGACTGCCTGGCCAAACCAAACCCTCAGTCGATGTAGCAGCACTCTTTTGCGAGTCAGGCTATTTGTCAGTCGTTGTAGCAGCACTCCCTTGCGAGTCAGGCTATTTGTCAGTCGATGTAGCAGCATTCCCTTGCGAGTCAGGCTATTTGTCAGTCGATGTAGCAGCACTCTGTTGCGAGTCAGGCTATTTGTCAGTCGATGTAGCAGCACTCCGTTGCGAGTCAGGCTATTTGTCAGTCGATGTAGCAGCACTCCGTTGCGAGTCAGGCTATAAGATAGTCGATGTAGCAACATTTACGCATGTTTAAAAAATGTTTTTTATTAAATCAATAACAAAAACACCACTAATTAAAAAAAACTTTCTAGTCGTTATAATTGCGGTTTTTTAAAAATTTTTTAAAAAACAATTAAATTTAATGTACTTCCGCATAAATTAATTGCTTTGACATTTCGATGACAATCAAAAACAGCTTAAGAGACGAGGTAATTAAAATTGTAGTCGTAAGAGACTTTTTTTACATTAAAATGCTCTTAAAGCGACACTATATGAGTATATATATATATATATATATATATATATATATATATATATATATATATATATATATATATATATAAATATAGATATATATATTTATATATATACATATATATGTATATATATATATATATATATATATATTTATATATATATATATATATACATACATAAATAAGTATATGTTGTTTTATTTATTAAGAATTTGGGCAGAATAAGCCGTGTTTTTGTTTTGTTGTTTTGTTTTTTTTAGTTTATGCTAAAAATAAAGTTTAGTTTTTTGAACATTCAAAGAGAATTTGTTGCATATAAACCATTCATTTACTTCATTTAGTTCTTCATTTACTACTGTAAAAAGGGTTTTATTATATTTTTGTGAGAATAAAAAAGAATTGAGTCATCAGCGAAAAAACTAAAACTAAATAAGTTTGATGTTGAAAATAAATTATTTATGTATAGTAAGAAAAGTAACGGTTCACGAATAAAACCCTTTGGGACTCCGCAAGTTATACGTATTGTTTTCTGTTTGAAAGGTTTTTCAAACCAATGTAAGTTTGTCTTTTTTGTTTCGTAATATTCCAGTTTTACTTTTAAAATGGAATGATGGAAAATCTTTGGACATGTCAATGAAAACTCCTGGCGTAAAACAGTCTTTTTTAAATGCATTAGATAAGTTATTAAATAATTCTATTTTTGGGTGATCTGTTGAAGTTGTTTTTTGAAACCTAATTGCTTACTATATACATGTTGCTTTTAGTTAAATGATTATACAGCCTATTGTACATTATACGTTCAAGCAATTTCAAGAAACAAGACGAAACAGATATAGGCCTGTAGTTAGAATGGTCTGACTCATATCCAGACTTAAGTACTGGAGTTACTCTAGAAATTTTCAAATATTCCGAAACTTTACCCAATTTAAGTGACTGATTGAAGATCAGATTAGAAGAAACAAAGATGGTTCAGTTATATCATAGACTTTTTTTAATATATTAATTCTATTTTTATCATATCCTGCACTTTGTTGCATTTTAAGCATAGTAATGCAGTCCACAACTCACATATATCAAGCTTTGACTCATTCATTTTTTTATTAGAATTTGTTTGATAATCAAATTTAAAGATGTTAGAGAGATACTTGCTAAATTAGAGCTATCATTAATGAAAAAACTGTTAAGTTCTTTAGCTACTAGTGTTTTATCATAAATTGATTCATCGTCAATTAAAAGTTTTTATGGCAGAGCGTTGTTTTTATATTTGTTTTGTCTGATTAGTTCTTTAATTGCATTCCAAGTTTGTTGAGTATTTCCATTTGCTTTTTTAAGCAATTTCAAATAATATAGTTTTTTAAAGTATTTTTTGATTTTTTCAAATATATTTATATAGTTTTTATATTTTGCTTTCTTTGAATGTTATTTTTAGAAGTTTTTCATAAAGTTGTTTTTTTCTTGAAGATTTTAGTAAACTTTTTGTTATTCAAGGCAATAGAAAAGATTTTGAGCTTATATAAAACTTTTTCATAGGAAACGCTTTATTATATTGTTTACAAAATTGCCCTAAGAAAAGTTCATTAGCATTGTTAGCATCACGTGATTGAAGAACAAATCCTAATTAACGAAGTTAATTATAAGGTTGCAAAATTGTTGTATGGAGTTTTTATTGATCTGTCGCTCAAAAATAATATGTTTTTTGGGAATATTATCAGAGGTTATGCTTTTTATTATAAGAAATTTGAGGAAATGGTCTATCAAGCCAGATTTTATAATACCTGTACTAAAGCAGCTATTAAAAAAATTATTTGTAATTATGATATCCTGTTGGGTAAAAGAACATGTTGTGTATTTTAATGGCTTTGTTATTGTTGGAATAAAGTTATTTTTTAAAGTGTATTTACAAAAACATTTATCGCTGTTATTTGACGCTGGTTTAAAAGATAAATATTCAGGTCACCGACTAAGTAAACATGCTTTTGTTTTTTATTAACTTTTGTTAAAAAATTACGTAAGCAAGCTTTAAGGTTTTTTAATTTGTTCGTTGGTTCTTTATAAATAACATTAACAGTTATATTTTTAGAATTATGGTTAATTATTTCAATGCATAATGACTCTTTTATGATTACTAATGTAATCTTTTTTATTCACACTGAGGTCATTACGTGGTATAAAATTAAAGGTAAGGTTTAAGGAGGTGTATGCATTTTTATTTATTCCGTTCATTACGTGGTATAAAATTAATGGTAAAATTCAGGTAAAGAAAACTTCAATGTTCCAATCAAAGAAACATCGACTATTTTATTATATAAATACAATAACATGCTTGCAGCAACTTATAAGATAAGTTTATACTGTTATTTTGCATTTTAAATCCTATCGAATTAAACACAAAAAACGGTATAACCTGAAGCATCATAGTGTACTAAGCGCAATCAATATGAACACAAAATAAGATCGCTGAAAAAAATGACTCAAAAAATTTTAAATCAATAGTGCAGACAAGTTTTTTTTGTAGAAAATAATGCGTTTTACTAAAAAAAAGCAAAATATAGCAATAATTAGTTTTTTTTTTCAAAACTAAATGCAAGTGTTACAATTAAGGCGTTGTTCCAATTTTGGCAATTCTCCCCTACAAACAATTAGTTTATTATATTCCCTTTAAAAATTTCAGGAAATGATGGGATTGAGCGGAAGATGATTAAAGCTTGCTCTGTCACTTATTTGTGAATTGAAATAACGTTTGCCTTAAAAATTTGTAGCATATAAATATAAAAAAAACTATTTTTATTTTAAACGTTTACTTGATTTCCTGATTTTTAAACGACATGCTGTAGAAAAGATGAGACTTTATTTCTCTAATGCAGAATACTGACTTAGTCAGTATATTTGATTTAGGCCGGGCTAATAACTTGGTATTTTTAATTTACCCAGTCAACATTTAGTATGAAAAAACTTGTATAATAAGAACCACTATATATTTTAATTAGGCGTAATGCAAATGAAGGCTACACCAAAATCTGGATAAATTCAATAACTTTGTCTGTTTGATTAAACTGTTAAGAATTTATAACAATTTTAGTACAAATTTAATTAGTTTTTTGCTACTTATATCATTGAATTAAACTTTACAAGTTAGGGTTGTTTTAAAACCAATTTCGTATAAACTTAAGAATATATATATATATATATATATATATATATATATATATATATATATATATATATATATATATATATATATATATATATATATATATATATACATATATATATATATATATATATATATATATATATATATATATATATAAATATATATATATATATAAATATATATATATATATATATATATATATATATATATATATATATATATATATATATATACATATATATATATATATATATATATATATATATATATATATATATATATATATATATATATATATATATAAATATATATATATATATACATATATATATATACATATATATATATATATATATATATATATATATATATATATATATATATATATATATATATATATATATATATATATATATATATATATATATATATATATATATATATATATATATATATATATATATCCTAGACAGCAAGCTTACATTGGCCCAATGTAAGTTTTAACATTGGCAAGTTTATTCCGTTGGGCCAACATTTAGCCAATGTTTTTTTTCGGCGTATTATTTTCAATTTTGCAAATCGGTTTTTTGCAAATATCTCACAATATTGGGCCAACATTTAGCCAATGTTTTTTTTTCGCAACTCTACAAATCGGTTTTTTGCAATTATCGTACTACGTTGGGCCAATATTTGGCCAATCTAGTTAAGGCTTAATATTTTGCTATAAAAATCTTATACCGTTGCCAATATTCGGCCAATGTAGTTGCGGATTAGTATATACTTTTAAATTTGTTTCGAAACATTTTTTAAAATGGTATCGTTTGACAGAATAAAAAAAGGTTTTATTTTTATTTTTTTCTAAAAATTATAAAAATAAGAAGCTATATTTATTATTCTTCTAAGAATCTTAAAAGCTTCCTTATAAGAAATAAACTTCAAGAGATTCTCGTGACTTGATGTTTTGTTTTTTTAAATAATGAAATTTTTGTTAACATTTAAATAATATGATTAAAACATTTTTTACTACAATCTAAACTATTAATATAATAATAAAGACAATAATTAAATTATTTTTGTGTAAGATTTTGATGTTATTATTTTATTTTTATAACACAAATGGCATTTCAAATGTTTGATTTATTTAATAATCTTTATTATTTAAATGAAACATTTCAAATGTTCGATTTATTTGATTAAGAAGACATTTTAAATGTCTTTTTTATTAAATAAATCAAACTTTTGAAATGTCATACAGTATAAGTTTTTTTTTTTCATAATTTATTTATAATAGTTTTAATTATATAGCTATTATAAGATATATTATTAAAGGTATCAATAATATATATGTGGCATTGTCAATACCATTCTCAATACCATTGTCAATGCCAATGTCAACTTCAATGCCATGGAAATTGACATTGGCATTGAGGCTGATATTTTACATTTTAAATATGTCTCTTTTGATTGATTTTTTTTCTGTGTTTGATTATGAAACCCCATCTACTAACATATTAAAACTGTACAAAAAGTGATGTTACTAGAACTTATATTTTACTTATGTAGAGCTTTCTAATACTCCATGTTTCTGAGGTTTAATTATTTTTAATTTAACAATTTTGAATACTTTTCATATTTAGTTTGCCTACAACAATTAACTAATTTAAGCTTATACAATAACTTTAGTTATAACTTAATTATTAATGATTTGATTTATAGATTTTTAAAGCAATACAAGATTGAATTTAGCAGAAGACTAAATTACTGCTCTGGAGACAAAAAAGGAACACAGCAAAAATGACCAGTCAAAATAAAGATTAAAGAGACAAAAAATTGTGTATATCTTGGTGTAGATGATTTATTCTCTACACCTCTTTTTCTTATAATAAAACAAAAAATATTATTAAACTTTGGGATTTACCTGTAACTCTAAACTCTTTACAGAAGGTCAATGTTTGCTCTGAGAAGTTGAATAAACAAATTTATTAAATGGTAAGTTTTTATAAAAAAGTCTTTATGTCTGATGATTGAAAATCTTTATTCATAGCTGTATCTTTTACAACTTTAAAAACTTTTTCATATATTACGATTAAAAAGTCATAGTGTTAATTAACATTTTATTGTGTAATAATCAGCATATCAAAGCTTGGTCAGAAAGCGAGAGCGATCGCTCTCTAATACTGACCACAGAAAAACTGGCCAGGTTTTCTAGTCGATTTATCGTAACAAAATATTTTTGTTGGATTTCAAAGTTTTTGTCACTAACTTTAAAATCTATTTGAATTCAACTGTTGAAAAAAAAACAGTGTATTCATATCAGTTTAAAGTTTTAACAGTTGCTGGTGGTTCATTATTATTCATTATATAAACATTTATTTAAATTTATATAATAGACGAAGGTAATACAATATTTTTATAGATGATATTATTTTTAAAAACTGTGTTATTAAAATTTAGAATTAATATATGTAAAAAAAATTATTTACAAACATTGGGCAACTTTATATTTCAAGTAACCACACTTTTTATGAAAGTGAGGTTATTTGAAAAGAATATTTTTTTTTAGTAAAAGATAAAATTATAAGATAAAATAAAGATTTTTTTAGGATAAAAGAAACAATTTTTAGATAAAAAAAAATACAGCACTCAATTAAGCTATTATGTTTTTTTTGGAGCTACCTATTTAATTTTTTTGAAACTTATGTTTTTCTTAGTATTCGTTCTTAGTCATCCTTAATAATAAGATCCATACTAACATGTATAATAAGCTCCATACTAATATCCAACTTAACTGATAACTAAGTTTTAAAAGTTTTGTCATTGAAAGCATGTACAATCTTAGCAGTAATTAGTAATTTTCAACATTTTGTAAAAACCATTGTTAAAAATGGTCAGGGAAATTCCTCTGATTTTTCAAAAAAGTCATTTATTTTTATATAAATACTAGGCTGCTAACCCTGTTGGAGAAACATTGTTTTACTATGAATTTTTTTGTTGTACAGTGCAATCTGTATTTTATAAGATACACAAAACAATTCTTGTTAATATGTAAGCTTAAACATTAACGAGAATTGTTTTGTGTCAGTGCCAGAAATTAAATGCACACCTGCAAATTTCATAATTCATAAAAGTATCAATGATCCATTAGCAAGTATATATTTTCATCATTAAAAATTTGACCCTCTTTCTTTAATTTTATCTGTTTTATTAGTGATTATTGTATTTACTTTCATAAATTCTAAATATAATATGTAATTAATTGTATAGTTTCCTAATAACATAATTAACTTTAAAGTTCAAGATAAAGATGTATCCTTGAAAGATATGCTGGTATTTATAGCACAACGGGCAAGCATTGAAGTGCAACTTGGTGAACTACAAAACACATCAAATTCAGTTATAAAAATTTGAGTAACAAAAGTATGCTAATTTTTGTATTGCCTGAAAGAGTGTCATTGCCATTAAAAGCAGTAAAGAATTCGAGTACTCCGGAAGAAAGAAGACAAGAAAATACTTTAGTAAATAGTAAATATTTTTATATGATCTGTTTAGGCATTTTGTATAATATCTTAGTACAACTTATATACTTTAAATAAAATACTCTTCGAAGATTTCTTGTAAATGACATTTTATAATAATTTAAGTCTAAACCAAAGTTACTTTAATTATTGCCAGGTTGTGTATTTCTGCAGGTCAATTATTTGGCACAAATTGGAGTTAAAAACAAAAGAGATTGTATATGTTATTTACTAAGAGTTGTTTTTTAAAATGGCCTAGCTGTAAAATTGAACTATTCAGTGAGAGGACAAAAAATTGGAATAGGAATAATGTTGATTGCATATGTTGCTATTTGTAAGTGTTTAGAAAAGCTTATTTTTTCCGTTTCAATTTTGCATTACAGAATTAAATTCAATTTGTTATGTTTCTTTGGTGCATAATTAAACATACAACTATTTTTTTTTGTTGTAGAAACTGTTAAGTCAAATAAGCATGGCTTATGCAGACATGTGATAGAGATAATGGAAGAAAAAATAATAACAGTGGGTACCAAATATCATAAGCTAAACACGATTCAATAACAAGTAGCTCAGCAAATATCAAAACTACTCTATAAATTTTATAGTGAGTTTTTTTATTTGAAACTCAATGTCAGTTTTTGGTTTAAGTTT
This sequence comes from Hydra vulgaris, assembly GCF_022113875.1. Taxonomy (NCBI): domain Eukaryota; kingdom Metazoa; phylum Cnidaria; class Hydrozoa; order Anthoathecata; family Hydridae; genus Hydra; species Hydra vulgaris. The sequence continues at coordinate 17,793,259 of NC_061165.1, forward strand.
GCCGTTTGCATTATGTATATTTAACCGAGAAATTATGTTAAATAGATAAATTTTTATCCTTGTTTCATACATTTTTTTTTCCTCTATAAATTTTTAATGTAGCGATGCAAATCATTTTATTTGTAACAACAATCTAAAGTTCCATAAAAGGTTAGGCCGATATACAATATACGATATTAGGCCAATGTTGTATACATCATTAGGCCAATGTTGTATACAACGTTGGGGCAATATTGTATACAACGTTGGGCCAATGTTGTATACAACATTGGCTTAATGTTATATACAACGTTGGGCCAATGTTGGGTAAACGTTGTATACAACATTGGGCCAATGTTGCACACAACGTTGGGCCAGTACCCAACCAATGATCAAACCTGCACTGGGTCAACATCGACATTCAACGTTGATCCAATTCATCATCATGCATTGGCCCAACGTTGGTCCAATGTAAGCTTGCTGTCTGGGATATATATATATATATATATATATATATATATATATATATATATATATATATATATATATATATATATATATATATATATATATATGTATATATATATATATATAAATATAAATATATATATATATATATATATTTATATATATATATATATATATATATATATATATATATATATATATATATATAATGTTGTATACAACGTTTACCCAACATTTTTTTCCAGGTACCAAAGCATTGACTGCACTAAAATGCAGAGAAGAATTGGATTAAGTTTATACAAAAAAAAACTAAATTCTCTTCAGGTATTACATCTATATATTGCAATTATTATTTTTTAAATAATGCGGCAAGTAGAGTTATTTTGTTGATACAAAATATATAACTATTTGTATAACTATTTCAAATCAAAAAGAAAGCAAACAGTATTGTGAAAATTTGAATGAGAATGTTGACAAGTGGATGCAAGATTTGCACACAAGTGGAAACTTGGATGCAAACTTTCTACTTGTGTGGTTTGGATGGTTCTCCACAATATAATATATCTCCACAAGCATAATATTAGATTTACTTCATGTTTTTTTTACAGATAAATCAATTACAGTTAATTGGTGGAGTTACCTCATTTATAATCAGGGTGTCTGCAGCTCCTCTAAAATCCTCTAAAGTCCTCTTTTTTTAAAATCACTTCTAAAATCCTCTATTATCTTCTAAAGAGGTAAAAATTTGATCAAAGCTCCTCATTAATTTTTCCTTTTTTAATTTTTGATGGATGTATAATGTTCAAAATACCCATTCTCGGTCTGCAAAACTGGTTAACGCCTTAAAGTGCATGGAATTGTAAAAAATTGCTTTAGAAAATGCATCTTTTTTTTGCAACTCAGCTTGCGTAGTGAACGGATGTGTTTATAACAGATTTCAAAAATCTTTCTAAATTTGCAAACACGAAAAAAAGGGTATTTATAAACTAACATTTTTTTTCGTATTTTGTAAAAGTGTAGATATTTTTGTTTTTGAACTCGATTTTTCTATATCATGGCAACATTATCAGAAATTAAAAAATTGTTAAAAGAAATGCTCATGGAATTCAAAAAAGAAATGCAAAATCAAACCGAAGCATTACTTAAACAACAAGAAAAAAACGTATTAGATATTATAAGCGGAAATACAAAATTAATTAACAATCGACTGGATAAAATTGAAAACATTCTAAATGAAAACATAAGTAAAATTAAAATACTCGATGCAGATGTTAAATTAAGTTTAAATTTTCAAGAAAACCTTATTGATCAAAAAGTTGCGGCTTGCCACAACAGCTTTGAAAAGGAATTAACTTGTTTACAACTCTTAAAGAATCAACAAAGAAACGTTGAAGATAGAACAAGAAGAGATAACTTAAGAATCGATGGGTTACCGGAAAATGATAAAGAAACTTGGTCACAAACGGAAGAAAAAGTAAAAATATTTCTTGAAAAAAATCTAGGTTTGTTGGGAATCAACATTGAACGTGCACATCGTACTGGAATTAAAAAAGATAATCGTACAAGATCAATCGTGATGAAATTAAAAAGTTATAAAGATAAAATGAAAATATTGAAAGAAACGAATAGATTAAAAGGATCAAATATGTATGTCAACGAAGATTTCTGTAAAATGACAGTTGATATTAGGAAAAAGTTGTTTGCAGAAGTTAAAGAACGACGTCTAAAAGGAGAAAACCTTGCAATGAGGTATGACAAAATTATTCATTTAAAAAACGCGGTAAAATACTCGATCAATGTTCCAAAGTAAAAGTAATGCAGTTTTATTTATTTAACTTTTTTTAATTTTAATTTTTATTTTTTTCTTGTCATTATAAATGGCGGAAACAATTAATTATAATTTTTTTAAAACATTTTCTGGTGAAAACGTACGTCACTTTTCAAAGAACATTGATCCTGACGTAAACATTCTTGACAATTATTCATTAGAAACTAACTATTTTAAAGTTCATGAGGTTACAAGTATTTTAAATAAATCACTACATTACATATCATTACTAAATATAAATATTAGAAGCATAAGCAAAAATTTTGAAAATCTAAAATTAATGCTAAATAATACAAGTATTAAATTCAGTATAATCTGTCTTACAGAAACCTGGTGTCAGAGTGAAGATATGAGTAACTCTAATTTGCATTTAACAGATTACAAGTCTGTTCACCAACCAAGAAAAAACGGTATTGGCGGAGGCGTATGCATATTTATTCACAACTCGTTGACGTATAAAAAAGTAGATTATCTAAGTGTGAATAACTCAAATTGCGAGTCATTAACTATAGAGATAATAAACCAAAAAGAAAAAAAATTCGTTTATAACAGTTTTATATTGACCACCTAATGGCAGTTACAATCGATTTGAAAATGACTTAAAGCGAATATTAACTCAAACCTCTAAAAAACATCTATACTTACTCGGAAACTTTAATTTAAACTTGATAAATTTAAACACTGATAACCACGTCAAAAATTTCATAAATACTCTTTCTCAATTTAGTACTTACCCCATGATTAACAAACCGACGCGTGTAACTCGAAAAACATCATCTATCATTTACAATATTATCACTAATAATTATAGTAACTCGACAATCAACAGTGGTATAATAAAAACGGATATCAGTGACCATTTCCCTGTTTTTTTAACTACAAATACTAAATGCTGTATAAATAAAAAAACCCATAACAGTATACATAAGGCATGTAAACAAAGGCTCGATTGCGATTTTTAGACAGTTTTTGCGTGAAATCAATTGGGAGTTATTGAATGATTGCAATGACACATGTAGCGCATACAATTTCTTTATCCGCGTCTTTACAAGGCAATATGAAAAGGCTTTTCCTAAAGTTCAGAAAACTATAAAATCCAAAAGTGTGCATAGCCCGTGGATGACTAAAGGTCTTTTAAGATCATCAAAAAAAAAAAAAAAAGCTTTACGAAAAATATTTAAAAACAAAAACTATGAAAACGAAACTAAATATAAAAAATACAAAAACTATTTTGAAAAAATAAAAAAGCAATCAAAAAAAAACTTCTATTCTGGACTACTTCAGAAATCATTTGGAAACGCTAAAAAAACTTGGACTATAATAAAAGAAATAACAGGGAAAACAAAAATTACATCTAGCAACTTCCCTAATCGACTGAAAACTGATAAAGGTGAAATTTTTATTAAAAAAACAATTGCTGAGAGACTGAATAATTTTTTTATAAATGTTGGGAAAAACTTAGCCAAAGAAATCTCTCCAAGTAGCAAAACATTCCAGTCTTTTTTGAAAAAATAAGATTTTATTAAGGACAATTCGGAACTTTCCATTGAAGAACTTCGTTTAGCTTTTGACATGCTTCAGAAAAATAAAAGTGCAGGTCTTGATGAAATTAATACAAATGTTTTGAAAAGTGTCTTTGATATTATCGAATCGCCTTTTTTCATTATTTTTAAACTTTCATTAAAAAACGGGGACTTTCCTGATCAATTAAAACTTGCTAAAATAATTCCAATTTATAAAAACGGTGACGATTCTTTAGAATCAAACTACAGACCCATCTCAATTCTTTCCTGTTTTTCAAAGGTACTTGAACGTATAATGTATAATAGAATATATAACTTCATCGATAAAAACAATATTTTATATCCTAAACAGTTTGGATTTCTGAGCATGCTGTGATGGATTTGGCTAGCAATATTTTGAAAGGATTTGATGGTAATAATTATACACTTGGAGTTTTTGTTGATTTGTCGAAGGCGTTCGACACTGTCGACCACGAAATCCTTATCTATAAATAAAAAAATTATGGAATTCAAAATACTAATATAAAATGGCTCCAGTCTTATTTACAAAATCGTAAACAATGTGTGACGTATGATTTAACTTATACGCAGTTAGAAGTTATTAGTTGTGGTGTCCCTCAGGGCTCAATACTTGGTCCTCTGTTGTTTCTCTTATATATTAATGACATCCACTTATCCTCTAAATTCCTTAATTTTGTTCTTTTTGCTGATAATACTAATATTTTCTTTTCGGGGTCTAACTTAAAATTTGTTTTTTCTACTGTAAACACAGAGCTAATTAATCTCAATGAATGGTTTAAAGCCAATAAACTGTCCGTAAACATTGATAAAACTAAATACATTCTGTTCACAAAACCTTCGAAAACTGATAACATACCCCTGAAACTTCCTGATTTATTTATAAACAACATTAAAGTAAAAAGAGTTCATTCAATGAAAATCCTAGGTATAATATTTGACGATCATTTAAACTGGAAAAATCATATCCAATTTGTGGAAAACAACGTTTCAAAAGCTCTTGGGATCCTTTTCAAAACGAAACACCTTTTAAAAATAATGTGCTTAAAAAGCTTGTATTTTTCCTTTATTCATAGTCACATTAGTTATTGCAATATAGCGTGGGCAAGTTATTATTCATCCTCTTTAAAAAAATTAATACCAAACAAAAACAAGCGAGCCGGTTAATTTTGAATGCAGGTAGATATGTATGCGCCGAGCCTTTACTTAAAAAAATTGATTTTTTAAATATTTATAAACTAAACATCTATCAAAATCTGTTATTTATGTTTAAAATTTATAACAACATGCTTTCAACATATTTTCAGCCTCATTTCACCTTAATTAATCACAAATACTCTACAAGATATTCCATTAGCAATTTTCTCATACCTACAACATCCCTTAGAAAAACAGACTTCTCAATAACATGTCGAGGACCACGTTTGTGGAACTATTTCCTGAAAAGAGACATGAAAAATATGACTTCAATTAAACTATTTAAAAGAGCCGTTAAACTATACTTATTAGATTTAAATAATAAAAACATTCTTTTGTATTTTTAAAAAAACATTTATATATTGATTTGTTAACACGTATATATGCTTGTGGCCTATGTATCTTTTGTGAACTGTGATGTGTTGTATTATGTACAAAACTTGCAATATTTATAAAACTTATACAACGCATATTTTAAAAAGTTAATACGTAAAACTTTATTAATATTTTCACGAACTTAGGAGCAGGGTGATAAGACACATTGTCTTCTGCTTGCTCCTGTCAGAACATAAATATTTAATTTTTAATTTTTACAAAAAACATTGTAAAATGATTGTTTATTGACGAAATATATATATATAATATATAAAAAAAAAATAATGCTATTTAACATAACAAATGACATTATTTGCCCCATAAGTGTAAAAACATGGACGTTAAACCATTAATAAACGGCCACATAAAATTTCTTATAAAAATTTTATGTGGCCACCCCGTTTAACTTGGGCTACAATGCTCTTCGTTTAACTTGGGCTACAATGCTCAAAGACTGATATTATTAAATGTAAATATAATACAACTTTTTCAAAAAATGATCCATTAAATTATGTTAAATTAAATGCTAAGCGTTGTTTTTTAATAGAGCATCAAGAATTAAAAAAAGAAATTGATAACTTTAAAAAAGAACTTCAGCACGAAATAAAAAAATTAAGATTTATATGAAAAATTAACTTCAACCACATCAGTTATTACTATGAAAAAAGAAAAATTTGTATATAAACATAATCTAAACAAATCGTGTTATTGCAATTTACTTGTATACAAACATTTATTTTAAAAATAATAGATCTTGCGACTTTTATACTGGCCTTACATCTGTCAATGTGTTTCATCAGTTAGTGCAGTATCACCATTATTCAAAGGAGATAAAGTGATATTATAAAAACATTTACTTCTGTTTTTTGAAATTTAAAAAAATCGTTAACTACTTGGACCAAAATAAATGTAATGCAGCAAAGATAAACTTTTAATGATGTTAATACTTGGATTATTGACAGCTGATTTTGCTGACAGGTTTAATATATTTTTAGGATTAGCGAATGCAATATTTTCTTCATTGTTGAAAGCTTCTAGCTCACTTTTAAACCACATGGTTTTTGTTCCAAGTAAAGATGTAAAGGCAATGCAAAACAGGCAATGCAAAACAGATTTTAGAATTTAAATTATTTAAACTAACACTAAATTTCAGATATAACAGAATTTATTATAGAAACACCTCAAAATTTTGACTTACAGAAACTAACAGGGAATGAATACAAATATTACAACAATATAAAAACATAAGTACCCGTAGCTCCAAATTCATCAATAATTTCTTTAAAAAATTTCTAAAGCTAACAGAAGCTAAATTTTGGATAAAAAAATTACATATCGCAACAACTATTTAGATTGCATTACAAAATACTCTTGTATAATGTATGATTAAGGCTTTAATATTAATTTTTTAAATACAAATAAAGTGATTTTAATTAAATCCATTTTTATGAGTCACTTTAAAAATATGATGAGTATTTGTATAAAGATAATTAAAATTTCAAACAATAATATTAGCTTTACTTGTTGTTTTTTTTTAGGTGAATCAATTGCAATTGATGGAATATCTTTAAAATGCTGAGGTAATCAAAATAATTTTTAATTATTCAGGAATTTTAAGGATTAATATATTTAGCAAAAAAATTGTTTGATAATGAGTTCAATTTAAATTTAAAAAAAAAATTAATATTAGTTCTCGCATAATTAATATCAATTCTCCTACCTATTAAAATTTAGAATATTTTCCAACAATTTTGTGACCTCCATGAATATGAAGGGGAAAGGTGGAAATTTGCTTTAAGAGCACTAATTTATATGGTGTAGTGAAAGGTATACCTTTATAAGATATGTAAAACTTTTTTATTCTCATTTTTTATATATTGAAAAACTTCTCATTGTGTTTTTTAATTTTTTTTTTAATCTTTTTTATTAACAGCTTCTTCTATTAAATATAATGGAGCGACTGAAACTTTAATTGATGGCATTTTGTCTAACTTCTAAAAATGCGCTTCATTTCGAAAAGGTGGCGGAAAAGAAAAAATTTTAGATTGATTGATATAAATTTATAATTATAAAAATCAATCCAAAATTTCTATATTGAAATATTTACATATATTTTAATAAAGAAATATTTTCTTTTTGTCTGCTAATATGTTTTTTTTTCAGTGTTAATTCAACATTACAAATTAAAACTCAATTATGAAAAACGTCTAGAATTGAGTTGATGTTTTAAGTAAAATAAGAAAAGCCCAAAAAGTAACTGATGTAATATTTTTATTTTTTGATAAAAAAAAAATTCTAATAATGTTTAAAATTGGTATTAATATTAATGTTTATTAGATGAAGATGAGTAAAAAATAAGTATTGTTTATTAGATGAAGATAAGTAAAAAAATAAGTTATTTTCTGGTCTTGAAAATTGTTTGAATGATAATTTATTATTTATCAAAATATTTTCTTTTTTAGTTTTTGTTGTTTTTATATTTTATTAAAAGTAGATATTATTGTGTCATATATTATAATATACCTTATATTATACTATTATATTTTATATTAATAATGAGTATTTTTGTTTTTTTGTATTTCTATTTTTGTTCAATATTCCATAATTATCTTATGTAGATGTTTATGTTTTAGCAACCTAGTATTCTTTCATTATTTGTCTTTGTTATTGAGCTTTAAGTTATTTGAACATAATATATTCAGAACTCTGCTGAATAATAGAGTAATAAATAAATTAATAAAAATGAGTTTAAAATATAATAAATTTATAAAACAAAGAAAATCTTATCTTTGCTTATAATGTCTACTGATATTATTGTTTAGCAAGTATCATGGTTCTAAAATGTTCAAATTTAGCTAGTTTAATTAGGCCTGTTAGTAACTTATATTATGGTTTCTTCATTTTATATTAGTTCATGTAATTTTTTAAAAATCGAATATGCGGAAAGGAGCTGTTTGGAATGAAGATTTACAAGAAGAAGTAATTCCATCTGATTGGATTAGTGATAAAACTGTTTGTCGGCTTCCAGGTACCAAAGCATTGACTGCACTAAAATGCAGAGAAGAATTGGCTTAAGTTTATACAAATAAAAACTAAATTCCCTACAGGTATTACATCTATATATTACAATTATTATTTTTTAAATAATGTGGTAAGAAGAGTTATTTTGTTGATACAAAATATATAAGTATTTGGAGAACTATTTCAATTCTAAAAGAAACAAACAGTATTGTGAAAATTTTAAATTCACAACTGTAAAAGAATGTGATAATGAGAATGTTGACAAGTGGATGCAAGATTTGCACTTAAGTGGAAACTAGAATGCAAATTTTCCACTTGTGTGGTTTGAATGGTTCTCCACAATATAATATATCTCCACAAGCATAATATTAGATTTCCTTCATGTTTTTTTACAGATAAATCAATTACAGTTAATTGGTGGAATTACCTCATTTATAATCAGGGTGTCTGCAGCTTCTCTAAAATCCTCTAAAGTCCTCTTATTTTAAAACCACCTCTAAAATCCTCTATTATCTTATAAAGAGGTAAAAATTTGATCAAAGCTCCTCATTAGTTCTTTCTTTTTTAAATTTTGATGGATGTATAATGTTTAAAATACCCATTCTCGGTCTGCAAAACTGGCTAACACCTTAAAGTGCATGGAATTGTATAAAATTGCTTTAAAAAATGCATGCTATTTAACATAACAAATGACATTATTTGATCCCTGTCCCAGCTCCATAAGTTTATAAACATGGACGTTAAACCATTAATAAATGGCCACATAAAATTTCTTATAAAAATTTTATGTGGCCACCCCGAAAATTATATTTTAATGCTAGAAATGTTTTATATTTTGATTATTAATTGATTTTTAATATATTAAAAAGGTAGTTTTATTTAAATTAAATATTTGAAAAAGTTATTAATAACCAACTAACAGTTATATTATTTTTTAAAAATTCAGAGTATTTTCGAAAAGTTATATGGCCCCCATGGATATGAAGGGCAAAGATGGAAAAATATGTTTTAAGAACACTAATCTATATGGCGTTGAAAAAGATATACCTTCATATATTGTAACACTTTTCCATTCATTATTTATTTTTTAAATCTTCCCTTTTTGTTTTTTTTTAATATATTTTTTTATTTACAGCTTCTTCTATTGTATTCAATGGACCAAAAGAACCCTCGGTTAATGGAACATTGTTTGACTTTCTAAATTACGCTTTATTTCAAAAAGGTGGTGGAAAAGAGAAGAAATTTGTGTAGATTTTATTCAATTACATGTAAATATATGTAATATTTAAATATGTATTTTTAAATAAAACAAGTTTTATCTCTTCCTTTAATCATACCTAGCTTTTTTAACTAAACTAAACTGAAAAAGTTCTAAATAGTCTAAGTATAGACTATGAATAGATTTAATATCCATAATATACCTTGATAATGTACAGCAACACTAATGTACATGCATAGTACGTTTTGATGGTGATCATATTTTGACGCACATAGCACGTTTACATACATATATACATTTTGACATACATAGCACGTTTTGATGGTGAAAAAGTGTTTTACAGTCGTTTGACGTTAATAAATGAACGTTAAAAAACTATTATTTTAAACGTTGTATGAACGTAAATTCAACGTTGTTGTAACGTTTTTTCGCGTCGAACTAACGTTGATATAACGTTTGAATATAACGTTGATTTAACGTTGATAAATCAACGTTGAAAAAAACTTTCATTCTAAACGTTAAGTCAACGTAAATTCAACGTTATTGTAACGTTTTTTCGCGTCAAGTCAACGTTGATATAACGTTTGAACCTAACGTTGATTTAACGTTGAAAAATCAACGTTGAAAAAAACTTTCATTCTAAACGTTAAACCAACGTTAATTCAACGTTAGGTTTCAACGATATTTCAACGTTATTTCAACGTTATTTGCCGGCTGGGTAAACTTCAAACTAAGTAGTGTTAAAGCATATGTTAAAACATACTGAAACATTTATTATGTTTTACAGTTTGATTTTTACTTGAAAATTACATTGCGTCAACCTCTCCTCAATTTCGATCTTTTATTCAAAAAAATTACTACATTATTATAAAATCTACACTGGATGATATGCCGGTGTAGCTCGAGTGGATAAGGCGGCTAATTTCTGAACAAGGAACTAAAGGTTCGACTTCTACCAATGGCGGCTATTTTTTTTAATTTTTTTAATCATTTTAAAATACAAAACTCTTTCGAAGTTTTATAAAGATTATATACAAACATATGTAACGTAAAAAAAAGATTTTAAGAAAGCTAAAACTTCATTAAACATAAAAAAAAACAAAAAAAAAACATCACTAGGAGAAAAAATATGTTGCGTATCTATGATAATTGAGACACTTATGTTATTAATGTGCTCATGTAGTTAGTTCTAATAAGCTGCGTATGGTCTGAAAAAAAAGTTGTCCGAAACTTAATAAAGAAAAAACTTAACAAGACAGCCCTGCTGCTTTAGAAGATGCTGCTGTGGAGGCAAAAAAAAAAAAAAAAGCCTGTAGCTAGATAAAACTTTGAAACTTTATTTCATAAATCATGATAGAGATACTCATGTTTTAGGTCATTAGTTAAGTCTGCGAGTTCAACACACATTAAAGAGATAACTTTCTTTTTTATATATAAAAAAAGAAGGTTTTACATGTAAACTGAAAATTTATTTAAAATTAACTGGTCAAGAGTCCTAATAAGTACGGAAAGGTATGGAAAAAAAATTATATTCTGAAACCTAAAACAAAAAAATTTAATTACTCCAGGTGACAAACAGAAAACCCACAAAATGCTAAAATTACGTCATAATATCAGTTTCGCCTAATCCGGTAATAGAAATGCTCAAATATTAAGATATAAATGTTAAATAATTTTTGTATTACGAAATATACGCCAACTCTTAAACCACTGTAAAACTATCTTGCGGTTAACTAATTAAATCCACCAAATCCGTAAATAAAAACAGCTTAATTAATTGATTCAAAACCATCTGATTTTTGTATTATAATATGTGCGCCAACTGTACTCTAAAACCAATAAAACTCGACCATGTGGTCTCTTTCTCTTCATCAATTATACGATTTTAAAGCGAGCGACGGTAAATAAGTTTCATCTACAAGTTTAATTATTGAAATCTTCATTTAAAAAATTAATCTTAATTTAGAATTAACATGCTAATATGTAAATATGTTTGAAGTTAATATGTCTTAGAATAAACATTAAGATTATATTTTAGAAATGAGCAGCCAAAATACAGAAGGTTAAAGTATTCTTTTTATTTTGTATAACATTAATTAATTAAAGAGAAAGAGATAAAAAGAGATGATACTGAGATATTTAGCTTATTACTTTATTAAGAGATTACGTTGAGATAATTTTGTATATCTTTAATCGATGTTGTTAGAGCTTAGGAACAACTGTTTAAAAAATCGATGTTGTTAGAGCTTAGGAACAAATGTTTAAAAAAAGTTTTTTTCCTAACCTGAATTTTTTTAGACGTACCAAAGTTAAACTCTTCAACAGCTTCTAAATATATATCTGAAACAACAAAAATCCTGCCTACACTACTGGTGTTATTGTTTGTCATCCTGTAATGTTATGTTGTTTTGTGTTGATAGACAGCTTGGCTTACCTTCACGTTGGTGTCTATCGTTAAAAATGATTATTGGTTAGCTTCATTACTGAAACTTCCTTCTAATTATTCACTAAAAGCGAAGAAATATTTTATGAAAAAATGCCTAATTTTTTTGTGTCAGTGTGAATTTTTATCTTTAGCATTGTTGGTAAAACTGATTTAAAAAAAAAAGTTTCCAGCCTTCCAATCAAATATTAGAGACTTTTACAAAAGCACTCTCACAAAGTAAGTGTCTAATATTTATTTAATATTACTAAATTTCGTATCGTATTTTTCATTTTTCAAATGAATTAACATAAAACATATAAATGTACATTCAGTGTTATGAATAATGATTTTATTTCATTTTTAGATAGACAATGCTTTTATAATGAATTTAAAAGTCTTTCAAATCGTTATTCATATTCTAAAGGCGAAGAAGAAAACGCATCAATCTTCATACCATTTAAAAAATCTAATTTAATAAAACGCCATTCAAATTGTTGTCAATTAGTATATGAATAATTTTCACGTTGTTACCTTATTTTGCAGTTTCCTATCACTTTGTATTGAATTAACTAAATCCAGTATTATAGACCCTTATATCAAGTACTTCACATTTTCTGTTTTTGTTTTATGCAGAAAAGCAGATCAAGTTAATTTATTTGGCATGCCTAGCTACTTATTTTACACGCGTAGCCACAGTGAGTGTGCATAAATCAACAGAGTGTTGGGTTTGGGCAGGTTGTCTTGAACTAAATGATTTATCTTCATGTTAAGCTCTAAACATAAATTTACGGAAAAGGTGCATGTGTGAATTTTTTTTTTTTTTTTTGAGCACATAATCTATTGTCCACTAAAAATTATTTGAGGGAGAAATAGAGAAGGTTAATGTGGAACAGTTTGTCCTTTTAAGTGAAAAACTTTTATAATCTATCTATTATATATTATTGCCGAACTTAATAGTAGTGTTACTAGAAAGAGTCGCAGCGCTTTTATTATAAGAAAACGTGAATGAACGTGTATGCAAATATCTAACGTACGTAAACTTCAAATTATGTAACGATAAAACATGCTGAAAATTTTTTTAAGTTTTATAGTTTGACTTTGACTTAAAAATTCCATTGCGCCAACCTCTCCATAATTTTTGATCTGCAGCAATTAATTCGGTTAAAAACAATTTTTATATAGTTTTAAAATTTCGATATTCAATGTGTCAGCATGGTTAGCGAGTTATGCTTTCTGAACGCACTAGTCGTAGTTCGAATTTAACCACCAGCGATTTTTTTCTTAGAATCTTTAAATTACAAAATATTTGTGAAGTTAAACAAGTTAAATGTTATACGCTTTAACCGTTTTTTCTTTTTAAATTTTATAAATTTTTTGGATTTCTAAAAACACCAATTAACAGGGCGAAACTTTGTTGCGTGTGTGTCACGATTTTGATAATGTGCTCACATAATTGGTCCTAATAAACTACGGATAGTCTAAAAAAAAAAAGTCCTAAAACCTAATACGGAAAAAAGTTGATAAGACCGTCCTGCTACTCCACAAGGTATTGCAGTGGAAGCGGAAAAAAAAAAAAAAGAATTGCCCGTAGCTAAAAAAAACTGTTTTGTTTTAACAATTAAAAGTTTTTTCGCTACACAATTTTTTGCTATAAATATAGCCAGATTAAAAAAATGTATTGAGATATTTTAGGCGCGGATTTGAAGCCTAGCACAGCGACACTGATGACTGCGCGCTTAACTTCTGAGCTATCGAAGTTATGCGTGTATTAAGGCGCTTCAACATTTTTTTAAAAATGTAAAATGAAAACAAAACAAATACCATAAGTAAGAGCTAAATAAAAACGTTTAAAAATACCAAACTTTTTGTTTAATTATTATTAGTATTTCAATTTTTAAACCACAAAATTTATATTTTTTCTTTTTTTGCGTGACTTTTGACGCTTTAAGCAACTAACGTTTTTAAGAATCGCATTACCGTTTCCATCTAATACAAAAGTAACAATAAACAAGACCGTTTTTATTCAAAACTAAGAATATAATAATAATAAATATAGTAAATAGTAACTATTGGAAATGGCTTGGACGCGACCATAAACCATGGTCCATAGCTGGTCTAAAAGTAGAAAGTAGTTTAGTTCAGAATTTTTATTTAAAAACAAATAAAAGGGGTTTAATAAGCTATATACGTATGCGGAAAAAGTGCGTATGAGAAAGTTTTTTTTTGCTCTCAAAGCAAATTTTTTTTCATGAATTTTTTTCCACCGTTTACTGAAAAATATTAAAGTAAATAACAAATAAGTAAAGAAATGATCGGCGTGTAATAGATAAATATAGAAGTAGAAGAAAAGACCTGTATTTACCAATACGGACAGCTAAAATAAGAAAATAAGGGAAAAGGTTTGTGTGGAATAGACTTACAAATACCCGTATTTTTACGGGTCAATTCAGCTAGTGTATTTAATAATAACCAAGATAATGATAATTATGAATTTAAACAAAATATACTTCACCTTTTAAACATGACTTGGAATATTTTAAAAATGATGTATTGCATTTAATTAAAACAATAAAGTTTTGCCTTAAAAAACAATATTCAAAAAGAAATAAATTTAAAAAAATTCAAACAAACCCTATTAATTTGGCTTTTGCTAATAAAGCAAATAACATTTACTAGCTCACAACAGAAAACTATTTTAAAAGGTTACGTGACAATTATACTAGACTTTATGAGAAAACCCCTGAAAATTAGGAAAACGCAAATAATTTATAGGCGCAAAGTATAGCTAAAAAAAAATCTTTATAACAAAATTGAAATTGAATCAACTGCCACTACCCAAGCCTTTGAAGCACTAAAAGACCATAAACCAAATTTTCAAAACAAACTTCCTTATAGATTATTGGTTCCCTCAAAACGTGAGAATGGAAATGTAAGCAAAATTAATTTGGACAAAGTTAATAATATTCTAAGAAAAAAATTAAATTTGCAACAGTTAAAAAAATACCACTGATATTATTAATTGGTTCTCCATAATGAAAAAAAAAAAATGACTGTACATTTATTCAATTTGGTCCTAATGATTTTTACCGCTCAATAACTGCAGATATTATAGATAAAACAATTGAACTTGCAAAAAGCCAGATAAAGCAATTTAATTTGTAAAAAAACCTTACTTTATTTTAATAAGGAAACTTTGAAAAAGAAAAACATACATGACTGCTTTAATGTTACAATGGGCAATTATGAATGAGGTGAAATTTTTGAATTTGTTGGAATATACATTTTAAATCTGTTAAGTAAAATAATCACTATAAAGGATTCAGGCCTTTATCGCGACAATAGTTTTATAGCGATGCGTAAAAAATCTGGTCCCCAGCTCGATAAATTTGTAAAAGATATTATAAAAAATTTTAAAATATTGGCTTTTAAATCAAAATAAACATAAATTTAAAAATTGCAAACTTTCTTAATGTCACATTTACCCTTTATAAAAATTCAAAGAAAGCTTTCAAAAAACCAAACGATAAATAATTGTATATTAATATTAAATAAAACCATCAACTCTAAGTTCAAAAGCAAATCCCAATTTTGATTATTAACAGGCTTAACCAATACTTCTCTAACGAATATATATTTAATACATTCAAACGAATATTTTTGATCCTTTGTGTCTGATGAGTCTTTATTGATGAAACACAGTGTTAAAGAAAAAAAAAATTATCTAATTGATTTTAAACTTTTTAGGTTTTTTTGTGTGATGCTGCTTATCTGTGAATATTTCTACAAATCCATTTATAAACATAATGGCAAACTAACAAAAGTTACTAATTGTTTCTGTAGCGTTTAAATAACATTTAGTTGATAACCTTATATTGTAGGAAACTTTATATTTTGTAATTAAATTTTGGGTGTAAAATTTGGGCACAGAAATATACATTTTTTGTTTATTAAAATCACAGTTTTTTTTTGAAACTTTTAAAACAACCATTAAATATATTGAATTTATCATAGAAAAAAATAATATCGAAACCTTTGTTAATTAGGTAAAAAAATGAACTTTCAATTATAAAAAAAATGTTTATTATTTAAAACATTTTTTTTTCTTTTAAAATATTTTCTTTAGTGTGATTCTCAAACATAAGACGATTATTAGAGAAAATAAAATTGCATCGCTATGTTAGTAAATAATTTTATCCAGTTAAAGAAAGGCAATTGTACTGTTGCATTTAGGTCAGGTGATAGTAAGGTTTATACATTAAAAACTAGGACAATTGCTGATAGCATGTTATTGCCTAATGTTGTAACAGATACCACCCCGTTTCAACTAAAAAAGTTTTGCAATTTTTTGTTGTTGAATTTTCAGCTATTTCCAGCGCACTTTTAAACAAACTGCTTGCAATATAAGAAACCTGCGTGCGGTAGAGTGCTGTTAGTAATTGTAATCTTACTTTTGCGTTTAATACCACAATGCAAGAAAGTATTATTACTGCTACAGTACACTTAACAGCAAAGAGTAAATGTCAGGTCTTTGCTATAAACCAGTTTCCAGAGGAAAATGCTGATAAATATGATTTATAGGACAATAAAACATACAATAGCGGGCATTTGATTTTAAAAGTTACGTTCAAAATGTCTTTTAAACGTCTTTTAAACATTTTTTACGTAAAGAACGTTTAAAAGACGATTTAAAAACGTTTAAAAGACTTTAAGAACGATACTTTTAAAAACAAATGCCCCTAGCCATGGTTTAAATTTGTTTAAAATTTCACTTGCTTTCATTTGAGGAATTTTGTAGTTTGATCACCTTATACGTACCCAACAAAATTTTACACAGAGTTGCAGAAATCTATCCTACTATAACCAAAAATTGTTAAACCTTGGGTAAATAAAGCAAAACTGCCTGGAGATGATGCATTACAACATCTCCTAACATTCGACTCAATTCTACAAACTTTTCAATGGATCGATGGATTACTTCATTAAACCAATTTGTCATTGCTCTTGACAAAGGTGCATTATAATATGAAACATAAAAGCTTGTTTTTCCAATTTAAAGCCTTAGACATATATCCGTTCCATTGAAAACAAGTATTTAAAAGGATCTCATATGTCATTAAAGCTCATGGTGGTGAGACAATAAAAAAAATTTTCTATTAAAGTTCAATAAATATTCTTAAAAAGCACTGTGACAATGAAACAACATAAAAACTAAAATTAAAAGTGAGAAAAGTTTGCAACAGGCAAACTTATTTTAGTATTCAACATTAATGTTGAACAATATTTACAATAGAAAAAGACAAGAACAAACAAATTGAAAGCTAAAAAAGTTGTCTGCACTAGGAGACATTAAGATCAGGAGTTGTGGTTCTTTTAATTAAAGTAATGACAAGACAATAATGTTTTATATGAAACTAATCAAATAGAACCAGATTTCAACAATTTTTTAACATGAAGTTGTCTTTTTTTAGTTTAACCAGAAAAAATTAAAAATAAAATAACCTTGATTTAGATTGCAGACACTCTGTTAAGGTTAATAAAAATCCAAAACTTTAAAAGTAAGGTTCGAAAGGAAAGAAGGAGACTCCGAAAACCTGGATTAATGTTCAGTACCAAAGGATGTTTTTGCTAAATCTTTCTTAACAAGAAAAAGGAATAGCTAAAGTTTTAAAATGTAAAAGAAAAAAAAATTGTAATACAATTCATTATGCGTTTGAATCAGATATGTTATTAGGAGGTATCAGAAATATTTGGTAAACAATTAATCTTAAAGAACTTGTTTTAAGAAATATTTTTTTTTTTATAACTAATACTCTGCAGTTTAAAATATACTTCATAATACTGCATTTCAGCTGCTCATATCTTAACACCAGTTGTAAAGTTATTTTTTATCTGTATATGTCTCCTAAAGGTACTTCTAACTTTGAAAAATATAATTTTTAGGTATTTGGTTATTTAAAAATAGAAAAGATATATATATATATATATATATATATATATCTTTTCTATTTTTAAATGTCAGTAAAAAATTAAGGAACGTTAATTTTAGTGTAGTGTTATTCATTAACAGCTGTTTATAATTATTTGGATTCTGCAATAATGATATAAACAATAATAAATCTTTCTCAACTTACTTAAATTAGCATAACTTAATTTACCTATGAAAATTAAAGTTTTTTGATCCATTCTGTAAATGTATTTAATAATCTATATATAATTAATAGGTTATCAAAACCACCCATAACAAAAGGTTGATATTGATAACATTTTGGAAACTAAAGAAAATAGAAAAATTAAAAAAAAAAAATTTATCAGAAAAAATAAACTGAATAAAAAATGTTTTACCCGAGCGTTGATAACTTTTTACAAGGTTCTTTTATACTATAAATTATATAGATATTTGGGTATTTTGCAAAACAGCACTAAAACCTAACAAAATACTATTCTATTATTAGGTAAACAATGATTAATAAAAAGAAAACTCTACCTGGGCAAGGTACTTTTAAATTGCATACTTGAGAACTGTATCCATAACAATTACCACCATTACATTCTCTATTTTGAAATGGAGATACCAGAGAACTAGGCTGGCAGGTTGCTGAGCAAGTACTCCATTCAGACCAATCACCGCCTTCATTAAGTAAAGTGATTTTAAAATTGAAAAAAATGGCATTAAAAATAGCAACAAAAGAATTTATAATACATTCTGGAATTAGAGGATTTGTATAACAAAAAAAGTCAAATGTAGGCTTTAGGCGTTAAAAATAAAAAGTTTAATTAGTTACAAAAGTAATACAAAAACTTAATAAATTAATTTACTTAAAACTTATTTTACTCGCCATGAAAAAGGATTATTTTATAGTTGAACTAAAAATGAATTGAAATAAATATAGTAGCAATTTGTTGTGTATACTTTCTTCTTGCTCTTTTTTTTCTCCAAATGCAAACTTAATTTTTTCTTTCTTAGCTTGATTAAAAACATTTTTCTCTATATACAAAATTAAAATATAAATCAATTGGTTACTTTTCATTGTCTTAACTTCTCCGTAGTAAAAATTAAAAAAAATTAGTTGTTTTTATATTTTTTTGCTTTTTATTTTTATTTATAAGCCCTATGAAGACTTTACGGTCTTTTCACAGAGCATTGCGGATGAGTATTTACTTTTCTCATTTTATTACAGTCTATTCGGACCCACGATTTTTTACGGTCACAAAGCACCACAGATGAGCATTTAATAGTAAGCTTGCGCCTCATTCTTATCTGAGTTTTTTTGACACGAAAACATTCTTTGCAGAATTAATTAGCAAATAAAACTGTTCTAAAAACTTAAATATTGTTTCAAATGCGACGTCGCCAACAATCAAAAAATAACGTTGGTTTAAAGTAATATTTTAAGTCGACATTGCGTAATGCTTTTCCCTTGATTTGACAGGTTAATAAAATTAGATCAACGTTGGGTTTACATTGTAAAAACAAATCAAAATTTTGCCATGTTTTTAAATACATTGGATCAATGTTGAGATATAAACATATATTGGAGAAATATTGGATTATATACATTAGATTAACGTTGGTTTTGTAAGCTCAACGTAAGTATGCTAGCTAGGAAACAAACACATATCTATCCCAGTTAGCACACTTGCATTAGGCCAACGTATATAAAAAACTACTACTTCACGTTTAAATGTATATTCTTACCTAGATAGCACACATACGTTGTTAAAACATTAAAAAATGTAGCGTGTTTTTTGGCCTGTCAATGGCAGCCAACGTTATTTTTATATCGTTAAGGTTACAAATGTGACGTCGCCAACAATTAAGACCGATGTTAATAAACAAATTTTACGATTTATATAAGTCGGAAACGGTTATATTATCTTTATTATATATATATATATATATATATATATATATATATATATATATATATATATATATATATATATATATATATATATATATACATATATGTATATATGAATATGTATACATATATATATATATATATATATATATATATATATATATATATATATATATATATATATATATATATATATATATATATATATATATATATATATATATAGATATATATATATATATATATATATATATATATATATATATATATATATATATATATTTATATATATATACATGTATATATATATGTATATATATTCATATATATTCTTGCATAGTAAAAACAAATGCAAAATTATATATATATATATATATATATATATATATATATATATATATATATATATATATATATATATATATATATATACATATATATGTATATATATATATATATATATATATATATATATATATATATATATATATATATATATATATATATATATATATATAATATATATATATATATATATTCTTGCATGGTAGTCACAAATTTTTTCCCATAAACTTTTGTTTTAAAGAGAGCGTTAATAAGCCTGACCAGAAAATGTTAAAAAACTTCGGATTTTTTTTTTTTTTTCAAATGATAGACTGCCTGCCTAAACCCTCAGTCGATAAAGCTTCAGTCGATGTAAAAGCACTCCCTTGCAAGTCAGGTTATATGTCAGTCGATGTAGCATCACTTCGTTGCAAGTCAGGCTATAAGTCGCCTACACTTTAAGGATATATATATATATATATATATATATATATATATATATATATATATATATATATATATATATATATATATATATATATATGTATATATATATATAAATACATATATATATATATATATATATATATATATATATATATATATATATATATATATATATATATATATATATATATTCATATATATATATATATATTCATATATATATATATATATATATATATATATATATATATATATAAATATATATATATATATATATATATATATATATATATATATATATATATATATATATATATATATATATATATATATATATATATATATATATATATATATATATATAAGTTTGTAAATTGATTTTTAAATTATATTATGTTGTAAATTTTTTTTAGGGGGTTTGTTATTTTTTACAACCAAAACTTATACGAGAAAAGTAGATAAGAATATGGACGAAAATCAAAATGTTTTTCGATATACAATTTTTTCGCAAATTTTTTTTAGTAATGTTTATTCTCTCTAATGATTAGTAATAACGTTGGACATAAAAGTAACAATTTTAAACACGCATCAAGTTTGGTAAATATATTTATTTAAAATAAACCAAGTTATTCTTTTAATTATCTTAATCCATGTTTGCAAAAATTATTAATCAAATATTTTACAAACCGATAACAATATATTTTCTTATTGTCCTATTACATAAGTATTTAAAAAAAAAACGTCAAATATAGCAGAAACATTTCAAAAGCAAAAAGACGTACAAAACCAAAAAACGTAAGAAAAAAATTAACAAAATTTTATAATATCATAACTCTTGCGTACATTGAAATGAGTTTCTTTATTATTTGGACTGAGAAAAACTGTTACTAAAACGATATCAAAACTTTCAAATGTTATTTCATTGTTATAAAAGATGTTTTTTTTGACAAAGACTTTAAAAAAATAAAAATACAAAATTTATATAAATATTTTATTTAAATAAAATAAAATTTTATTTACTCTTTTTAATTACAGAATTTTCTAGTTTGTTTATTAAACCTTGTATTTTATTACAAATTTTGTACCTTTTTTTTTTTCTTAGTAGATAAGTTTAGCTTTTTTGCCGCGAACTATGAAACTCCTAACAATCCAATCCGTATTATTACGTAAACTTAAAGTGGTTTCTAAATGTCCATGTTGTAGTATTACGCGACCTAATAGTGGCTTCTAAACTCCTAAACCGTAATAATACAGTTTTGTGCATCTCCTTATATTTCCTTCTTGTCCATCATTAATTATACGTCTACTTGTCACAAAAGTCTAAATATCACTAAATTGAAGAGAGGTTTTCCAAAACTGGTTAAATTACAAAATTATTTTTTTGAGAAAAACAAATTAAACTTATTGTCTATATTTTAATATAGACAATAAGTTTATTGTGTTTTTCTATATTTTTTGGGGGGTTTAATTTAAAATTTGTTTTTTCTACTGTAAACACACGGCTAATTAATCTCAATGAATGGTTCAAAACCAATAAACTGTCAGTAAACATTGATAACACTAAATATATTCTGCACACAAAACCTTCAAAAACTAATAACATACCACTGAAACTTAACTTAAAACTGAATTTCAAACTGGAAAAATCATTTACATTTAATGGAAAACAGCATTTCAAAAGCTCTTGGAATCCTTTTCAAAACAAAGCACTGTTTGAATATAATGTGCTTAAAATGCTTGTATTTTTCGTTTATTCAGAGTCACATTAGTTATTGCAATATAGCGTGGGCAAGTAATTATTCTTTTTTTTTTTTTTTTTAATTATAACTAAACAAAAGCAAGCGAGCCGGTTAATTTTGAATGCAGGTAGATATGCATGCGCCAAGCCTTTACCCAGTAAGCACGTCACGTTTATTAAACGTTTCAACCACGTACTTTTTTGGTTTTTCCGTCCTAGGCTTTTTTAAACGTTTTTTAAACGCCTTAAAAACGTTGCATATATCTTGTAGTATTTGATACGTAGTTTACAAGTATTTTAAGCGTAACATATTTCGATATTTAAACGTATAAACTCAAATTATAAGATTCGGCGCACGGTTCAAGAATTACAGATGAATTTAAAATATTTAAGCGCATTTTTTTGGCAGCTAGTTATAACTCTTGAAACAACAAGCTTTTTTATAATTCTTGAAGCAATTATAACTCAATAACTCTTAAAATAGTTACAACTCTTGAAAAAGCGAAATAACCCAAACAAAACATTTTTTCAAATAACGCTACAGAATTCGTCAAATGAAAATGTCAGAGGATTCTGCAATCGCCACACGAAAGCGTTCTCATCCAAGTACAAGGTGACTGAATAATTAGTTTTATTAATTAACAAAAAAATGTGTAGTGGTGGTGGTGGTGGGGGACTACTTTCAAACTCGAGGACATGCCAGGACTAGTAAGAACCCTGACATAAAAGAATCATTAGTTTAATACGTTAATGTATTAAATTAAGGGAAATTCTTCAGAATTACCACTGTTCCTGGAAAATCCTTAAAAGTCCTGGAATCTTGAAAAAAGTACTGGAAAATCCTGGATTTAATTTAATTATTCAGAAAAATCATAAAGAAGTACTCGAAATTTTCATTCTGTTTTAATTTGTTAATGTTTTTTTCAAAACTCTTCCCCTTTTTTTTTATAGATTGTTTCATTCATAAAAAATATGGTAGTTAATAGTTTTCAATTACAATTAATACTTAAGTTGTTTCCCAAAAACTTGCAAATAAACTTTAAAGTGTAATCAACTTGTTTTTAGAATATTACTTAAATAGTGTTAAATATTACTTAAGTAATATTTTAAAAACATGATGGTTAAACCTTATACAAAAAGGCTATAAGTTATTGCCTTTTTGTCAAAAGACGTAAACTATAGGGTGTAATCATTATGTTTTAAGCATATTATATTTTAAAAACAAGGTTTTTTTTGACATATTTAATGACAATAGTTTTTTACTTTAATATCATTTTTATATATATGTTATATTTAATATATATGATGTATTTAATGCTATTTAACTTTTTAATTATTCAGTAATTAATAATAGAGATTAATGTGACTAGGTCAAAATATTAAACTAAAAATTTAGTTGTTTGTCTTTAATTGTGTTATATAATTGGTTTATTTAGTTCAGCAGGAGGTTTAGTAGTAATTATATTATTTTAGTTCATCTTCTGCATGGAGAGCACGCAGAGCAGCTGTTTTAAATGTCTGAAGTACCTCAAAATCCTAATATTTTGGATCTCAGTTCTATTAAGAATGATATTATTCAAAATACAAATAAAGAATATACTTCATCGGATGATGCTGCCAGTTGTAATACTCAGAATGCAAATGCTATATATTCAACATCAGATGAAATTGCCAGTGATAATGATATGTTTGAAAATTTGCTGCAGTCAGGAACAAAAAGTTTATATGATGACCTTCTCTGTTCTAAATTACGAGATTGGGCTCTAAAAAACAGTTGCACGCAAACTTGTATAAATGAAATTTTAAATCTTTTTTCGGAAAATCATCACAAAGTGCCCAGAGACTCAAGAACATTGTTAAAAACAAAAAGAAGCATTCCTTCCACTAAAATAGATGGACATGGAGAGTATATTTATCTTGGTTTAAGAAAAGAAATCACAAATCAAGTTGTTTTACATTCCATTACGGAAACTACCTTAAACTTATCTTTTAATATAGATGGCCTCCTGTTATTTAAATCCAGTTCTACTCAACTGTGGCCAATTGCAGTATCTATTATAGAATTTGACCCTTTTCTTGTTGGACTTTATTGTGGAGAAAGCAAACTGCCCTGCGATGTTTACTTGAGAGAATTTGTTAATGAGTTATTAGAATTACAAGACAGTCTTGTTGTAGTAAACAATGTTCATTACAAAGTTAATATTTATTCATTTATTTGTGACGCTCCTGCTCGAGCTTTTTTAAAAGGTATTGTTAGTCACTCAGGATTTCATTCTTGTGAGAGATGTACCATAGTGGGAGAAACTATAAGCAGTCGAACTGTTTTCTCAATGAGAGAAGAAGGTGTTGTTTTAAGGACAAGTCAAAAATTCAAAAATAACGAGTATTTTGAAAAAGATTTAAATGGAAGAGCACATCAACACAGTAAATCAGTTTTAAGAAAAGTTACATCTGTAAATTTTATAAATATGTTCCCACTTGACAGCTCTGTTTACAAGCATTTTTTAAGTCTGTCTCTTGCGATAAGGTTTTTATGTGAAAGTGATGATGTATTGAGAAACTCGAATCTAGAAAATGCTCAACAACTTATTGAATATTTTATTATTAATTCTAATGAGGTTTATGGAGATTTGTTTTGTGTATATAATGTACATGGACTTTTACACATTTGTGATGATGTAAAGTTTTATGGAGTCTCGCTTGATAAATTGTCTGCCTTTAAATTTGAAAACTATCTTCAGAAATTGAAAAGATTAGTTCGCAGCAAACGTAACCCTTTGGCTCAAGTATGTAAAAGATTAGATGAAATGAATGACTACAAGCAAGTTAAAAAATTGACAGGTAGAATGACCACAACCAAAAAAGATTCTTGTTTTTTAACTGAGGATAGCATTGTATTTCTTCAAAAGTTAGTTAATGAAGACCACTATCAGTGTTTTTCTTATAGCATACAGTTTATAGATAATTACTTTACTACTTTTCTTCCTTCAAGAGATATCGGAATCTACTTTGTCAGGAATACAATAAAACCTGTTGATTGTGTTATGCAGAAAAACAGCTTTTTGCAGAAATGTATTTTCATGAAAGTTAAAGATGGATTTGTTGTTTCTGCTTTGGTGCATTCTGTTGAGTTAAGTGGAGAATGTTGATATGATTTACAAGAACAACATTTTATGCATTTACTTTTATTTATATTTTTTATTAATAGATTGTTGCCAGGTTACATAAAAGTATGAATAGGATTAATTGAATGAATATACGTATTAAATTTTAATTGATTTAGGTTACATATAATATTTATAAATAAATATTACAAACAGAGCTATGTTTTCACAAGAACAACATTTTATACATTTACTTTTGTTTATAATTTTTTTGAATGGATTATTGCTGAATATATACATACATTTTAAATTTTAACATGTAGGTATATATTCTGACCCTATACTGTAACCTTTTGATGGCCAAATTTATTATTATTGCTATTATTTTGATTGATATTTTTTTGATATATATATATATATATATATATATATATATATATATATATATATATATATATATATATATATATATATATATATATATATATATATATATATATTCATATATATATATATATATATATATATATATATATATATATATACATATATATATATATATATATATATATATATATATATATATATATATATATATATATATATATATATATATATATATATATATATATATATATATATGTATATATATATATATATATATATATAGACGTATATATAAATATATATATCTTTTAAGTTTATATTTTTGTTATACGATATTATATGCTGAATTTGAATTTTTTTTTTTTATTATTACACTTGTTTCTGACCACTATAGGTCAGCGAAATATCGTAAATATGTAATTATACCAAAATATATTTAAAACAAAAGAGTTCATTAGCAGCCTTTTTTTTTTAATTGAATTTAACTTATATACATATGCAGAATTATATATATATATATATATATATATATATATATATATATATATATATATATATATATATATATATATATATATATATATATATATATATATATATATATATATATATATATATATATATATATATATATATATATATATATATTGTTATTTACTTTAACAGACTTTTTTGTATTATTTAATTTATTTGTCTATAAAATTGGTTTATTATAAGCAATTAATCTTGGACTAACTAATTTCTGTATTGTAGGCATTAATAATCTTTTGTTATTTCATTAAAGACGCATTTTTATCTTTTTAACTAGAGATTTCTAATATATTTTTTAATAACAAATTATTGTTATAAAAAATCTTGAGAAGTTTGTTATTAATTTTTAATTGATTAGACTTTCTATTTAGCCCAATTAAACGACTGTACTCTGTAGTCACTATGAATGAAAATGGAGTGGCTAAGAAGTGCATAGTGCCTTTGCATTGGGTAAATGAAGTAGATCAAATAGTTTATTGGCCACCACAAGGGAAAAAACCGATTCACTACTACACAAGCAAGTGGTTAACACCAGATCTATCGTGGCAAGTATTTGAATTAGTAAAAATATCGCTAGAAAAAGGTACTCGAGAAATGTGTAATGACTGCATGTTTCTTGATTCAGAATTGTTGCATAGTGATTTTGCAGAACCTGGTATTTTTTATTTTTGTTAGTCAGCATAGTAATGTTTATTTAATATTTCACAATATAAACTAAAAGAATAATAAAAAATAACTAATTTTTTTAATATTTTTACTTAATTTTATGTATAAGACTTTTTTTTGTAACTTACAAGATATAAAAAACTTTCTTTTTTATAAGGCAATGTTCAGACATCTAACCCACATCGAGAAAGTCCTGACATTATGGTTGAAATAGTGCAGAGTTGGGTTGGGCGTTCACCAAAACATGTAGTAGCGCTTGACTTTTCCTCTGGATCTGGATCTGGATCTGGATCTGGATCTGGATCTGGATCTGGATATCAGTAATTGCAGCAGAAGCAAAAAAAAAAACTAGAAAAAGAAAAAGTATGTAAAATAAGTTTATTTTCAGGTGAGCCTTTGAGTCCACCTTCACCACAATGCAGTTCTACTTTTTCATTATCAAAGCAACTACCACAAGAGTCAACTAGACATGCTAGAAAGGGAAATCCTCTACTTGGTAACTACGGAGAACCACCACCTTCATTTAAGTGCATGGATCAAAAGCATAAGTTTAATTATTATAAGAATTTATAATAGTCTTACAACTGTCTTATATCTGTTTGTGGAGGAAACATTTCCGTAGTAACTCTTATATATATATAGTTTAACAACTTGTGTATAGCTTTTAATTATAGTTTAACAGCTTTTTTAAGTCACTAGCAATGCATCATTGCATCTGGTTGGGTAATATTATTGGTGTTATATGTAGTCAGGAATGAACTCCAGTCCTTAAAATATTTAATTTTTGTTGTTGTTCTGTTTCTTTTTTATTAAAAATAAAAAAAAGTTTGTTTTAAATGCAGTAGTAGATTTCTGTAGTTTTCTGTTTATTTTAGCCAGTGATATTTAAAAGTAGGAGTTATGGTACTGGTTTTATAACTTGCTCTGTAAAAAAGGTATCCCGAAATAAACTCAGGGTTCATGATGTAGTAATATATAAATGATAGGGATCTATTATTCTTCATACATCTGCACTAGCCCTATTAACCACTACCCAATGTTGATGCAACTGCTAGCTGCTAAAGGCTATTCTACAAAAAATAATTTGGGCAGCAGTGCCCCTGGGCAGACGCAAATATGTGATATTAGGTAAAGAGAAAATTAAGAAATAAAAATTGGTAGTCATTAATTAAGTGGTCTGATGCCACTACAGTTCATTTAACAAATATAAGATAAATTCTAAATATGAAATAAATTCTAGCATCACAACTTTCATTGTTACTTTTAGAATGGCAGTATGCATTTTTTATGGAAATGGCAGAGATCAAGTCATCCCAAAGAAATATTCTTGCTGCAATTTAAAGTCTAGGTTGTCGAACGGAACTCGAAAGTTCTTCGCTTTTCATTAGTAAATGTCATTCCCTTGAAGAATTTGATTCTTTTGAACAAAAATTGGAGTCTAATGCAGAATTTAGTATTTTATTAAGTGTTGTTAATGATAAAGTTATGACTTATAAGGCCTTAAAAGTTGTATTCAATAAAAGTGAAAATCCTTCCTATTTTAATAGTATTGCCAAATTATAGGTACTTTACCTATAATTTGTATAGGTACTATAAATATAAAAATAAGTACTATAACTATTGAATACTATTGAATGAAAAACATTTATACTGTAAAATATAATTTGTTTGTTAATTCTTAAAAGTTGTATAGCCATTTGTTTTGTAATCTAGTTAGTTGTTAAAAATATTTATCATCAGCAGATTTAATAAGAGGTATAAAAAAGTGAAATAAGAAATGTATTAAAGTATATAATAACAAATAATATAATCAAAGTACATATACAAAAAATTTAAACAAATATGTCAATTGTTTACATTAAAACTTTGAATTTTTTAAATTAGATAAAACGTTTGAAACAACTAGGTGGAGGAACACCATCGCAGCTTGTCAGCAAGTGCATCAATCAGACTCTTGATAAGAGTGTACAAGCCCAGTTCAACAAAACAGGAAGTAATGGGAAACGTGCTTTTAAAAAGACGCTACTCTGCAAAGCAATTTTAGGTAAACTTTTACTTAATATTAAACTGAGCGTTTACTAGAATAAGTGTTGTTCTTCTATAGTTTTATTTTAGCTGCATTAGTATCAGATGTGAATTCAGCAAAAGTTATTGATTCGTTCATTGGTGAACAATTAAAGCGAGCACCTCGAGCCCTTGAAAATGAGCTAGATAAGTTTTTGTAATTTTTTTTTAAAGGAGGAATTATGTTTGTATTTTTAGTTTGTAAAATAATGAGCATTTCTTATTAAACTCTTTTTATATATGTGTAGATTTTTCATGGGCAATAGTTTTATACAATTCCATTAAATGTATAAAACATTTATACATTTCATTTAATGCTTTTTTAATTTTATCGTGTGTATTTTTATATCACTAAATAATTGGAATTGAATTGGAATTGCAAAAAATAAATTAAAATTGCAAAATAAAAAAAAGAACTGAGGATAATGAAACTCCTGCCAATTTTAAAATATCAACAAAAAAATTTTTTTTGATTTAATATTTTTTTGTACTCATTTTAACCTGATAACAACAATAACCTATACTTAGTACCATTAAAATTAAACAAAAACACGTTAGCTTCCGTGTGCAAAAGAAAAAATTTAAACTTTGGTAAGTAGTTTTTTAGTTATTAATATATATGTGTATATTAATGTAACATATATATATATATATATATATATATATATATATATATATATATATATATATATATATATATATATATATATATATATATATATATATATATATATATATATATATATATATATATATATATATATATATATATATATATATATATATATATATATATATATATATATATATATATATATATATATATATATAAAATATATATATATATATATATATATATATATATATATATATATATATATATATATATATATATATACACTAAAGCCCCACGAAGCTTTGAAATTTTGAGTTGAATCAAATCAAATATGTGATTCAAAATATGATTCGAAAATAAACAAAAATCGAATCCTGATTATTATTTTTTTTTTGGTATTTTTTTCAGTTATTTGGCGCTTTGGCTCTATCCAAACAATGTTACTTATCCGTAAATACCTTTTTAATTATTCGTTAAAAAGGTTAATCAGGGAAATAAGACCAAAAAAAAAGTTTATACAATTATTTTTTATTTTATTATAATAATTATTATTTTTAATATATTATTAAAAAAAAAGCTTCAATTTAGACTGCAAACTATTGATTCGAAACGTGATTCGAAACGCGAATCAAGACCTGCTTTTATTGGAGATTTAATTTGAAACAAAAAATGCTGATTTGCAGGGCTCTAATATAAATATGTATATATATATATATATATATATATATATATATACATATATATATATATATATATATATATATATATATATATATATATATATATATATATATATATATATATATATATATAAATATATATATATATATATATATATATATATATATATATATATATATATATATATATAAATATATATATTTATATATATATATATATATATATATATATATATATATATATATATATATATATATATATATATATATATATATATATATATATATATATATATATATATATATATATATATATATATATATATATATATATATATATATATATATATATATATATATATATATATATGTATATGTATATACAAATATGTATATATTTAATGTATATATGTATATATTTAATACGGTAATGGTGTAGTGATAGAGCGCTCGCTTCATAAGTGAGAGGTTCCGAGTTCAATCCCCACCACAACCCTGGTAGTACCATGCTTAACTTGTTTCTCTGCTCAGCGGCCTTGTTCGTCAAGGTTCGTGTTTCGGAGTTAAAGAGTTGAGAGAGGGTTATAACCACAAATATGTAGCCTCCTCGACTGTAGTGGTCTTGAGTCTTGAGGAGGTGAATTAATAAAAAAAAAATGGGTGAGTGTGTGTCATGGCTAAACTTTGTATTTAGTGCAATCAAAAGGCTTTGTTTTGTAGTAAATAAAAAGGAAATGAAAATAAATTAGTGAAGAAATGTCTATTGCTCTTGTATTGAGTAGATGAAGTTGAGAAATTAGTTCAATGGCTACCAGACACGTCAGAGGAAGAATTTAATTTAATCAAAATCTTGTTGGAAAAAAGAACTAGAAACATGTGCAATGGCTGTAGGCAACTTGATTCTAAATTGTCTTCGTGAATTTGCAGAACAAGGTATTTTCTATTTCATTTGTAACCTAATGTGCCTTGCCTGTAAGTCAAGTTTAGCCTGTATCAAAGGCTTTAAGAGTTAATTAGAGAGAATAGAGATAGAAATACTCTTCTTGGCAACTATGGAAAACCGCCATTCTCTAAATGCATGGATGAATTATGTAAGTTTAATTATCTTATATATTATAATAGTCTTACATATGTACTTTTGTGAAATAAATATTATTTACATACTATTACTTGCCATGATATTTTTTTAATGATTTTAATGGCGATTGGGATGTATAGTAATTATGCACTATTATATTATGATATGCATCATGTTGCTGATGCATATGCCATTTTTGATGTTACACATTTATACCTTGTTGTATTATAAAATTGCTTATAGTTTGGTTGAGTATTTACAAGTGATATTTAAGTTCGAAATCAGTTTTGTTTCAGTATTTTGTATATATATGTAGTTCTTATAGCATTTATTTAATTTTCAATTCAGGTTCCACTCATAAAATAATTCCTCAATAAATCTAAAATAAAATTTCATTTACAAATCAGTTCTCTTAAAATTAATATATCAATTCAGTTCTTGATATCTATATTTCCCCTCATATTTCAGATCCTAATTTAGTTAATAAATGGATTAAGAACTAAAATAAAAGATAGAAAAATATTAATATCAAGAACTGAACTATTGCAAGCTGATTTAAAACTGAGAAATTTAACTAATCACCCCATAAGCAAAATCAAAAATTAGAAATTAAATCAATGCTATAAGAACTGCACAAAAGCTGAAATAGAACTGATTTATAACTTAAATATACTCCGGTACTTACTCTTAATCAATAGATTTGCTAATGAACCACCTCCACACCTCTGGAAGCACTCAACTTGCTTCTCCACACAAAGCCGTTCATGTTTTGGGTAAATTACTAGCCTTGACTGTAGTGTCACAACGGCCTTTAGGTTATAAATTAATAAAAATGTTTGATATTAGGATAATAAGTATGTCCTTTTTACTTACAGGTTGGATTTAGCAGAAGTTAAATCAACCCAAGAACAGATTGTTACTGCGCTTAAAAAGCTAGGATGGAGAACTGAGCCAAAAAGTTTTTCACTTTTAAGAGATAAATGTCACTCACTTGAAGAATCTAATGCTTTCAAAAACAAGGCAGCAACTAAAATGAAGGTTAATATTTTTTTTAGTGCTATTAATGATAAAGTTGTGTCTCTTTAGGGCATGATAATTTTAATATAAGTGTATTCTCAATTTCATTAGGTTACGGATAAAGAATGATAAAGATGGCAAGTCTAGGGTTTTTCTATTATTTTTTTATGTAATTTTAACAAGGAAAATCAAGTTTGTATGTAAATGAATTTTTTAAAGTACTGTTACTTTTATTAAGTAAAAAAATGTTATTTATACTATAAAATATACTTATTCTAATGTTTTTAATACTTAAAATTTGTATATACATTTTTGTTTCTTGTTAACCGTTGAGAATATTTACCAGGTATAAATTTGTTCATAAGAGTTATTAAGTTGTGTGTTAAAGTAGACAAATAAACTGTTTACATGACAACACCTATTTTTATTTAAACAAAATGCTTAAAACAACTTGGTAGGGAAACATCTTTGTAAATCAGCAATAAGTGCAATAACGAGACTTGTCTTTTTCGTTGAAGAGTGTATAATTGGGAAATCAGTGCAAAAGTTTAAAAAGAATCGGCGAAGCGAGTTTCGGTAAATATTAAAATCTTTTAGTAAAGTCTAAATATTTACTTAAGTATTATACATGTAAAAACAAATTTTGGTCTATGACAAAATATTATTCTGAATATTAGTGTCATTTACTAGTTTCATTATTTGATTTGATTTAATATAATTTCGTTTTAGCTGCAGTAGTATCAAACAAATTTGGCGAGAGATATCGATTCCATTAAATCTTCTGGATACCGATTCTTTTATTGGTGAATATATATATATATATATATATATATATATATATATATATATATATATATATATATATATATATATATATATATATATAAAATTTTTGTTTGTATTTTTGTTTTTTTAACTAATAAAATAAAAAATATTTCTTTTACACTTTTTTTATATATACGCCAAGCTTTTTACTGCCACTTATACTCATCAAAAACTGTCCGTTTTTAAATATTTCGAGTCAAATATATATTATTACCGTCTAATAAAAACGCACAAAAACCCGTTTAAAATAGGTTTCAATAAGACCTAAAAAACACGTCCTAAAAACTTGTGAAAAGCTTATTTCATATAGACGATTTTGCCACCCTAAATACACGTGTCAAAAAAGGTGAATAAAACGTTTAATATACGTCTAAAACTCGTTTAAAATAGGTTTCAATTAAACGTGTAAAACACGTCCTAGAAGTACGTGAAAAGCTCATTTCATATAGACAATTTTTCTACATTAAAAACACGTGCCCCGTAAAACGTGAATAACACGTTTATTATACGTTTCTGTGTTTACTGGGATGTTAAATTTAGTTAAAAACTTGTTTTATTTTGTAAAAAAAAAACACGATGATTTTAAAACAGCAGGACAATTATAGGCCACTTTAAAAAAACAAGCTGAACTAATTGCGACCATTTTTTTTAAAAAAAACACGGGACTGTCAAAGGGTTAAAATACTATATAAGTTAAAAGAAGCGAACTGCTCAGTTAGTCTAAAAAATTACTCTAAACGTGAACAAACAAGGCGCGCGACTGCACGCGCTTCCCGGAAAGGCTTGCAAATGTGAGAGAAACAAGTTGGTAAAGTAATATTTTTTGCTATTTTCAACAAATTTATATTCATTAATAAATGCTAAATATTAATGTACAATCTGTCGATATTTGTTTCATGAAATAAAAAGAGCATTTATTGTAAGTCCGGATCAAACCATCCTTAATTTAAATTTAAACTTTGATGTTATTTTTTATCAGGGTCAAACTATTTAATTTTGAAGATACTTTTACCAGTCATGATTTAATGTTGCGAAGATGTAATGAATGGTAGCGCACATGTGCAATGGTTCTCAAACTTAACGTTATATAATTCTGCAGCAATTGTACTCTTGCTAGCATTTATAACAATAACGCCTGGTGAATGACGGGTTTGTAAACTTGCCCATAATGTAATTAGAACTTATAAAGTTAAATTTTTTTTTATACTTAAAGCCTGTAGTGTCAATCTTCTCTAGCTTTTATTTAGACTTTTGTTCTAGCTTTTTAAATATCCTGTATACAACAAGTATATATTTGGTTGGTTTGAAACAGACCCGTATACTAATCCACCAAGACAAAAGGCAGCAAGTCATCTAAGCGTGATTTTATAGAAATGTTAAATTTAATCTATTTTACTATTTGGGCTAATTCTTTTTGACATAGGTTACATACACTCTGGGTTATTTAAACAATATGAGTTATGTAAGCTATTTGGTTTGTATAGAATATATGGATTATATAATTTATATGGATTATATAAACTCTATAGTTTATATAAACTATATGGTTTACATAAGCTATGCAAAGTAAAACCAGTTTGCATCAACCACGTATTACGACTTTCTTCAAACATCTCAACAGACAAAATGTAATAATACATTAAAAATAAAATTATTGTACGCCAAAAGTGGATTTGTTTTCATATTCCGTGGTATAATACTGACTTAGGTGTATACCTAATGAATACACACAAGAAAGTAAATATTTTTGTTTCGAGTTTTGAAATATTAATAAGAGCTTTTGAACTTATTCTTGAATAATGTCTCTTAAAATAACTTGTCTGCTAATTGCACAAGCGTGGTAAAAAATTAAGAGAAAAAGAAAGACTTATAAAAGTTTTAAATTTCAAAATACTCTAAAAGAACTGTCACTAGAAGATTTTTAAACCAATTAATTCTTACTGTTTACTAAAAATTATTTAAAATAAGAGACCTAATTAAAATAGTTATAGAAACGATCATTATAATGTGACTCACTTTAAATATTTGGCAAGCTAGTTAAATAATCATATTGTAATATTACAATATATTAAGGAACTTATTAGCGATACTCTTTCGAGCGTGTTTGACCCGATACTCTTGGCAGCCATTGACACCGAGGTAATAGCTAGAATGAGTAACATTACTTTTTCTAACAAGAAAAGTAATTGAACGTGTATGCAAATATCTAACTTACGTAACTTTCAATTATGTAATGTTAAAAACATACTAAAACATATATTAAGTTTTACAGTTTTATTTTTATTTTTTTGAAAAGTTTTACTTTCACTTAAAAGTTGCATTGCGGCAACATTTTCTTAAGATTTGACCAGTAGCACTACTTTCTGTTGTATAAAGGCATTTATTTCTTATAGAAAGTGATTAGCACGCACGACTTTTAATCCACGCAGTCTAGGTTTGATTCTTACCACTGGCTTTTTTTAAATATAATCTTTTTCGATTTTTCTAAAATACAAAGTAAAACTCTTTTGAAGAAAAAAGTTTGTTATGAAAGAAAGGAAGTTGTTTTGTTTTGCATTTTAAGTAACAACAAAAAAAAAAAAAAGCAAGCTTACCCAGCAAACATTCGACGTCTTTTATGCGTATAAAAGCGTCATTTATAAGTATTAAAACATTATTTTAGATGCTAGGTTATAATTTGAACTTTCCACGCGTCAACCTTGACTTTTTTTAAACAGTAAAAGAGTTTAAAAAATATGCTTTTAAAAATATGAGTGCACAGCAATGACTATAATCTAATGACGTGTTTGTTCAATATAGCTTTGTTTTAGATATTTTTGTTAAAGACGTGTTTGTTCAACTACAGTTAAAAATTTTTGAAAATTATTTTGTTTTGTTAATTTATTATTAAATGTATAATTAAAAAGATCTTTTATATTTAAATATAATATAATATAATTATACCTTATAATTATATAACTAAAATTATATCTATAATATAATTTAATTATATAAATATAATATAATAAAAATATCTTGAAATATATTTTGAAACAATATGTTTTGCCGTTTAATAAGTATTACAGTTTACATATATTCACAATTAGGCTAATGGTCGGAGCAAAAAGAAAGCATTAACTTGTCTTATCGCCGAGCACCGTGTTACAATTTATAATTTTTACAAAGTCATTGAAAAATATAATAAAATTTGAATTAAAGTTTACAAGAGTATATAAAATAAAATAAGATATCGTTTAATTATATTAAAAATATATTTATAATTATGTATAATTATATATAATTCTAATTATAAAAATATATAATTATAATAAAAAAAATTAATACATAATATCATAAAAAGACATGATAAAAGTAAAAATGAATATATATAAATTTATATGCACATTTGCATACTTACACATATAAGCGAGCATATACCCATATATATGAACACACACAAACACACATATATAAATACAAAAATATATATGTATATATATATATATATATAATATATATATATATATATATATATATATATATTTATATATATATGTATATATATATATATATATATATATATATATATATATATATATATATATATATATATATATATATATATATAGATATGTATATATATATATATATATATATATATATATATATATATATATATATGTATATATGTATATATATATATATATATATATATATATATATATATATATATATATATATATATATATA
This sequence comes from Hydra vulgaris, assembly GCF_022113875.1. Taxonomy (NCBI): domain Eukaryota; kingdom Metazoa; phylum Cnidaria; class Hydrozoa; order Anthoathecata; family Hydridae; genus Hydra; species Hydra vulgaris. Next base: position 17,830,380 of record NC_061165.1, read on the forward strand.
TATATATATATATATATATATATATATATATATATATATATATATATATATTTAGTAGAAAATAAAAATACGTGATTTTTACAACTTTAAGTTTCATGCTGTTGCAATCAGGTGAAACATATCATATCAGGTGAAATACAAATATAGTTTATTCGTTTAAAAAATTATATACAATTGAAACTATACAGAAAAAACCTATACGGAAAAAAATTTTTTTAATGTTACGACCGCGTGTATTTAATCTTCATGTTTGTGGTTGCTCAATAGAAATTTATTTTCGTGACGACACTTGGAGATTAACTCTGTTTTTTTATTGAGAAGCTCTTCAGCATTTTTATAAAGCAAAATAATCAGTTTTTCATATAAACATAGTAAACATTTTTTTGTTTTAATGTTGTAGGCGGGGGCTTTTTTCAGGATAGACCAAGTTAATTCTGGTGTTTCTTTCAGTTTTTCTCTAGTTTCCCATATATGTTTTGAGAGAGTGGTTGCATTTGAAAGTTTCTTATTTGAAAATGATTGCTTGTGGTTTGCATACCTCTTTTTCCACACTCCTTCTGATAAACCAATGTATGCTTTGCTAGGAGTGTTTGGCGAAGATGTTATACATTTGTAAATGATGTTTGTCGCTCTACAATTTTTATTCAGCGGCCAGATTACTTTTTGCTTGCAAATACAAGGGAAATTTTCAGTGGTGTTAGTTAAATTTCTTTTTTTGTTGTGGCTTTTTATAATCTTTGAAATGTTGTTTGAGCTAACTTTTGAAGTGTTTCGATTGAATAGTTTATGTAATGGATTTGAAGGTGGGAAATGTTTATCTATTAATTGTAAAAAGAGTTTGGCCAACATTGGTGGAGACGCTTTTATTGTAGGGTGGATTAAACCAAATTATATTTCTTTTTCTTTTGGGAGGTGTCTTATTTTTTGGGTTGTACTTTAATTTAAAGTTTTTAAAACCGTTTTGTTTAAGTGCTTCTTTGTTTTCTGTTTTTTAAGCGTTAAATATTTTTTCATTGTAAGAATTTTGCGATAATCGATCATTAATGGAGAAAGGGATCTGCTTAAGAACTTGGGGCGGGTGGTTTGATTTAATGTGGATGTAGAGCAGTTGGTCATTTTGTTTTTTAAAAGGTTGGTAGGAGTTTTTTTGAAGATTAAAAGTTACGTCAAGAAAATTAACACTGTTTAAATTGGTTTGAATCTCTATTTGAAATCCGATCTTTTTAAATATCTCAATTATATTTTTTCTGACTTTGTCTAACTGTGCGGCAGTTTTTTTGCGCATCACTATCAATCCGTCGTCTCGGTAAAGACCTATATCATTTTTAGTAATGGTTTTGGATAAACAGTCTAGAATGTATAAACCCACCAGTTCGCATACTTCGGCTCCATCAAAACAATTCATTGTGACGTCAAAACAATCATTATACGTCTTTTTGATCCATGTTTCTTTTTTAAAAAATAATAGCGATTTTCTGCAATGATTTATGACTCGAATTTTTTCACTGCTGATTTCAGTGTGCTGTTTTGCAAATATTAAAGCGCTGTTAAGTATGTCTTTTGTGGTGGATGGGTAAAATATATATATTGTCGATAAATTTTTAACCATTTTTTTATAACCGATGCTAATTAATCAACACATTCTAGGCGGATGTTTAAACTAATACTCCCCAGGGATCAATCCTAGGGCCGCTCTTAATCCTACTCTATATTAATGATTTATACTTAGCATCCAAAGTTTTAAATGTTATTTTGCTTGCTGATGATTCGAATTTTTTTTACTCACACAATAATATAAAAGAACTGTTTAGAATATCTAACGAAGAATTATTAAAAATAAACGACTGTATTACAAATAATAAACTTTTATTAAATGGTGAGGAAATTAAATTTATCTTGTTCAACAAACCTCGTAGGGAAGATAACCTTTTTCTAAAATTACCCAATCTCTTTATGAATAAAACAATTATTAAAAGAGAGTCAACTGTTAACTTTCTAGGAGTGATTATAGATGAAAATTTATCATGGAAATATCATATTAAATCTATTGAAAACAAAATCTCCAAAAATATTTCAATGTTATGTAAATTTAAACCATTTCGTAATATTGAGACTTTAAAAATTATATTTTTCGTTTATTCATAGTTATCCTTCTTATTGCAATATTGCATGGGGAAGTACTAATTATGGGAAACTTAAAAAAATCTATAGCAAACAAAAACATGCATGCATGTAGGATTATATTTGACGTTAACAGAACTGTTAATGGTGAATCTCTTCTAAGCGAACTTAATGCACCTAATGTTTTTTTTTTTTTTTTTTTTTTTTTTTTGTTCTTTATTACAATATTTAATACAATATTTACAAATATATAATAAGAAAAATTTACATGCAAAAAAATCGTTACAAAAAAATAAAGAATTAAGATAAAGAACGCGGATACTCAAAGAAGATCATACAGGTCTTGTCACCGAGAACCGCTGTTGAAGAACTTTGATCTTAGTTTAGATTTTAGGAAAAACAAAAATAAATAAACACAAGTTTTTAATTTTTTTAAGTTATGGTTTTTATGGCTGGAATTAAAGTACTAATTCTTCTGAACCGGATGATTCAAGCAAAAACAATAATATCATAGTATTCTTAATAAATAAATACGTCTCGCATCTGACTCGATCACTGATTCTTGTTAATATATACCAAGTTATGCTTCTAATGTTAAAATCAAAACATGGTTTGTCTCCTAATATACTTCACTCTTAGTTCACTGAAATTACTCATAAATACCCCACAAAATTTTTAGTTGATATGTTTGTTATTCCAAGATCTTATTTAAAACTCAGCTCATTTCAAATTCAATACCGTGGACCATTTATATGGAAAAGTTTTTTGAAAAATATTATTAAAAATAAAACTCTTCTAAACTTCTCCCTAGAACAATTCAAAAAAGAATCTAAACGTTTTCTATTAGGAAAAAACTTCGATTTTTAAAATTTCCTTAAAAATAGTACCTAAAATAATTAAACTGAAAAAGTCATGTTGACTCTCTTATTTTTGTCTTGATTTATTTCTTATCTCTAAATAATATATACATATATATATATATATATATATATATATATATATATATATATATATATATATATATATATATATATATATATATATATATATATATATATATATATATATATATATATTAACTAAAAATTAAATAAAACTAAAAAAAAATGTTATTTATATATCTTATTATACGATTTACTACTTGTAATATATTGTGTTGTACTTTGTAATTTTTAACTTGTTACATAAACTGAAGGCAACAATGTAAACGGGGCTTGGCGATAGGACAATATACGTCTTCTTCTTGCTCCGGCCATATATTATATATGTAGGATCTTTCTTATTGTAAGTTTTATCAAACGGCAAAGGTAAAAAAAAAAAAAAAAAAAAAAAAAAAATACTTACACAGATGCTAATATCCAATTCATTGACAAAAAGCAATTCGCGCAAAGGCTACTGAAACTGGTAAAGTTATTAATTTTTTTTTTTTTTAAGGTTTAAAAAATTTTAAAAATGTTTACAAAATTAACAATAATTGTTGTTTTTCTATATGTATATAGCTTCTTTTCTGCCGCTTACTAAAAGATTAAAAGTAGGGAATTTTGTCACGTGACATTTTATCGCGGAAAAAAATCGTTAATATATTTTTGAAAAACTTCGTTCAAAAAACGCCAGAAATGATTTTATGTAGGTTTTGAAGAATAAAAACCCACCCATGAAAATAAATATTATATACGTACATGTAGATGTTATTTTTTTAAGAAAAGGTTGTACTACAATAATTTGTTTGGGGACGACGTTTTGGCTTAGAATTGATAAAATTATTTAGTTTTATATCTTTCAGTTTTGTTAAAATGCAAGTAAATTAAAATAACTCTTTCGTCCCCACGTAAATATAAGTTCTGCAACTATTTATTTATTAGGTGAACAAAATTTTTTTTTTTTTTTTTTGTAGTTTAATAGGGTGGGTTTTTTGTTTTGTAAGTAAAGATTATTAAAATTTCCCCCGTCTTTAGATATTTTTGATAAATTTGCCGTTTCTCTTTTATTTGAGAAAAGATTTCTGCACACGTTGATTTCTATATTTTATATAGCTGAGATTTTATTGTAAATTATAACATATATATATATATATATATATATATATATATATATATATATATATATATATATATATATATATATATATATATATATATATATATATATATATATATATATATATATATATATATATATATATATATATATATAAATATTATATATATATATATATATATATATATATATATATATATATATATATATATATATATATATATATATATATATATATATAAATATATATTATATTATATATATATATATATATATATATATATATATATATATATATATAAATATATATTATATATATATATATATATATATATATATATATATATATATATATATATATATATATAAATATTATATATATATATAATATATATATATATATTTATATATATATATTATATATATATACATTATATATATACATATATATATATATATATATATATATATATATATATATATATATATATATATATATATATATATATATATATATATATATATATATATATATATATATAAATATATATATATATATATATATATATATATATATATATATATATAAATATTATATATATATATATATATATATATATATATTTATATATATATATTTATATATATATATTATATATATATACATTATATATATACATATATATATATATATATATATATATATATATATATATATATATATATATATATATATATATATATATATATATATATATATATATATATATATATATATATATATATATATATATATATATATATATATATATATATATATAATAAGTAAAAGATATTGAAATAATATATTTGTATGGTTATATATTTGTTCAAATTGATGACTGGAAAATCTTTTTTTATTTAGATAAAATGATAAATGAAAGTATTTATGATTGGTATTTGGCTTTAAAAGATACATCTTATGATGCAATATATTGCAGATATTGTTTGGATTTTAAAGTTGAACTGTTCTGCTGCAAGAAAGCTTTAGCCAAAAAGATAAATAGATTAGTTGACACCATCAGAAAATTAAAGAAACAACGAAAAAATAAAAAGTTAGCATTGTTATTAGGTGAAGCCTTTTTTCCACCTGTGGCAAATTTTTCTGATAATACAGTGAGTGCATCAGAAATTCCTAAAGAAACAATACTGATAAGCGAAAACAAAATGCTCAAAAAAGAAAATAAAATTTTAAAAAGGGAAATGGAGTCTATGATGGATTTACAAATCGTCAGGTTAGAATTATTTTATTCTATCTCCAAATTTGAGAAAAATAAGTTAATATCAATATCTTTTTTATTGTTAATTTTTCTTTTTAGCTGTATTACTTTTGAAATTAATTTTTTTTTTTTAATAGTGTCAAATCAGGTGTCTCCGATTCTTCAATTTGCAAAATATCAACAATATTTAATGTTATTTTGTTATATTTCCAACAACCAATAAAATTGCGTATAATTCACATTAATTAATCAGTTCGCGTTTATTTCCTCTAATTTAATTTTAAAATGGCGGATGAAAATAGTGTATATCTTAGAGTAATAAACAAAAATATAGGTATTTTCTTATATATACTAGTGTCAATCGGGTTTTTTTAGTTATTATTCATAATTCTACATATTATTTTAGTAAGAAATGTATCATCATCTAATTAAAAGCACACGGATTCTGTTGTATATGTGACATACAGTGTATATATATCATATAATATATATGGTTATATAAATATATACACTATTGTATATATATAACCATATATATACATATATATACATATATGTCAAATATACAACAGAATCGGTTATATAATCCGTGATACACATATACTATATGTGTGTATATTTTTTATTTATGTATGTATATATTGTATGTGTATGTGACATATACAACAGCATATTAAATATCCTCACGTATTCCGTACGTCTTTGTTTATTTAGTATATACAACACGTTTTATATACTAAATAAATAAAGACTCAAATGAATCGTTTCATATATGGACAAAATGTGTCTTTTCTTAAAATAATATATCTTCAAAAATAAAATTATTTTGCATTGCATAACCTTATTTATGTTTAACTTTTATTTTCAGATTACCCACAACAAGCTAATATCATGGTTACACCCTATGTTTCGACGCATCCTTTAATTTCTGATCAACTGCGATTACCTCCACATGGTGGGAAAACAAGAAAACGTAAGGCAAACTGTTATAACTGGAAACAGTCAAAAAGAAAGCGACTTAGACAATCAGGAAAGGAATATATAAATGTTAGAGGCAAAGTTATCAACCAAGAAGTATTAAAAATAAAAAAAATTGTAAAAATTGTTGCAAGTTTAAGTGTTTTGAGAAGATTTCAGAAAACGAGAGAAAAATATTATTTAATGGACTGTGGGGAATGTCTCAGATTGAAAAGCAACACTTTTTTAGTAAAACTACTGAACGATTAGATAAAAAAAGATCTCAAACCATTAAAGTAAGCAATTCAAGGAGAAAATATACTTATTTTTACAATTTCTTTGTTGATAATATCAAGCATCGTGTATGTAAGGAGTTTTATTTGTCTACATTAGACATCAGCAGCAGGCAAATATCATACTATCATGAAAATAAACTTGAAACTGGTGTTCCTGCCCCAACAAAATGGGGGAAACATTGTAAAAAAAAAGTTCTTGAAATGACTAAACAGAGTATAGAAAATCAGATCAACTTGTTTCCACGAGTTGAGTCACATTATTGTCGAAGCATTTCCTGCAAACAATACTTTGATGGGTCATTAAATTTGAAGAAGCTTTATAATTTGTATTTAACATATTGCACTCAATATGAAGTTTCTCCAGCAAAGGCATGTATGTACCGCAATGTTTTTAATACAAAATTTAATATTGAATTTCAAAAGCCGAAAAAGGATTTGTGTGATACATGCTACAAATTTCAAATTATTGAAGATGCAAATGAAGAGCAAATCCAAAAGTATTACAAGCATATTGCATCAAAGAATGAAACAAAAATTGAGAGAGACAAGGATCGAAAGTTGAACTCAACTTCCACAACCATAGTTTGTATTGATCTACAAAATGTCTTGAGCTTGCCAAAAAGTAATGTGGGAAACTTCTTTTATAAAAGAAAGCTCAGCTGTTATAACTTAACAGGTCACTCTTCACTGAACAAAAAAGCATATTGTATATTATGGCATGAAGGTATGTCAGGTCGTTCTGGTAATGACATTGCCAGTGCTGTGATATGTATGCTAAATAAAGTTTACAAGGATCTTCCTAATATTAATAAATTTATACTTAGGTTTGATTCTTACGTTCCACAGAATTGAAACAGTCATATGTCAGCTGCATTGCGTGAGTTTCTTATTGATCATCCAAATATTGAAATCATTGAGCAAAAGTATTGTGAGCCAGGGCACAGCTCTATTCAGGAATGTGATAATATACATAGTCAGATTGAGAAATCATTACATTCAGCAGAAATATTTAGTCCTTTTGGTTTGGTGAAAGCAATGTTAAATGTTAACCAACGTAAACCATTTTTTGTATACCAAATGCAAAAAAGCGATATTAAAAATTTTTCAAAAATTGCTAGTCTTCTTAACTACAAAAATGTTCCATACTTTAATGTTAAAACGCTTGTATATAGGTTTAATGCTCCTGGTCATGTGTATTTCAAGACTCGTTTTACAGATATTTATAAAGAGGCACAGCTGTCTAAGCCAAAAAACACAAGATCATCAGGAAGTAATCTTGAAGAATCATCAATTCCATTGGCATCTTGTTTTCGACAAAATATTGAAATTTCTAGTGAGAAGATAAAAGACATTGTTTCTATGTATCCTTATATGCCAGCTGTAGATGTTTGTTTCTATAAAACATTATTTCAGTAGTTGTTTTTTTAACTCTTTATCCGGATATACTTTATTTGTGTTATGCACTATTCAGTTTTATCTTGTATAAGGTTCATTTAAACTGTTCTTAACTTGTTATTTGTATTAAAGACATTTATTTTTTATTTTCAATAAATCTTTTTAGATAAAAGTAATTTTATTATAAATAATATAGCTTTGGTTAAAATCACTTTGTTGTTATTGAAGCTGCCCATCCTACCAGAAGCAATATATCTAAAACACTTATTAAATGACCATATCCATTTAAATTTGCCAACTAAGTGTTTTAGGGTCTATATTTGCTTTTAAATCCCTAAATTAAAAGTAATTTCTTGTAATCCATCAACTCCTCGCAAAACGTTCAAGTTGTATTTACTAAAAAATGGAGATAGCACAAAATAATATTAACACGAAGTTAAAATTTAAAAGTTATTTTGTTCTATCTCCAAACAGGGTCATAATAGCGATTAGGGGTCATAATAGCGATTTGAGCAAAAAAAAAATTTTCACAACAAATAATTATAATGAGCATATAGTCAAGTATTAAAAAACGTTTGCATTATTAAAAAATGTATTGCCACTTCTGCTGGATTGCAGTGTAAAACTTCAACTTGATTTATCTCAGTTTAAACAAATGGAGAGTTAGAATAAAATAAATCTAACCTGACGAAATGAATTATTTTACACATCTAAAAGATTTTGAAGATATGTCAAACAATCTAAAAATACTTATTTCAAAAAACTCTCTAAAAGAAGCGAAATTAAACTTTATTAAAAAGTGTTATTGTGAAAAAGAAGAAAAGCTTAATAATATTGAAAACAAATTAGAGCTATTAAAGTCAAAAAAAGAATCATTTAATGTTAGAAACTTAAATAAAAAAATAAAATATCGTGATACTCAGCTGGAAATAAAAAATAAAAAAATAAATTCGTTTAAAAATGAAGAAAAAAAAATAATATTGCAATTAAAAAATAAAATAACAGATATTAATTCAATTCTTGAAAACTCAGATATAAACATTTCTGAATTAAAAAACGAAAAAATAAAGCTGCAAAAAAAAGTGAGTAATTTAAAAATTATTTTGCAAAATAAAACCAACTATATTAATGACAACAATATGAAAGATGTTATAAGTTTAGAGAAGGAAGTTGTTTCGTTATATAGTAAGACAAATATTTTAAAAGAGGAGAATCTAGAACTTCAAAAATTGGTTTCTTTGCTGTATGATGACGAAGTAATAACATTTGAAGATGGCAGATACAGTGATGACATTCGAGAAACAATAATGAAACTTTTTTCAATGAACGTGAGTATGAATAGTGTCAATGAAGTCATAAAAGTAGTTTTAAACAAACTAGCTAAAAAAAAAATATATCTAGACTGCCATCAGCCGCTGTAAAATGTACGTTAATGCAGGACGCTTCAATTTTAGGTCAATTTCAAGTTGCAGAAGCAATGCTTGAAAATAATTTGATAAATAAAAACTCTAAAATAGGCAATTGTTTGCATGGTGATGGTACTCATAAATACCATAAGCATTATCAAAACTTTCAAATTACTAGAACTAGTGGGAAAACTTTATCTTTTAGTCTGTCAGAAGTGGTTGGCAAAGATGCAGCAACTGTTTTGCAAAACTTTACTAATATAGTATATGACATATGTGACGTTCTTAGCAACTCAGCCACTGAAAAAGAAATTAATTTTGCTAAACTAATAACATCAATAAAATTAACAATGTCTAATCTTTCTTCGGTTAATCCTCTTTTTAACTCACAGTTAAAAACATTAAGGGAAAAACTTTTGCCTATTGCAATTAGTAACTGGGACTTTCTTTCCTCAAACGTGAAAGACAATATGAAGGACATGAGTAATTTTTTCTGTAAACTTCATTTGCTCGCTAATTTTGCTTCTGAAACTGATAAAGCTTTAAATTCTTCAGAAAAAAATCTGCTTCAAAATGATTTTGAAACTGTTTTTGCTTTTAGTGGTAAATAATGTGGTGCTGTACGGTTAGTTCGTACTACATGTAAGGCATTTTAATTAAGGGGTAGTGAGGAAGCTGGTGTTGCATCATGGTTTAATTCTTTTCTTTCCTCTCGTAACGATAAATCTTATTTTGTTCCATTTATTGGAAATCAATTTAATATTTTGTATTACAATGCAGCTGCCCTATACTATCATAAGGATTCTATAACAGAATTTCTTAATGCTTGGCCTAACCCTAATAATTTATTAAAAGCAATTAAGGAAGATATTACAAATCTTGTATTCATTGCTGAAGTCCGTGCATTAGGTACTATTGACAAACTACTTACTGGTCCAATGTGGAGAATTATCGAATCACTTGATAGTATATTATTTTTAAACCCCTATCTACTTCGCTTGAAAGTTAGACTTTCATCTCTTTGTATCGATGCGTCTTCTTTATTGTTTGCTAATGGAAAAATTTTTGAGGATACCAATCTTCTTCATCAAGATGTGGTTTACACCAAGCTGTTTAAATGCACTCAAAATGATGAGTTTGATTCTTTAACTGTGCAATCACTTGAAATTATTTTCCATGCGATTCTTGTTATTATGGAGCGTCAGTGTGCTGATCAGTTACCAGGTGGTAAATATTGGAATCCATCTAATTTTGTTTCTGAAGCTGCTTCTAATGTCCCTGTCACTAATAAAGCATCAGAAAGCGACTTTGCCATTTTGGATTTAATGGTTCGCACAAAACCCAATGCAAATGTTTAAACTATCTAGGCTTTGACAATGTGGTCTCAGAACCAAACATTAGAATGGCTTAATGGTAAATCAGATGAAGAAAGAAAACAATTGCTTGAATATTCAAGAACTAAATTAACATTACTGAAAAGCAAATATGATGAAAGAAAGAAGCTCTTAAAAAAGATAAAGCTATGCACTTTCTTCTTGCAAAGCAAGAAGAAAAAAATCGAGAAGAAATTAAACTACAACATAAAAAAGTTGCAGCTTGTAATGATTTGATAAATTTAAATGTAAGGGCTTGGATATCATTAGAGGAAGCAGAGAAAATAGTTTTTAATATAGAAGAACCATTGAAATCAAAAGTACTCGTAGCTCAACTTAATTTTTATCGCATAATCTTAGGTGTCGAATGTGACAAAAAACTTTTTTGTAAAACAAAGGTAGAAGGAAGCAAAATAATAAACTTGTCTTCAGAGTAATTATATCAAAATCTTCTTAATGTTATTCAAGCAAATTTAATACCAAACAAACAATTTTTAAGTAATAATATAAGTAATAATTTAAAGCCTTGTACAATGCGTGATGCAGCTGTTGAAAACAAAAAAAAAAGAATTAATGGAAAAAATTCAGGATGCAAGACTAAACAAATTAATAGAGCAACAAAAAAAGCACTCTTTATCAAAATTTATTAACAATCCATCTGATTTTGTAGGTTTTTCTATACAACATCGTGTTAGAGAAGAAGATGCTCATGAAGTATCTTGGGAACGTGCGCAAGTGGTTCAAATTGATCAATTAAACGGTAGAAGAACTACATACCTTGTTAAGTATGATAATAAACCTGATAAAGTATGGTCATTTCCTTTATTAATAGATTTTGAAAAAGGTGATCTTATTCTTTGTAGCTAGGATTGCGAGGTTTTATTTAATGTAAATTTAGAATTATGTTACAGTATATATTTTAATCTTATTTTTTTTATTGTTGTGTTCCAATAGTTTTTTTTACTACATTTGAGTTCAGTGGTTTTTATCTTTGTAAATAGTATGAATCATACCTGATATGTTTATCTGCACCAATTTTGTTTATTTGTTGTTGTTTATTTGCAGCTTAACTGCACATTATTATTATTATTTAAAAAAAAAAAAAAAAGCTTATGCAAAAATACTATTACTTTTACATGAACTGCCTATCAAGTAAAGGAAAGAATCCAGAAATGGAGGGCTAACCTTAGGCTAATTTACTATTACTTTTACATGAACTGCCTATCAAGTAAAGGAAAGAATCCAGAAATGGAGGGCTAACCTTAGGCAACATGACAGCTCACGGATGGAGTGCAAAGTCCTATGGCTTACCTTCTCGTTGGTGCACTTCGTTAAGTAAGTTAGACAATTTTGTCTAATTTATGAACGGAATAGCCAAGGCAAATTATGTATAAAATTGTTTGTTAACAATACACACACAGCTTACTCTGAAGTTTGAATTGAAATTCGATAATTAAAATATTTTTTCAGTAAATATACCGATATGAAGTATGCTAAGTTTTAAATGAATTTTGAAAAGTGAAATTTCTGAGTTTGCAATATATAGTCAAATTTGGGTACATTAATAGTGCGATAATATATTTCAAAGACAAAACGATTTAAGACATCTATTAAAAAGTTTAAGACAAATAGATAGATAAGATAATCCGTATAAGAATTTCCATGACTGTTAATTTCCATGACTGTTAATCTATGTTAGTTCCGTATCTGTTAATCCATGTAATCTCAATTTCTTAATACAAGAGGGATGGGGTTAATAAAAGTGGATGGAGGAGTTTAATCAATATTTAATGAAACGGGGGAGGGGAGGGTCAGAATTTACACTGAAAGTTTTATTACTTATCTAAGTTTTATTACGTAACTAGTATGTATTTTTTGATTTTTAAAGCTGATTTTCACTAATTTTTTTTTATTTTTATATATAATTTTTTTGTTAAAACAAGTAAAAGTTAATAAACGGGAGGGGGGTCTTAATAAGCTTAGTGTGGGTGGCAAAGTTTCCCCAAAATTAATAAACGCCTCTCCCCCCCTTGGAATTAAGGACTCAAGAGTACACAATCAAATAAAGCCAAACACAATGAAATAGATCAATTCAACGAGTTTTTCATTTACTGTTTTCAAAATTTTAAAAAAAGTTAAAAACCTTAACCCTATTAAAAAATAGAATATTTTTTATATTATGATAGGTGCTGAAAACAATAAATTAGTCGAATCAGTAGACTATAAGTGGTTAAATCTTTTTTTAAATCTATAACAATACTGAAATTATTAACAAGTCTTTGACTAATTTCTTTATTTGTTTGTGTAAAAGTAAATTTTAGATTTATGTTTATTTTGTACATACTTTGACGTTTTTAGCGTGTTTTATTTGGGTCCACGTTGTTCAATTGATAATTTATTAAAGAAAAAAAAAATTAATTCAAGTTAATATTTATCATCAAAGTTTTGTTACGCTCAACGTATTATAAATTAAAACATTTGAAAATTTATTTTGTGTCAAAAAATTTTAAAACATATTTAAACATATTATACAGTTATTTGACTATTTCATGGTACGTCTGCGTTAACACCGAAAAAAATTCTACTTGTGAATGAATTGTTCAAATAATTTATATTTACGATTTATTATCTATTAAAATTTTATTATAAGTTAGTTTACGCAACTTTTTAAGCAAAAAAAAAAAAAAAAAAAAAAAAAAAAAAAAAAAGTTTTTTTTTTCGGTGCCAAAAATTGAACGAGATACTTTAAGAAAATATTACATAAAAAAGTATATGAATTGAAAATATTAAAACACGTATATCTTTGAAACTAAATAAGCTACAGAGGTGGTTGAAACCATTTTGAAAATAAAATATATTAAGGAATATAATGCATTTAATATAAAAAATATTTACATTTGCTATAAATATTGCCTAAACTGCCTATTTAAAGCAAGGATTATTTATGAAAAGGTTAATATCAGATTTACCAAGACCCGTAGTAAATGGGTTTGGACAGATAGTAATTAAGTTTTATTAGTACACTTATATATGCATAGATAAAAAAATTTTTTACACCGACAAAAATATTTCATTAGTGTTCTTAGATTTTAGATCATAAATTCCATATTAAATATTCTTTGGGTAATTACTCAGCGGGCAAAAGTACGTTTATTGTACGTACTATGTACGTGCAAATCACTTCCGTCCGTCCATATACTAAAAGTGAACCTTTAAAAGTTTTTTAGATAAGTCGAAATTAAACTAAACTAAAAATATTTATATAAGCTTAGCCGTATATTAAACAAAATTAGTCATTATCGTATACTATCATATTTTTAAATGATTTTTTTTTATAATTTAAATCTAAATTTAATCTAGGGAAAAAACAAACGTGTTTTCCAAAGAAATGAGACCATCAAATGAAATGACAGTAGCTAGACGAATGCTTCGCAGATCCATGATTGATAAAAAATGTTTTTGATCTAAGATAAATGATTTTGACCAAGTTGAGACTCTTGGGAGGATTCAATTCCAAAGAAAATGAATAAGATCTTCAATTAATTGTTGTTTCTATATTTAGATAAATAACAAAAGAAACTGCTGAAACAGAATGGAAATGAGCTTGGCTTTTCTAGATGCTAAAACTAAACGATAAGATAAGCTATGTCTTTTTAGTTGTATTGTATTTTTGTTTGTGAATATGAAACCATAGAAGCTATTGCAGAAGCAGTTTTGCGTAAAGAAGAATAGAATTTCTTATTGCAACCAAATTTTTTTTTACTGGCTATTTAAGTAGAGAAATAAATGCGCATAAATTTGTTTTTCTAAAGTAAAATATTTGGTTATTGTTATTTATTGATACTAAATAAACTCCTGTAATCTAATTCTAAGGAATTGTGCTTTTTATTTATTATGGAACTTTTTGCGAATTGCTATCATATTTATTGTTATTTTAATAATAAATCATTCTTGCATAGATTATTTAAATGTTTTTTTTATTTTTTTGTTTAGGTTGTAAAGTATTTCCTTGCGATTTTCTTTAAATTCAAGTTTAACAAAAATGGCTGTCAAATGGATAATGGTAGTAGCATAGTTAAAAATGAAAACTATTTAGTTATGTATTCAAAAGATTATCCATAACTAACAAAAACTAAAACTTTTATACTTTTATTAAAGTTGACGTAATATAAATGTTGATATTGTATAAAATATCAATAAACGACTCATGATAGTCAAAAACAGTTTTTTATTAGACAAATGCTTAAGGTAATTATTAAGGTTAAACATACTTATGTGTATATATATATATATATATATATATATATATATATATATATATATATATATATATATATATATATATATATATATATATATATATATATATATATATATATATATATATATATATATATATATATATATATATATATATATATAAATAAATTTTTATATAAGTAAATTTTTAAATAAATTTTTAAATAAATTTTTAAATAAATTTTTAAATAAATTTTTAAATAAATTTTTAAATAAATTTTTAAATAAATTTTTAAAAAACTTTGGTTCTGAATAGGCTTATAATTAGATTTTTATAAGACTAGTTGTATTTTTAATGTTAAAGTCTAATCGAAGAGCTTATTGCAAAAAATACCTAAGTCGCAAAATAAATGTTATAAGAAAACTTTTTTGATCAGAGATAACATTTTAAAATAAGTTTTTGACGATGCCGATCAAATTCGATTTTCTCATAACATTTTTTTTGTGAATTTAGTATTTTTTAAATTGTAAACTCAGATATCAAACTTAGATGCACATTAAAGATAGTGTCTATTGGCATGGCAGCTTTGTACAACTTCTAAAGACTATTGGCACGGCTGCAATGTAAACAGTTAAGAAAAGGTGTTTGCACGGTCAAATTAGAAAAATTTGAAATTAGTAACTTTAGAATTAATTAATAGGTACAACAAAACAAATTAAAAGCTAAAAAGGAAGATCTGAAAGAAAATGACAGCTTTGGTTTTTACATAAAATCTTTGCCATAAAAAAAAAACGCGAAAAGAACATGTAAAATAAAAAAATAATTTTTAAAACTCAGTGCTTTTATATGTTTTAAAAACACAAAATTTGCAATAAGTTTTGTCTAATAATACTATTTTATTTTATTAACATTTCGCTGAATGCGTGAGTAAAAAAACAAAAAATAATCAGGAAGAGGCAAGACTTGAACTTCCAACCTTCAGTTTACGAAGTCGGCGACAAATAAGCAAAACGCGCGTTTAAGTAATCAAACAATTAGTATACTTATTTATAAATCTTAAATTCTTTTTTCCATTTAAAAAATAAATTTAATTAATTTTTTTTTAATTTAATTAAATTAATTAACTTATTGCATAACTACTTATTGAATATTGTATTGTCATCAAGCAACAGTATGTATGCAAAATTTGAAGAAAATCTATCAGCAAGTGACTCAAAAACTTATTGCAAGATTTGGTTTTGCGGCCGTGCGAATGGCCTTTTTAGAATGGGAAAACGGAGGCCGTGCGAACAGCCTTTTTAGAATCGGAACACGCGGCCGTTCGAATAGCCTTTTAAGAATTGAAACACGGCGGCCGTGCGAATAGCATCAGCCCACATTAAATGTTGAAATTTTGACGTGCATAATACATTTAATTTTAGACGTACATCGGTATTTCTTATCTTAACCATATCTGAACTAAAATTGTTCGTTTCTTCCGGACGTCTTTCATACGTACAATGAACATGTACCCGTGCCCGCTGGATAAAAACTTTGTTAAAACAACTATTTTACTTGAATATGATTTACCATATGATTCTGACTGGCTATGACTTATGTTTAAGTTATAACCAGTGAGAATCAGTTCTTAAATCTCTCTTATATGTCTTTAAGGTTCATTTTAATTGATTTAGTTCAAAGTTAGTCTTTTCTATACAACTTAAATTTTTTTTAAATTTTAGTTTCATATGTAGTTTACAAATAATTATGTAAATGACATCAACAAGGGTGTTTGTCTTTTACCATTTCCAGTCATACTTTATTTTAAAAAATTATATTGAATATAATTGCTATAAAGTTGACAAAAATGAATAATATTGAAAAAATTAATATTATTAATCTAATAAGAAAGTTATAAAAATAAATTAACTTTTATTTTACCTTGAGTATTAAAACCTTTATAAAAATTTTGATTACAAATATTTACCACAACTAATTTTATTGCTAAAAGTTATTAGTATGCAGACTATTACTCATCTTCAAGAAATGTAATCATTAAGTACTTTTTAAAATGTTAAGTACTTAATCCTCATATTTTTATATAACTTAATTCTTAAAAGCTTTACATTTTCTCTAGACTCTGGCATAAAATTTTAAACTGACGCAATTAAAACATAAATTCCATTAAATTTTTTTTAAATTAAATTGCATAAGCAATGCTGTTAAGTTCATGTTTGAACTTAATTACCGTAAATCATTTATGCAAATTATAATTTTATTATTTAAGGTAATATTTTAAAATATTTTGATTAAAAACAAGATGTTAAAACTTATTAACTTTTATTCAATTCTATTGCAAATATGTTTAACACTACAAAAAATAAACAAAAGTATAGTCTTAATATATATAAAGCATAAATATTAAGACTAGTCTTAATATATATACTTTATATATACTTAGACTATACTTTAAAAGTATAGTCTTAATATAATAAGTATATAGTCTCAATCTTAAGCTAATGTCGTTTTTTTTTTTTTTAAATTAAAAAACAATATATTATTAACTAGTAACTAAATAAAAAGAATACCTGTTAAAGATATAAATGAAAAAGTGAAGTAGAAGCCGATCAGGTACTTCATGTTTCTTGTTTAAAAAAATCTTAAGTTAACAAAGAGTAGACACAATTTGATTCCTTTCTAAATAATAATAGCAAAAAAATAATTCGTCAAAAAATGCAATAAAGTATTTAATAAATAATTATACATACACAACGTTTGCTGATACACATACACAAAGGAAAAAATAAATAAATAAGTTTTAATCTCTGATGGTAAATCTACTAATGTCAAACTAATCCATTCTAATATAAATGTTCAAAAAGCTAGCTACATTTTTATTTTAGTCGACGTTTTTTTATTATTATTGCTTTTTATTTTTGAGAAAAACAAAATTATGAGTTATAAAGCACATATAAGGTAGGGTAAACAAAAGATCAATTGCCTTTACGCAGCTTTTCAAGTAATTGTTTTACGTGAATTAAAATTTTAGCAAAATCACTAAAAATTTTATTCATTTAATGCCGAGCAATTATTCTAAAAAACGTTGAGTAAATCAAATTACCCCACGGATAAAATCCCCCCAAGAATTAGACCCCCGGAAAATATTCCCACAAAAAAAAATTGTCTTTTAATTGAAATTATTAATATGTAGTTATGTTTATTTCTTTATTTATTTTAAATATTTATATAAAATACTTAATTTTCATCAAAATGTCAAGTTATGCGCTATTCCTCGAATGTAGCGAATTTGTTGACACTCTGGGAAATCGTTAACGATTCTTAAAATTACATAATTTTTTTTTCTTTTCAAGTCACTGGAAAGAACTTCCTTATTTTTTGTTACATTGTATATATTACTACATTGGTTGTTGATTAAATTAAATAACATTAACAAATTCTAAAATTATTAATTCGCAAGCGGACTCAAAAACCAATTACTTTATGGAACACAATAGGCCGTAGGAGCCTCAGGGATAAAGGAGAAAAGATTATATTAGAGTAAGCATTAGAAATAAAATTAAAAGATATTTTTTTTTTTTTTATTTGCTGTTCCATATATATATAATAAAGACATATTACATTTATAAAAATTGGCCGGAGCAAGAAGAAGACAATGACTGTCTTATCACCGAGCCCCGTTTAAAAAACGTAAGTGTTTATAAACAAATATTAATAAAATATACAAAAAAACGTTAAAGAGTACATAACTTTTGTCAAATAATAAAATGACAATTATATTAAAAATTTAAAAATAAAGAAAGCTTTATATTCTAATACAAACATATTGGATACATATAACAAAATATATTTAGTGCTAATCAAAGCGTTTTTTCCATTTTAAAAGTACATTTTAAAAAAAGTATTTAAAGTCTGTTGAAATAAAATCTAATTGAAGTAAGATTCTTTTAGAAACTGTTTTAAATTTTTCTAAAGAGTAGTGTTCTTTATTTAAGTTTTTAATAAAATTTTTCAATAGATAAGGTCCTCGATATTGAATTCGATAAAAACTTATTTTTAAATTAATTCTCGGAACAATAATGTCCCAGCGGGCACGGCAACGTCCATATGACGTCGAAAGGACGTCTTTTAAGGACGTCCGGAACTGGTTCTAAATGGCAACGCCAGATGACGTCTTTTTAAGACGTAAATAAGACGTCTTTTTAAGACATGATAAAGACGTGTTCTTAGACGTCTAAAATACGTGAATTTAGGACGTTCAGAACAAGTGCTAAATGGAAACGCCAAATGACGTCTTTAAATAACCAAATTTAGACGTTCTCATTTCGACGTCTAAAATACTTGTTTTTACATGGCTTTACTTAAACGTAAGGTTCAAATTTAATTTTGCACAGAACTTCTTGAGAATAAGCAAAAAATAATAAATCGTTTAAATTTTTTAATAATATAAT
>NC_061165.1:17856403-17888903 GCF_022113875.1 Hydra vulgaris
GCAGTGCGTGGAATTTTTAAATTAAATAATAGCCCATAAATATTATATTGCGTTTGATTTAACCGCCTTTAAATAAGTAAAAGCGAAGTTTAAATTTTTTATATCAAGTTTAAAAATAATATGTTTATCTTAATATTTAATATATTAAAGACATTATTATACTATATAACTATAACAAAAATGTTTTTTTGCTGTTTTTATTATTGATAAAAATAGTTACACGAACATCATATAAATACCTTTTTGGCACTAAAAGTGGAGCTTATGTGGAAAATTGACACTAAGCATTTTATATTTTTTTAAGTAAAAAAATTTACATAACTTTTATAAACTGGTTGTGCAATTCAATCTAAACTAAAAAGGTTTTTGAGAGAAAAAAACTCAATAAAACTTCAAGTCTATATAAAAAAATGCGCAGTATTGAATTTAAACTATTTCATTTAAAATACAAAAATCTACGATAATAAAAATTCTGAATATTAAAAAAAAAAAAAAACTACAACATCACTTGCCTAAAATAAAATAAACTGGGAAAACATAGCTAAAATAAGATAAACTGGGAAAACATAGAATATATTTCGATTGGGTAATTGGGTTCTGTAAAGCTCTAGCCAGAAGCTAGTCTAAAAAAACCCGTCTGCAGTACTTTTTTACTCTTGGCATTTAAAGAACTATCGTTTTCCTGTGTTCCTTTTAACAAAACAAATACAAATATATGTAAATATTGGTGAAAATCATTTGTTTATATTTTATTTCAAAAATTTGATCGGACAATGTCTGACCAAAATAACTTTTGGTCAGACATTTTGTCTGGGACCTTATAAAAATTAAATTAAGCCCTGTATATGTATATATATATATATATATATATATATATATATATATATATATATATATATATATATATATATATATATATATATATATATATATATATATATATATATATATATATATATAATCCTTTCACTTTAATAAAATATAATCCTATATATATATATATATATATATATATATATATATATATATATATATATATATATATATATATATATATATATATATATATATATATATATATATATATATATAATATATATATATATATGTATAGTCCTTTCACTTTAATAAAATTTCCTAGATGATTAAAAAAAAAAAAAAAATAAGGAGAAATTAAGGAGAGTTTCTCATTGGTTACTTAGTAAATTGCCAATAACATTCCAACAAGTGATATAGTGGTTATTCATATGTTAGCCACTTTTGGCTGCTGCCACTAATGCACAGTGGGCCAGGTGGTGGAAAAAAGTATAAAAAAAATATTATCAAAAATGACATTGTTATATACCATTTTAAAGCTTAAACATCCGGCTTTTAAAAATATTATTATATATATATTTAATAATTTAATTAATATATATATATTTCTGTATAACTATTATGCCGTTTGCATTTTAAGCTGTTAATAAAAAAGGTATTTTTTTTTTCAAGTTTTTTTGTTTTTTTTGTTTTTTAATTTAATATTTTTCGTGTGAGTAATAAGCATAAAATTGGTATTAATTATTAAAACTTCATTTTTTTATTGAATAATAAATTAAACTAACTATTATCTATCAAATGAGCTATTCCAAAATTATTTTACACATAAACTAAATCAATTAAATTGATTTAGTTTATGTGTAAGGCCAATATTCTGGCTTTTCTTTGTGTTTCCAGGCTCCAATCATCGCAATTTTTTAGCAAATTATATGTTTATCACATTAAAATAAACATATAAATATTTGGAGTTTGTTTTATGTCCTAATGTCTCAAAAATAGTATATTTTTTGTATTTGTAGGCTGAAAATGAAATATTTTGATATTTATGCATTCATTATGCATAAACCTAATAATCTACAAATATCTGACTCTGCCATTGTGGACAAACTTATTGATGCTATGAATTTGGACTGCAACAAGCAGCAATTAGGAACTATAATAACGCATCTACGAGATAAGTGGCGCAAGTCATATTGCAGCATGGCTCGATTTGAAGAAAAGAACAAAAATTGGCTGCAAAGCCATGTTCCTGAAAATTTAAATGTAACACCAATACCTATTGGAAGACCACATAAGACAAACTTTGATGACTACTCTACTAAAACCAAAAAACATAAAGTTAGTCACTTAACTTAAATGTATTCTGCTTCTGCGTTACAATTTGCTTCAGAAATTAAACGGTGAAAAGAAAACCAAACTGAAAAAACCTCAAAAAAAGATTGTAGAATGTCTAAAGATGAAGCTTTTTGACTTCTTTTAGATGCTAGATTGACAAAAGCTTCCTACCAAATTATTCGAAATCAAGCAGTTGAAATGGGAGTTGATATATATCCTCCATATAACGATGTTCGGGATGCAAAGCTGTTATGCTATCCTGCAGATATATCTTTCTCAGACTTTTCAGCTGAAATAAAACTGCAAGCTTTGGTTGATCATACAGCAAATAGAATATGCAAGGCACAGTATGATGTCCCTAGCACTGAAGGCACTCCAGATAGACTTTCTCTGAGATACAAAATAGGCTTTGATGGTGCCACAGGACAGTCTATATATAAACAAATATCGCAAGGAACAGTAATAAAAAATTTAAACAATGAGCAGACACTTTTTATTACTTGCCTAGTGCCATTGGACTTATGTGGTTTTTCAAACGGAAAACAGTACCCAGCTTGGCGAAATCCACGACCATCATAAACAATGTACTGTAGATCTCTGCGTTTTAAATTTGAAAAAGAAACGGCAGCAGTTTCTAAATCAGAATTGGATCTCATTAGGGTTGAGATTTCAAACTTGCAAGATACTGAAGTTGATATAAATAATAAAAAAATCAAAATACATCATTTAATACAAATTACTATGATTGATGGAAAAGTTCATACTGCTCTTTCAGTTGTTACAAATTCATGTCAATGCTGTACTATATGTGGAGCAAGTCTTAAAGCAATGAATGATATTGAAAAAATGGTTTTGAAAAAGGGTATGGCAGGTAGTTATTTATTTGGTTTATCATCCTTAGATGCTTGGATACGATTTTTTGAATGTTTATTACATATTGGATATAAAATAACTTGAAAAAGTGGCAGGCAAGAACAGCAGAAGATAAATCTAAAGTAAAGGCTCTGAAATAACAAATTCAAAATAGATTTAAAGATGAAATGGGCTTGATAGTTGATGTTCTGAAATCTGGTGGTAGTGGAACATCAAATGATGGAAATACAGCTCGAAGAGCATTTCAAAATGCGGAAAAGTTTGCAGAAATTTTAAATATTGATGTTGAACTGATTTTAAATTTGCATATTATATTGGCAACAATTTCATGTGGTTTAGTTATATACACCAGGCCTTGCGATAAAGCGTCGGGTGATGTGAATTTTATGTCGCTTAAGAGCGATTTTGCGTGTAGCTAGGGCTATTTGCGTCGAGCAAAAAATTTTTTGGATGAGTATATTTAAAGATATTTTTGAGCGGAATTTTAATGAAGTAATTTACGATTATTTTAACATTTAATAAAGTATTTTAAAAACCGCACGCAGTTGAAATAAAGGTTTGAATTAAAAAAAAATTAAATATGCTCATTATTAGAAGAAGAAGAAAAAGAAAAAATTCAGATTAAAAAAAAAATTATAAATCTTTTAAGCTAACATTTTAATAAAATTATTCAGCAATAGCAAAGTTGTCGATAAAACTGAACAAAAATACTTTCTTTTAGTTTTAGATTTTAAACTTAAATAATTATTTTACGGGGGTTTGTTAGGTTTTAAAAAAAAAGATTTAAAAATATTTATTAACTGTTAGACGTATTTAAAGTATTTAAGAGTAATTTCGAGGAAACATTTTAAAAATTGGTGAGCGCAAATAAAAAAAAAAAAAAAAAGATTAATATTAAAACGAATTCTACTTGATTCAATAAAATAGTACAGTTATTAAAGTTTTTGTAAAAAGTAACTAAAAAAAATTACTTAAATAATAACGATCGCTTTTATGTTAAAAGTTACCGAAACTCAACGAGGCTCAAGAACAGCTACTGAAAAATAAAACGTCAATAGTTTTTCGAATAATTTTTAATAATAATTTTTAAGAATAATTTTTTCGCTGAAATATTTCTTTTATACCTATAAGATTTTTATTCTAACATTTTATTTTTTATTACTTGAAATAAAATTCCTTGTTAAAATTAAAAATCTATTCAAAACGTTCGTTTAAGTTTTTTATTAATATGAGTGATTGTGCTTATCAACCGCTTTATGAAAATAAATGAAAATAAATAAAAATTATATAAAATCGCTTGTAAAAATATTAACTATTATAACTATAACAGTTTTTAATCGTACAATATTAAAATTTCCAGTTTATTACTCGCTGACTTTTTAAAAAGAAAAAATAAATATTTGAAAAACTTTAAATTACATATTTATAAAAAATAAAAATAAAATATTAGCATATTTTATAATCTTTTTTAAATTTAAGTTATAATGTTTTTTATTCGTTTAGTATAGACAAAACGTGACAAACGTCGAGAAAATAAACAGATGTTTTTACATTTTAAAAAACGAAACATTCCAAAATATTTTTAAATAATAACATTTCTACATAAACGATTTAAAGTTGTTTTGCGGTAATTAAGTAAATTGGTGCAGTTAATGTCGATAAATATGAAAAGCAAATAAAAAGAATTTAATGACGTCAAAAATCACGTCGTGCTTATGCGTCGCGCAGTTCTTATTCATCGCAAGGCCTGATACACGAAAAAATTTGAGGCATTCTGTTTAAAAACAGCTCGACTTTATGTTCATCATTATCCTTGGTACTATATGCCACAATCTCTCCACAAAATTTTAATCCATGGTTCTGAAATTATCAAAAGTTTAGCATTACCCATTGGTATGTA
Organism: Hydra vulgaris; assembly: GCF_022113875.1. Lineage (NCBI taxonomy): Eukaryota > Metazoa > Cnidaria > Hydrozoa > Anthoathecata > Hydridae > Hydra > Hydra vulgaris. The sequence continues at coordinate 17,861,328 of NC_061165.1, forward strand.
TTCTAAAGAAGCTCAAGAAGCACGCGATAAAGACTTTTAAAACTATCGTGAACATTTTGCAAGAAAATCATCTCGTGTGAAAACTAATCAAGAATTGATAAATCGACTTTTGTGTACATCTGATCCATTTATTGCATCTCTGAGAAAGACAGCAGGAAATCACACCAAAACAAAAAACTTAACAGCTGGAGTTATTGACTTATTGAGGTCATCTGCAGATGATATTAGTTTATAAATGTATCTTTTGTATCTTTATAATTTTGGAAATGTCTGTACCTATATGAAAGTGTGACTGTAAATTAAAACAATTAGTTATGCTCAATCCTATTAGAATCATCAAATTAATTTGCATACCAATTTTAGAAATATTTGGCTTAAATTAACCCTTAGGAACTAAGCATAAATAAGTGTTGCTATGCAAATGGGGTTGCCTTGGCAACCACATCAAAAAACAAAGCTCATTTAAATTATAATCATTTAATTAATTTATATACTAATTTTTGGGGCCTATGGATGAAGGGAAAAAAAGTTACGACTTTTTTCCAAAAATATGGGAGTCTGGCCCACTGTGTAATGGGCCATTAAGTAAATGATGACCAAAACTGCAATTACCTAAAATGCCTATATAGTTCTACTGAAATTCTGATTTAAATGTTTTTGCTGTGTTATATATATTTTTTACTAAATACTAAAACTAAAACCAAAAATTTTCAAAAAATCATTAAAAAAATCATTTCAAAAAAATAATAAACCAATTCCATCTTTAAATATATTTTTCTTATCCTTGTTTCAACCCAGTAGGCACGGAAGTAAAAAAGACGTCTTTTAAACGTTTAAAATACGTCCAAAACGTTCAAAAGACGTTCAGAAAACGTCTAAAACGTGTATAAGACGTTTAAAAGACGTCTTTTTTTACTTCCGTGCCCACTGGGAAGTTGCATAAGTTACTAAAAACTAAATTTTATCAAATAATAAATATAAACATTGATTTTAATTAAAATTATTCAAATTGAACTTTTAAAGAATGATAAAAGAGAAAAACTATTTACATCTGTCTTCTAAAGGATACTTTTAGAAAATCAGATAATAAAAAAGGATAAGTCACTAAAAAATGTCTAATTACAAAAAATTAAACAAGTCATAACAGTTATATAAGAGACAGGTGGGTAGAAAATTTCCTTTAGAGTAAAGGAAATTTTCTATCCTCCTGTCTCTTATATAAATGTTACGACTGTTTTAATTTTTTCAATTAGACTTATTTCTCGGTAAAAACTTTTGAACTTTACTAATAACTAATTCCTAAAATCAAGTAACTAGTTATTAGTGAAGTTCCAAACCTTGATATTGTAATATTTCAAAAAGTTTATTAACTAATGTACTGGCCCAATTATTTCGAATAACATAAACTAAAAGTTGTTAATTAAAGATATTGAATTATATTGAATTATCAGCATAAACTCTGTATTATTAATAGGTTTTTCTTTTGAAAAATGCCTTTGCATGAGATTCTGTGATGTTTAAGTTTTTCAAACAGTCAAAACTTGGTTCTTGATATAGTATATCAATTATTAAACTTGAAATACTATATCAAGTGCCAAGTATATACTTAGTATATATATATATAGTATATCATATACCCAGTTTTCAACTATTTCTTTCAATATATGTATCAATTTTAATATCTGTATCAATATTAACACAATTCTTATGTAATTAAATGTTTAAATATATATATATATATATATATATATATATATATATATATATATATATATATATATATACATATATATATATATATATATATATATATATATATATACTAATATATATATATTATATATATATATATATATATATATATATATATATATATATATATATATATATATATATATATATATATATATATATATATATATATATATATATATATATATATATATATATATATATATATATATTAATTAGCAAGAACCTGTCTATAAGTCGCTTTTCATAAGATGTTTTTAAAATTCTCCTTGCATCTTTGGAAAGTTCCAAACCTTGATTTGGCAATATTTCAAGTAGATCATTAACTAATGTACTGGTCCCATTATAGAATAGCACAATATTGTTGAATAAAGACATTGATTTCATAGAATTATCAGGATAATTGTTCTATGTATCATTAACATGTTTTCCTATTAAAAAATTCGATTCTGCATGAGATGTCTAAATCTTTGAAATTGTTAGAACTTGGTTCTTGATATAACAATACTATACTAATAGTATATCAAGTATATATATACATAGTATAGCATATATTCAGTTTTAAACCGTTTCTTCCATTATCTGTAAAAATTTCATTACCTGTATCAACATTACTACAATTTTCAAGTAATTGATAAAAAAAATAAAAAATAGCTAGAATGTGTTTATTTGTTTATGTAAAAAGACTTATTTATAATTAAATAAACAAATTTTAAAAATGCGTTACTAAAAATTTTAGTAAGTTTTAGCACTTGCGATTTTTTTTTTTATTTAATAAAGCATTCTGGATTTAATAAAGCATTCTGGACGAAACAGTTATTGGACGCGAAAAAGACGTTCAAAAGGGTTAGCAGACTTTAACATCCCTCAAAAGTAGGTCATTTTAACCGGTTACCGTTTATAATTTCATCTATAAATTTTAGGGTTAGTGCTATTTAATGTCGTTCATTCTAACATTTCCGATTTTGAAGAAATTGCAGACCTAGAACTGTTTTTTGGAATGTTATACGCATGCGTTACTTTCATGTTATTTCAAACAACATTAAAGTTTTGAAACCTCGTGGCGCACGTAATAAATATAAAGTATTTCTAATTGTTAACTATTCTTTATTGTTTATTATTATATTGTATGTAATTTTTTTTTAATTCGTTTTAGAGATGTAAATTTTTATTAAATTTAAAGTTATTAAATAAGTAATATTTTATATTTATTTTCTTGTAGTTCAACTTATTTTCAATACATTTTCCTAATTCGGGTATTTATTCTTGACTGTAAAATGAATGAAGATAGTTGTTCACTTGAATTAGAACTTTCACAAGGTAAGATCTCTTAAGTAAGGTTGAGGAATCTTGTAATGAGAGTGCTAATTAAAAAATGTGTATTTAACTTTTTTAAGAAACAATGATGGCAGTTGACTGTACTCTTTCTGTTGAAAAGCATTTTTTTGCCACATATGCCGATGTTTGTGCAAAAATTAAAGAGCATGAAATGTTGCACACATTGCATTATGTTGTAGTTTGCTTAGGAACCATGGAAAATAACTTTGAAGGTAGGCAAATTAATTTAAGGAGCTAAACTGTGCTAAAACATAAATTACAAATATTAAACTTCTTCTATTTATACTTGCTTGAAAAATTGTAATGAGTTAAATTTTTATTATTATGTAGAATTATAAAAAAAAAACATAAAGTGTTTTACGAGGACAAGGAATTTCCATACACTAGAGTACCATTTATTGTATCAGCTCTAACAAAACTTGACTGTCAACATGGAAAAGACAGAAATATTAAAGCAAAAGCTCAATACAGACAAATGAGAAATAAAAAAGCTGTATGTACAAAAAAAAAATTTCAATTTAGTTCAAAGTATAAATAAGTTTTAAAAGAATAGTTTAAAGAAATCTTGTTTTGGATTTATTAATATTGTTTTGTATTGCAATTTTTAACATCTGTTTTGTCATTTAGTTAATAAACAATGTGAATTTTGTTTAATTTTTTTTTCCTAATGCATAGAGTACCGATCATTACTGTCAGAAAAGTAGAGTTATTCTTCAGGATACTAAAAAGTTTGATTGTCCTGCCATTGTTTATATAAAAGAAATTGTAGAGTTTCCAGAGTTTAAGGTATTGGTATTTATTAGTGTGACACGCTATAATCCTTATGTTCATAAACACATACTCTGATCTTAAACAGTTTAATAACCATTTTCTAGTATGAAAACCTTATAGCAAATTATTTCTAATTTTTATAGCTTTTAAGAAATTCTTTACGGTTAAGAAATGAAACATCTAAAAAACTCCGTGTATCCTTAGCTAAGTCAGAAAATGTACATAAGTCCAGAAAGTATATTTTATTATTGCCTGATATTTCTGTTCATAGGAAGCATCCAGTTGGTGAGGTCAGTGCTGTAATTTTGTTAATATATCTAATAATTTTATTTAAGTTGTTTTTGCTTTTTTGATTTTGTTTTTAATTTTTTTTATTACTAAAATATATTTTTTTGTTGTTGTAGACTGCAGGAATCAATCAATCTATTTCTGATGATCTCATAGTAAAAATTGGTGACCTGGTAAAAAAGGGTGTCAATACTATTTCTGAAATGAGGCGACATCTAGAGTTTTTTGTTCATGGAGAAATTACTTTTGACAAACCACAAAAGACAAACAAACGTTTCTTTCCAATGGATAAGACAATTCGAAATCATATGCTCAATGCAAGAAGAAAACTTCGTAGATCTTTGATAGATCAAGAATGTTTGCTTGAAAAAATTAGTGAATGGAAAATAGTCTTTCATGAGGCAATGATAAAATTTAGACCAAAAGGCGTCAACATCATTGATAATATTGATTCAAAGCTTAAGGATTCATTATTGTTTGTATATCAAGACATGTGGCAGAAAAGATTACTCTTACGGTATGGACCTAAACTAGTTTTTCTTGATGCAACATATCGCACAACTAGATACGCTCTTCCACTATTCTTTTTGGTTGTTAAAACTAATATTGATTACCAGGTTGTTGCCATTTTTGTGTGTGAGAATGAGGCCATCACAGAAGCATTAATGTGCATTAAGGAATGGAACCCTAAATTTCAACCAAAATATTTCTTAACTGATTATTCAAATGAAGAAATAAACTCGATAGAATCAGTGTTTCCAGGTTAACGTTGTTATTCATTTATTGTGTTTTATATAATATTTTATTGTTATATGATCATTTAAACCAAATCCAACTTGCTGTTTTTAGGGTGTTCTGTTTAATTTGTGACTTTCATCGAGAGCAATCTTGGGAACGATGGCTTTCTAAAACTTTTAATGGTTGTTATATGGTAAAAGATGCATTTAAGTTAAAACTACATCAAATTGCTTGTGCTAAAACTGAAGAAATTTGCCAAAATGCTGTTAATTCATTAAAAGAATCAGAAGAGTGGAAAAATAACCCAAAACTAGCTGATTACTTAAAAAGCACTTGGTTATGTAATCAAAAGGTTGATTTAATTTCATTTAAATAAAACAAAATTGAAATATTTTCATTTTCGTTCATCATTAAGAAGGTTCTTATTAAGATAATTTTGCATACTATTTACTCCGGGTTGCCAAATTAGCCTCTTCATAACCGAATCCATAAATCTGACCGGTGCAAAAAATAGTCTGCTGATTGCCAACATGACTTTGTTTGGCTTTTTTGTTCCAATATTTTAACTTTTTAATTGGCTTAGGATTTTTATTTTATTAGGCGTTAACTAATGTAATTTTCAAATTTTTATATTATTATTGCCATTAATGCCTATTTCATTTATAAAAATGATTATATAAAAAGTTTTAAATTTTAAAGAATATATACTAATTTAAACGAAAACAATTTTATAGATTTAATTATCAACACTTATTCTCTCTGATCACAAGTTTTCCCTTTCTTTTGTAACAATTCTTCTTTTTTAGAGATGGGTGTTTGCCTACAGGCGACAACGCTTATTGCGGAGTATCAATACTAATAATGGCACTGAAAGACAAAACCAATCTTTTAAATATAGTTTTTTGGAAAAACGGAAAACATCATCTCTCACAGCTATGCTTTGTATTTGTATTGAGGAATTCCTTCCTCACAATTACGACAAGTTAGTTATTTTTAAGCTAAAACTACCTACTTTGCATCCCTGATCTATAAACACACACACATGAATATATATATATATATATATATATATATATATATATATATATATATATATATATATATATATATATATATATATATATATATATATATATATATATATATATATATATATATATATATATATATATATATATATATATATATATATATATATATATATATATATATATATATATATATATATATATAGAGAGAGAGAGAGAGAGAGAGAGAGAGAGAGAGAGAGAGAGAGAAAGAGAGAGAGAGATCAGGGATATCAGGGATGCGGAGTACCAGAGCTTTTTTCTAGTTCTTGATATCCCGTAGGTCTGAAAAGAAATAAAATTTATGTATTTATAGTAGAAAATAAAATTAATACTTTTAGGTAAGAAAAGCAATCATTTTTTGAACCCTGAGTCCTTAGGTAGAATGACAGCAAAGACTCTAAGATAACCTTAAAATGGTTATTTTCTACGATTTTACTTGTGCAAGTAATATTATACAACAAATTGTAAATATATAGAGAGCGACAAAGAAAGTGAGAGTTTACATACATATAATATATGATTTTATATATTTAAGTATAAAGTATAAAGCTGTTCTGGTAAATAGCAAATAATTTTTAGTTATTGAATGTAAATTAGTTGAACATAAATTAAACAATCACTTTTGTTATTTAGCTATGCAGATAAAAATAGAAGGACACATTCATCCTATAGAAAATATAAAGAAAACATTCCGACCTATTTGACAAATCGTCCAAAACCTTTAGTAAAACATTGCATGAATATGATAGATAAAGTAAATGGTGTGGACTCAATCAGAATTAGTGCAGTAACAAACAGATTGTACAATGTAGCCTCATTTCAGTCTAATAGCAGAGAAACTTACCAATGCTATCTTGGTGATGCTGATCATTTGCCAAGTTGTACTTGCTCTTCTTGGCTATTTAGTTCTTATCCATGCAAACATTTTTTTTCCATTTTTCTCAAGTTTAATCTTTCCTGGTCTGTTTTTGATCCATCTTATGGAAGTTCACCATATTTTATCATTGATCCCTTATCAGATGAAAATAATCATTCAACAACGTTTCATTTTACACGTTTGCCTACTGAAGATATATCTGAAAATATCAATGAGAAGCCTCTTGATGATGCCAAACCTTGGGAAGTGTCTAAATATAATCTTCAGGCAGTCAAAAGTGTTCATTCCATAAATAGTAAAATCTTGTACTTTGATCAAAGTAAAGAACATGGTCAATCACAAGTAAGTCACACTCCTGCTGCATGTCGCGAACTTTTAAATGCAATAATAAACATGACAAATTTGAGTGACTCTCAACCAGCAATAAACAATTTGTTTCAAGAACTTCATAAACTTAAAACAAGTTTTGGAGAAACTCTTAAAAGAGAGCAAGGTGTTATTTTGTGTCCAGACCTAAAACCTGAAACTTGGATTAAATCTAATTTACCAAGTCTTGTTAATCTTCCCGTAAGACGCAAAAGGAAGTTGACCAATAGAGTTGGTATAAAACACGACATCACTAAGGCAGCTTTAAATATCAATTTGACACCAAATGTAAATAATGAATGTTGTAGTTCAGAGATTTTTATTGATGTTATTGATGATAATTGTGAAACATTTACAGTTTCCATGGAACCAATTGAAGTGACAGGAGAAGCATTTGATAATTGCCAAGAATTCCACAAAGTCAACATAGTTAATGATAATGACAAACTTCAAAGCACTGTGCACTGAATTCAGAATCTTAAATGCTCCTTGATCCGAAATGTTGAAAAAAATGACATAGTTAAAGGAGAAATGCTAAACGATAATGTCATACACTTTTGTCAACGAATGATGTCAATTCAATTTAACATTGATGTTGGTCTTCAAGATCCCATTAAAGGAAAGGTTATGTCTTTTGATCCTTGTCGTAGCAAACCTTTTGTACAAATTCTTCATGATGGAAATATACATTGGGTTTGCATTACAACTTATGATTGCAAGCCTGGAGAAATCTATATTTTCGACAGTCTTTTTCATGGTTTAATAAGTATTGAGACTAAAAGACAAATATGCTCCATCTTACACTGTTCACAAAAAAAAAATTGTTATTAAAGTTTTACCTGTACAACAGCAAACAAATGGGGTAGATTGTGGACTTTATGCTATTGCTTGGGCACGCCAGGTACTAGAAACATATGGTATTCCACCAAGTACTCATATGTTTGAGCAAAATGAAATGAGGAATCATCTTTTAAACTGTATACTAAATAACCAGTTAGATGTTTTTCCAAAAGCAATTACCCCAACTATGTTTAGAAGATGCGCAGCAAAGAGTTTTCATATTCCTCTACATTGTTCCTGTCGCATGTTTTGGACCCAAAAAGATGAGCATATTTTTAATAGGTATGTTATCATATACAATATTATGTTTGTGCATAAGACGATATTACACATACTGAAGGGGTATGTAGAAATTTTTAGTTTTTACAAAGGCTATTTATCATAGTGAAGATGAATGTCGATATTAAATTACCACTTAACTTTGGTATGCGTATATATTATTTATAACACCAAATTCATTTTAAATTTTTAACTTTTTGTTCAGACAAATGGCACAATGTTTTACTTGTAACAAATGGTTTCATCGTGAATGCGAAAGTATTCCACTGTGTGCATATGAGAAAGAAGATGTTATCTGGAACTGTCATGACTGCCAGATGCAAATAACAGAAAGCTGAAGTTTTTCTGTTTCCAGTTAAGGGTTTGCAAAAAAAAATTTTTTTCTTGTATAGTCAGTTATGAATGGATAAAAAATTTTCAAAAATGAAAAGACAACTAAAATCGGTCCTTCAACCGTTACACTAAAAGTTGGGTTTTGAAATATTGGAAAAGTAACCTGTGATATTTAAATGTGAAAAGGTAACAACTTTTAAAAATATGATCAATTTGTTTGTGTGATGGTAAGTTTATTTGCAATCTTGCATGTAATATTAATATTGTAAATGATTATTTGGTAAATGTAAATGATATATGTTTTTATTATAAAATGTTTATTTTTCATTACTACTCAATGAAGAAAATTATGCTAGTAATGTTGCTACTGGGTATCTTTTTGCATATAGTTTATTAACGGTAACAAAAATGAAATGATACTGGGATTGCAATACTTTGGTAACGATAACAACAATCAAATGATACTGGAAATGCATTTAGTTGGTAAATATAACAACGATTTAATGTTACTGGAAATGCAAATAGCTTGGTAATGATACCAGCAATCCAGTTGTTGTTATTGGAAATGCATATAGCTTGGTAATGATACCAGCAATCCAGTTGTTGTTATTGGAAATGCATATAGCTTGGAAATGATACCAGCAATCCAGTTGTTGTTATTAGAAATGCATATAGCTTGGTGAAGTTATGTAATACCGGATTGATGGTTATCAAATCTATACTGGCAATTGTCGTCACTAATACATTGTAAGTATTAATCATATTAACATTAACCTTTTATATTGTTCAATATTACTTTAAATATTTCAAAAATTTTTACATAATCAATTGCAACAAATGGTGATTATGCCACATATATTTTTTATATCACTGGTAATTGTAGCAGTTTTATTTTTAGGAATTTGTCTATGATAACGCTTAATGTCTCCAGTTTTACGCCTAAATCTTTTAACATAACGAAAACGCAATGTAAACAAACAACATTTTCATGTTTAATGAATAAAGTGTAACAAACACGAATGAAGTTATAACGCACATCTAAAGATACTGTAATATTTATAAAACAAACATATTTTAAATACTTTTTAAACATTGTCTTTGTATTTTTTATATCTTTTTAAAAAAATCTGTATCAATATATGCTGACTAAAAAACTATTCCTAATTTCATATTTTTTAAAAGGATTCTTTTAAATCAATATACCTAGTTAAATCTTAAGGCGCTTCTATTACAATGTAAACTTATGTTCCAATTAAAATTTTATCATTAAATCTGTTTTTGTTTATCCATTTAAGATTAAGAAATTGTTTTTATTGTCCGTTTTCAGCAAAGGCCCGAAACTTTTTTCAATTTTACCGTAAAATCTTAAATTTTAGAATATTTGCTTTTGAAGTTACATTCCCAATAACTAATATTTTTTACATTCCCAATAACTAATACATTCCCAATGAAGTTACATTCCCAATAACTAATATTTTTTAAGAGAAAATTTGTTTTTAAATATTGATATTTTAAATTCGTGGCTCTTGTTTATGATTTCCTTTAATTACAACGAGTAGGGCATACCTACAAACACTAACCCTTTCGAGATTTTATAGAGCCTGTTTTTTTTATCGTTATCGTCATCATGAACTCCCTATTTTTTTTTTCGCTTGTTATTGTTTAAATCAGCAGTTAATAAATTATACCAAGCGGTAAATTTGAAGAGAACTTAATGTGCCCACAATTTTGTTGATATTTCTATTTAGCAAAATTAACAAACTACTTTTATATGTTTTTTTTATTAAAAACTAATTAAACCGAGATTAGACTTATAGTTGGGTTAAGGCCGTTTTCCACAAGACGAAAAATTCGCGCGAAGCGAATTTTTTCATCGTTAAGCATGCGCAGATCAAACATTTTTGGCGATAATACTGATTTTTTTTTTGCTTCAGCGCACAGTGCCTCACAGATACGAAAAAACAGCAAAAACCCTATTAATTTTTTAAATTTATTTTGATGTTTTTTAACTTTATCTTGATTGTTATAAGCATACTGAACAAGGTAAACCCATTTTTTATGATTTTGTAAATTTTTACTCTTTTTGTGAGCTTGTTATATGCAGGTTGTTTGTGGGCAAAAATTCACTAGAAATTTTAGAGTTTTCAAGTAGATCTTAAAATTGTCACAAAATGGTCATTTTTAATAATTTTTCTTTCATTTTTTCATATATATATATATATATATATATATATATATATATATATATATATATATATATATATATATATATATATATATATATATATATATTATATCATATATATATATATATATATATATATATATATATATATATATATATATATATATATATATATATATATATATATATATATATATATATATATATATATATATATATATATATATATGATATAATATATATATATATATATATATATATATATATATATATATATATATATATATATATATATATATATATATATATATATATATATATTATATCATATGGTAAGTAACTGACATTGGACTTTTATCAACACCAAAAATTAATGTTCGAATTTCACAATTTGTGAAAAAATTAAAAGTTTTCAGAAAATAATATTCACAATATTTATTTTTTCTAAAAATGTCCACATTTGTCCACCCTGAATTTTGATGGGGAAGTATCTTGAATATATACAGGAATGCCCGGAAAAAAAAACCCGCCCCAAAGTAGCACGTTTTTGAGAAATTGAATTTTAAAGTTTTTTGCAATTAATAAGAAATCCGCAAAAAGTTGTTTACAAATCCAAAAAATTAGTTAGTAATATGTGCCTTTGTGATTACATCTAAAAATTAAAATAATAGACTTGATTCTCAAAGTAAGAGAAATTTGTATAACTAACAAGGATATTGTGAGCTTCCTTTATGAGGAAATTTTGATATCAGAAAGTTTGGATGGTGAAAAAATGCATAGTGAAAAATTAACAGAAAAAATCCGAATTTTGGTGATAAAATTGAAAGCTAAGTGGATTGCAGTAAACAAAACATATGACAGGCTGTTAATGGAAGAAAAGAAATGGTTGCAAACCGAAATTCAAATTGTTATGAAAGCTGACAATGTAAGCAGAAAAGAGTTTAGTGGAGGGCGACCAAAGAAAGATTGGAAAGATCTAGGAGAGAGAAGTAAGCGAACAAGAGTTGTTGGATTATCTGCGCATGATCCAGAGGTTTTAGCTCTGGCTGCTATTAAAAGTGCAAAATCATCAGGTGACTTACAAGACTTTGCTTATGTGTTTAAAGAGTCTATTCAGAAAGCATCTGAAATCAGAAAAAGTATGGACAGCAGGGAACCAATAATGATGAGTGAGAAAGAAGCACTTTCATTAAAAGTTAATTGTGATCTCAGTGATGATCAGTATCAAATGATAAGAAACTCCTCAATCAAACACAATGTCAATATTTATCCAACATTACATGCTGTATTCAAGGAAAAAAGTAATTGTTCTCCAGAGGACCTTTAAATCTAAATTATATTGTTACATGTTATATATGTTATATGTTACAACATACAGAAATTGTAGATATTTGTTTCTGAATAATTTAATCTTTATTGTTTTCACTGTTTACTGACAAAATCGGCTGTTATTAAAGGATTATATGTAGAGTGTTTAAAAACATTGAAAATTTGTCACTTTTTTTTTTTTTTTGTTCTTTATTACATTTTAAACAACATTCCGTTATAAATATACAAATTGAAAAATAAAATATAGAAGTTACAAGAAAATAACAAAAAATAAAAATCGTAAATAAGAAATAAAAGAACGCGGGGACTCGTAGAAGACCGTAAGGTCTTGTCGTCGAGAACCGCTAAAATGAACGTGATACAAACAAATTAAAAATATTCAGAAAACCCATTATAAATATAAAGATCAGTTATATAAATACTATATAAGTTAATAAACATATAAATTGTCGTATATATTGATACATATTCTTGGTAAATATATAAATTATAAAATAATAATAGTTCTTTGATAAGTGGAGGTAAAATGGGAAAACTATTAAAAATTATTAAAAGTAAATTGATAGATCGTCAATTGTAAAAATTAATTCTTTTAACTTTCGTTTAAAAGAGTTGTAGTTACATTGTTGGATAAAATCTTGAGAAAAGTTTTTTAAGACAATTTTGTTCCATAAGAATGGTCCGCGAGAAGTAATGCAGAATTTGCTCAAGTTAGTTTGAAAAAATGGCTGCCTTAATAAAGTTGTTTTTGCGTAAAAAGTATTTATTTTTATCTTTTAACATATACAAATCATGGAAAGAAACTGGTGAAGAATCAGTTTTACATTTGAACATAAAACAAAGAGTATTATAAACATTGAGTTGATATACATTTACGGCGATCATTTTTTTTAATAGAGGCTTTGCATGAGTAAGACGTGCACTAAAATGTATCAAACGTGCCGCCTTCTCTCATTCTTCCCTTCCAACTAAAGAAGGAGTTGTCAACTCCATTACTGTTGACCCACTTCCTGTAGGAGCTGTAGGAAGTGGGCCCACGATGCCGTCGACGGTAAATACGATAGCCATCGTAGGACAAATCTAACATTGGAATAAACAAAATATGTAAGGAATATGTAATGTATGATTTTTAAAGTATCACACTCAAAATATTACCAATACCCTTTGTGGCTTGTGAAGATAACGTTACTGTATCTGAAAAGAAAATGCAAATATTTCAGTTTAATAATAGGATAGTTTATATAGTTTAAATATCTATCTAGTATAAAGTAGAACTTAAAAAACCTTTATCTTCTTCTAATTGCTTCACACGTAGTACTAAAGCGGTAAATATAATGAAAATTGATTTAATTTTTTAAAATTGAAGTAACATATTATATAAAAGATCACTTTAAGTTTCTACAACAAATAAACGATAACATTAAAAACGTACAGGTATCTTTTTGCAGTTCCACTAAAACAACAAAAAGAAAACATTCATTATAACATAAGCAAAACTTTGATTTTACAAAAAAAAAAAAAAAAAAATTATTTTTTTTATATTTTTATAAATATTTCTCAATAATAAAAGTAAATTCACTGACATGATATCAAATGATTTAACCAGTGCCCAAAACACATACCAAAATATGTGTGTATTAAGTTGCCTATTGCATAAGACAAAGTAATTTGATTGACATATCAAAGACAATTAATTCAAGTCGAAATTGTTATTGATTGTTAATAGTACTTTTTAAACAATGAGATAAATTATATAGCAATCAAAACGATATGGCCAATAGTCTTGGATACATGCATGTTTACTAAAATAAAAAAACAAATGATAAGACTCAAAAAACAAAAAAATTACTGATAAAACTCACTTAACTGAAGCAGCATTTTTTCTACAGCTAAAAATAGAATAAAATTGAAAATTACAAAATGATGATACATCAAAAAGTATTATCTTAAAAAATATTGCGAATAGGAAATTTTATACTTTTCTTTGATCCAAATGATCTTGATCGAGTCGGCTCCGATTCTTCTATAACAAAATTAGAACTAGATTACTTTTACCAATTGATGTACTTGAAATAAATGATTTGATAAGTAACAAAAGAGTAATTATTTATTTGTTTTCTTTTTTACCTGACGACAAAGCTTCTTCCCTTTTCTTCAATTCTAAAAGGTTATAACAATAGTTATAAAAACATTATTTTAAGTACAAAATGTAATTACAAAAAGATGATACATCGTAAAGTAATATCTTAAAAAATACTGTGAATAGGAAAACTTATACTTTTTTTTGATCCACATGATCTTAAGCGAGTTGGCTCCGACTTTTCTATAACAAAATTAGAACTAGATTACTTTCAACAATCAATGTACATGCAATGAATGATTTGATAAGTAACAAAAGAGAGTAATTATTTATTTGTTTTTTTTTTACCTGACGGCAAAACCTCTTCCCTTTTCTTCAATTCTAAAAGGTTATAACAATAATTATAAAAACATTATTTTAAGTAAATAATGTAATTACAAAAAGATGATACATCATAAAGTAATATCTTAAAAAATACTGCGAATAGGAAATTTTACACTTTTCTTTGATCCACATGATCTTGATCGAGTCGGCTCCGATTCTTCTATAACAAAATTAGAACTAGATTACTTTTAACAATTGATGTACTTGAAATAAATGATTTGATAAGTAACAAAAGAGTAATTATTTATTTGTTGTTTTTTTTACCTGACAACAAAACCTCTTCCTTTTTCTTCAATTCTAAAAGGTTATAACAATAGTTATAAAAACATTATTTTAATTAAAAAATGTAATTACAAAAAGATGATACATCATAAAGTAATATCTTTAAAATACTGTGAATAGAAATTTTTATACTTTTCTTTGATCCACATGATCTTAAGCGAGTCGGCTCCGACTCTTCTATAACAAAATTAGAACTAGATTACTTTTAACAATCAATGTACATGCAATGAATGATTTGATAAGTAACAAAAGAGAGTAATTATTTATTTGTTTTCTTTTTTACCTGACGACAAAGCTTCTTCCTTTTTTTTCAATTCTAAA
This sequence comes from Hydra vulgaris, assembly GCF_022113875.1. Taxonomy (NCBI): domain Eukaryota; kingdom Metazoa; phylum Cnidaria; class Hydrozoa; order Anthoathecata; family Hydridae; genus Hydra; species Hydra vulgaris. The sequence goes on from NC_061165.1 coordinate 17,876,561, forward strand.
AGGTTATAACAATAGTTATAAAAACATTATTTTAAGTAAATAATGTAATTACAAAAAGATGATACATCATAAAGTAATATCTTAAAAAATACTGCGAATAGGAAATTTTACACTTTTCTTTGATCCACATGATCTTGATCGAGTCGGCTCCGATTCTTCTATAACAAAATTAGAACTAGATTACTTTTAACAATTGATGTACTTGAAATAAATGATTTGATAAGTAACAAAAGAGTAATTATTTATTTGTTTTCTTTTTTACCTGACGACAAAGCTTCTTCCTTTTTTTTCAATTCTAAAAGGTTATAACAATAGTTATAAAAACATTATTTTAAGTAAAAAAAGTAAATGTAAAAGATGATACATCATAAAGTAATATCTTAAAAAATACTGTGAACAGGAAAATTTATACTTTATTTTGATCCACATGATCTTGAGCGAGTTGGCTCCGACTTTTCTATAACAAAATTAGAACTAGATTACTTTTAACAATCAATGTACATGCAATGAATGATTTGATAAGTAACAAAAGAGAGGAATTATTTATTTGTTTTTTTTTTTTACCTAACGACAAAACCTCTTCCCTTTTCTTCAATTCTAAAAGGTTAAAATAATAGTTATAAAAACATTATTTTAAGTACGAAATGTAATTACAAAAAGATAATACATCATAAAGTAATATCTTAAAAAATACTGCGAATAAGAAATTCTATACTTTTCTTTGATCCACATGATCTTGATCGAGTCATCTCCGACTCTTCTATAAAAAAATTAGAACTAGATTACTTTTAACAATTGATGTACTTGAAATGAATGATTTGATAAGTAACAAAAGAGAGTAATTATTTATTTGTTTTTTCCTAACCTGACGACAAAACCTTTTCCCTTTTCTTCAATTTTAAAAGGTTATAACAATAATTATAAAAACATTATTTTAAGTACAAAATGTAATTGCAAAAAGATGATATATCATAAAGTAATATCTTAAAAAATACTACGAATAGGAAATTTTTTACTTTTCTTTGATCCACATAATTATGATCGAGTCATCTCCGACTCTTCTATAACAAAATTAGAACTAGATTACTTTTAACAATTGATGAACTTAAAATGAATGATTTGATTAGTAACAAAAGAGAGTAATTATTTATTTGTTTTTTTTTAACCTGACGACAAAACCTTTTCCCTTTTCTTCAATTTTAAAAGGTTATAACACAAATTATAAAAACATTATTTTAAGTACAAAATGTAATTGCAAAAAGATGATACATCATAAAGTAATATCTTAAAAAATACTGTGAAAAAGAAAATTTATACTTTTTTTTGATCCACACGATCTTTAGCGAGTCGGCTCCGACTCTTCTATAACAAAATTAGAACTAGATTAATTTTAACAATTAATGTACTTGAAATGAATGATTTAATAAGTAACAAAAGAGAGTAATTATTTATTTGTTTTTTTTTAACCTGACGACAAAACCTCTTCCCTTTTCTTTAATTTAAAAAGGTTATTACAATAATTATAAAAACATTATTTTAATTACAAAATGTAATTACAAAAAGATGATACATAATAAAGTAATATCTTTAAAATACTGTAAATAGAAATTTTTATACTTTTCTTTGATCCACATGATATTAAGCGAGTCGGCTCCGACACTTCAATAACAAAATTAGAACTAGATTACTTTTAACAATCAACGTACATGCAATGAATGATTTGATAAGTAACAAAAGAGAGTAATTATTTATTTGTTTTCTTTTTTACCTGACGACAAAGCTTCTTCCCTTTTTTTCAATTCTAAAAGGTTATAACAATAGTTATAAAAACATTATTTTAAGTAAAAAAAGTAAATGTAAAAGATGATACATCATAAAGTAATATCTTAAAAAATACTGTGAAAAAAAAAATTTATACTTTTTTTTGATCCGCATGATCTTGAGCGAGTCGGCTCAACCTCTTCCCTTTTCTTCAATTTTAAAAGGTTATAACAATAATTATAAAAACATTATTTTAAGTACAAAATGTAATTACAAAAAGATGATACATCATAAAGTAATATCTTAAAAAATACTGCGAATAGGAAATTTTATACTTTTCTTTCATCCACATGATCTTGATCGAGTCATATTCGACTCTTCTATAAAAAAATTAGAACTAGATTACTTTTACCAACTGATGTACTTGAAATAAATGATTTGATAAGTAACAAAAGAGAGTAATTATTTATTTGTTGTTTTTTTTTACCTTACGACAAAACCTCTTCCTTTTTCTTCAATTCTAAAATGTTATAACAATAGTTATAAAAACATTATTTTAAGTACAAAATGTAATTACAAAAAGATGATACATCATAAAGTAATATCTTAAAAAATACTGCAAATAGGAAATTTTATACTTTTCTTTGATCCACATGATCTTGATCGAGTCATCTCCGACTCTTCTATAACAAAATTAGAACTAGATTACTTTTAACAATTGATGTACTTGAAATGAATGATTTGATAAGTAACAAAAGAGAGTAATTATTTATTTGTTTTTTTTTAACCTGACGATAAAACCTTTATCATTTTCTTCAATTTTAAAAGGTTATAACAATAATTATAAAAACATTATTTTAAGTACAAAATGTAATTGCAAAAAGATGATACATCATAAAGTAATATCTTAAAAAATACTGTGAAAAAGAAAATTTATACTTTTTTTTGATCCACATGATCTTGAGCGAGTCGGCTCCGACTCTTCTATAACAAAATTAGAACTAGATTACTTTTAACAATTAATGTACTTTAAATGAATGATTTGATAAGTAACAAAAGAGTGTAATAATTTATTTGTTTTTTTTTTAACCTGACGACAAAACCTCTTCTCTTTTCTTCAATTTTAAAAGGTTATAACAATAATTATAAAAACATTATTTTAATTTCAAAATGTAATTACAAAAAGATGATACATCATAAAGTAATATCTTAAAAAATACTGCGAATAGGAAATTTTATACTTTTCTTTGATCCACATGATCTTGATCGAGTCGGCTCCGATTCTTCTATATTAAAATTAAAACTAAATTACTTTTACCAACTGATGTACTTGAAATAAATGATTTGATAAGTAACAAAAGAGTAATTATTTATTTGTTTTTTTTTTCACTTGACAACAAAACCTCTTCCTTTTTCTTCATTTCTAAAAGGTTTTTACAATAGTTATAAAAACATTATTTTAATTACAAAATGTAATTACAAAAAGATGATACATAACAAAGTAATACCTTTAAAATACTGTGAATAGAAATTTTTATACTTTTCTTTGATCCACATGATCTTAAGCGAGGCGGCTCCGACTCTTCAATAACAAAATTAGAACTAGATTACTTTTAACAATCAATGTACATGCAATGAATGATTTGATAAGTAGCAAAAGAGAGTAATTATTTATTTGTTTTTTTTTTAACCTGACGACAAAACCTCTTCCCTTTTCTTCAATTTTAAAAGGTTATAACAATAGTTATAAAAACATTGTTTTAAGTAAAAAAAGTAAATGTAAAAGATGATACATAATAAAGTAATATCTTAAAAAATACTGTGAATAGGAAAATTTATACTTTTTTTTGATCCACATGATCTTGAGCGAGTCGGCTTTGACTTTTCTATAACAAAATTAGAACTAGATTACTTTTAACAATCAATGTACATGCAATTAATAATTTGATAAGTAACAAAAAAGAGTAATTTTTTTTTTGTTTTTTTTTTTTTACCTGACGACAAAACCTCTTTCCTTTTCTTCAATTCTAAAAGGTTATAACAATAATTATAAAAACATTATTTTAAGTACAAAATGTAATTGCAAAAAGATGATACATCATAAAGTAATATCTTAAAAAATACTGTGAAAAAGAAAATTTATACTTTATTTTGATCCACATGATCTTGAGCGAGTCGGCTCCGACTCTTCTATAACAAAATTAGAACTAGATTACTTTTAACAATTAAGATACTTGAAATGAATGATTTGATAAGTAACAAAAGAGAGTATTTATTTATTTGTTTTTTTTTAACCTGAAGACAAAACCTTTTCCCTTTACTTCAATTTTAAAAGGTTATAACAATAATTATAAAAACATTATTTTAAGTACAAAATGTAATTACAAAAAGATGATACATCATAAAGTAATATCTTAAAAAATACTGTGAATAGGAAAATTTATACTTTTTTTTAATCCACATGATCTTGAGCGAGTCGGCTCCGACTCTTTTACAACAAAATTAGAACTAGATTACTTTTAAAAATCAATGTACATGCAATGAATGATTTGATAAGTAACAAAAGAGAGTAATTATTTATTTGTTTTCTTTTTTACCTGACGACAAAGCTTCTTCCCTTTTTTTCAATTCAAAAAGGTTATAACAATAGTTATAAAAACATTATTTTAAGTAAAAAAAGTAAATGTAAAAGATGATACATCATAAAGTAATATCTTAAAAAATACTGTGAATAGGAAAATTTATATTTTTTTTTTGATCCACATGATCTTGAGCGAGTCGGCTCCGACTCTTCTATAACAAAATTAGACTTAGATTACTTTTAACAATCGATGTACATGGAATGAATGATTTGATAAGTAACAAAAGAGAGTAATTATTTATTTGTTGTTTTTTTTTACCTGACGACAAAACCTCTTCCCTTTTCTTCAATTCTAAAAGGTTATAACAATTGTTATAAAAACATTATTTTAAGTACAAAATGTAATTACAAAAAGATGATACATAATAAAGTAATTTCTTTAAAATACTGTGAATAGAAAATTTTATACTTTTCTTTGGTTCACATGATCTTAAGCGAGTCGGCTCCGACTCTTCTATAACAAAATTAGAACTAGATTACTTTTAACAATCGATGTATATGCAATGAATGATTTGATAAGTAACAAAAGAGAGTAATTATTGAAATGTTACCTGACGACATCTCAGCTTAATTATTTGATTCTTAAGAATTATTCCATATATTAATATATAGTGAGTAATATTTACATTAAACGTTTCATGCAATAGTCTATATAATTCTAAATGAATAATACAAGAAAATAAAATTAATTATATAAAATATTAAATGATTTATTGTTGAATTATTTAGTTCGGTGTTAATGATATCATTATATTTAGTCAGAAATAAGATCTATAAGTTAGGCAATAATTTGCTGTTGTTTTTGGTGCTTTTACCATTAGTTTCTGAACATATCTAAAGCATTTTGTGCAACCTGTAACAACCTTATGATTGCCCATATTAATGATACTTTTCGTGTTACAGATATTGCAATATGATACTATCTTTTGGATGATGAAAATGTATAATGATTGTGAAGTCAATAAACGCATTTTGTATTATTGATCAATAATTGCATTAGTAGTGTAAGGCACCACATGAGGCCCTGCGGTAACATACAAGGAACGCAAACCAAACCCAGAGCGTAACCCTAACTTTCAGGGTTGAGATTTGGTAAGGGTATGGGTAAGGGTTTTCAACAATACTTGTTTTGTATTAGCATTTTTTACGGACATACTAAAGGGTGTGCCTGAAATACCCGTCGGCCTTTTTTTAAAAATTTACTTTTGACTAATTAACAAACAAATAAAAATGAAACAACAAATAAATAAAATTTTTTTTTTTTGATGCAATCAATTTGCACAATACTGTAGCTTATCATTATTTTTATATACTAACATTTATACTACTGATAAATCTTTGCAAGGCTGATGCAGTTTTATTGATTTATATATAAATTTATAGAACTGTTCAATATTAGATTAGCTGTGCTATATCTTTAAATATAAATTTTTTTGCTATAATCTCTGGATCAACAAAGAAAAGCATCTAGACAAGAGGCCCTCCTTAGTTAATCCAAAGGAATTTTGTTTTGAACAGGGTTCACACCAGAAAAAACTATTGAAATTCCAGGATTACCCAGGACAACTTTTTTCTTTTACCAGAATATTTGCTTTATTATTTCTAGGACGTACAATATAAAAAGTTTTTATAGACTTTTTTATAGATAGCCCAAAGATAACACAAAATACGCTACTAAATGTAAATTAATTTAGAAATCAAATGTAGAATAAAGAAATATATTACAGCTACTTAAATATAGCTACAAGCACTGAATAACTAAATGTAAATTCAAATAAAATTTAACAAGAAACTATTTTTTATTTGAAAGGAAACTTTCAATGCAACTAATTTCAAAAACATCTTAATCATTTCAAATACTCATAATATAAATACAGTTTTAGCTAAACAACAAAACAAAAACTAAAACTCTATAACTACAAAAATATGCTCTATAACTACATAATTAACTCAAAATATATAACTCATATAACTATAACTCAAAAATATACTCTATAACTACAAAAATATACTTTTACGATTTAGCAGTGAATTTATAATTTTCATGAATCATCTTTTTTTCTTGTAAATCATCTTTTGATTGTACAAATCCTTGATTTCCTTTTGTAACAGCGTAATAAGATGTATTAGATAGGAAAGTGAGCAACTCGTTTTTAATAAGGTAAGCTAATCCGAATGTTTCAACATAACTGGCATTGGTGGGTCCACATTGAAACAACTTAGCAATGATTATCTGGAAACATTTTACAAAATAATTTACCAGAATCAGCTGAAGAATTCATTAAATATTTAGAATAAACAATATTAAGAATCCAACAAACTTCAGCTTCTAGCGTATATGTATTTATTAGCATTTTATAATTATTTTTTTTGATGTTCTGCTTTATTTGAGCATTTTGACATAAACTCATTAACTAAAACAGTGTTAGTAGCAGTTGGCATCAATGGCTTGATATTGTTTGCAGAAGGAGATCTCTCTATGTGCTTTTTACCTTCCATGTGCGAAGTTAAAGCAGCTTTTTCTATGATAGCAATATTAATGTTTGTAGTACAATAACTGAAAATCATAACAGTTTCCGTCTTTTCTGTCAACAAGCCATTTTAATTGAAAAATACATGTATTTTTAGGCATTTTCTAATTATTTTATCCAAAAACAAAACCAAAAAACATGAACAATTGAGGAGTCAAAAAGAATTTAGAATTTCAAATATTTCATACTTTAAAAAATTATTCAAACCTATACAACAATGCAATAATTAAATGCTAATCAAAACTATATACATAAACTACCTATATTTTTGATTTATAGAAACCTCTGTAATGATATCTTTTAAAGAATATTTTTAAAACAACTTTACCTTATCTATTATTGTATCTAATATTCAAAAAGACCTAAACACGAAAAGTCTTACCAATGCTTGTAACTGAAATTTGAAAAAATTTGAAATTTGAAATTTTAATATTGTTTGAAATATGTAAAGCAACAACTGCGTAATATATATAATCAATATATATACAACAAATCATATATATATATATATATATATATATATATATATATATATATATATATATATATATATATATATATATATATATATATATATATATATATATATATATATATATGACTAGATCGCCTTAAAGTCGCCAAATCGTGTAAAAAATTTCCACGGAAAGTCGACTTGAGTGGAAAGTCGACAAAATTGAGTCGACCTAACGTTTTTTATCTTAGTTTCACCAAATTCAGTTATACCTATAAGTTTTTTTTTTCTATTTCAATGAAATATAGTAGTTTTTGATTAAAAATACAAATTTTTTTTTTTTTAACTGCCGTCGATGAGTATTTTTTTAAATATCTCATTTTAAGCTTATATATGTAAACAAATTCAAAATATCGACGTAAGGTCGACGGCACTTAATATCTTGAAAATTATGAAGTAAAACTGTATATATCATGCTGTTATGGAGTTAAAAATGTTTTCTCTGTCACTCAGTTAAAGTTTTGAGAGTTTATTAACGGATATCATTGCAAATACAACATATATATGAAATATAGGAGATATACAGTTTTATTTTAAGTCATTTCCATTTTTCTCGTATTTCAAACGAATTTCCTTACCATGCGGAGTCGCTTTTCCCGGAAACTTGTTGTTTTTTATGAATGTTTTTGTTTTGATTTCTTTATTTTGAAAATTTTGTATGTTTATATTGTTTGTTTATATTGTAGCTGAACCTTTTTATTTTTTTACACTAACTTTAAGAATCTTATTTTAAAACTTTTTTCTATTTTTCGAAATATTTAAGTGCTTTTATGAAGGAAATATTATTGCTATATAGTAAACTAGACAACCTATTAGAAGTCTAATATAATACTAGTGTATTTGACTTCTAATATGCGTTCAGATTAGTACTGCTAGTATTACTAGCAGTATTAATCTTTATGGTACAGGTATTATAGTTTAGGCAGGAATAACTATAAAGAGTTTTTGACTGTTAACAGTCTTAAACTCTATAAAGTTGTTCCTGCCTAAACTATAACGACTGTATCATACAGAATAATACTATCTATAACTAATGTCTAATAACTAATAATTACTAGTAATATACAAGTGTCTTATAATTAGTTATTAGACACATTAGTATAGTAATTAGATCTATATATTACAAGATAGTTATTATTACTTATTTAACAGTTGACAAGATAGTTTTGTTCGCCATATTGTAGTAGATAAAACACTCTTATATTTGTGATCTACAATGGTTTAGTTAGGAGAATGCATGACTACTGGTATAGAATAGAATACAAGATAGAAAACAAGACTAAATAGAAAGCAAGACTAACTAGGAAATAGGAAATAACACATTCACCTTCCTTTGTTAAATTAAGAAACTATGATTGTATCAAGTTAACTATATTTTATGGTAGGCAAGTTGGCATACCTGCAAGACTTATAAGTAAAGAAAATAAAAATGCCTTGAACAATATATGATTAAATGAACAAAGAATAAAAAATGCATTATCTGAAAATCAATTAGAATGTAGAATGAAGATTAATTATCAGTCTGGAAGTGGGTTTAGTTGTTCCTCTCCTGTCTTAATTCCTAAAGATACAATTAAAAAAAAGTTGTTAGGTTTGGCTGATATTAGTAGTCAGGTTGGAGTTTCAGCAAAAACGCTATTTATTCTAGAACACGATTTTTACAAAAATTCTGTTTTGAATAAAATATTCTAAAAATATAATAAGGCAACTTAACGTGATCTTGTACAAATAATTGCCATCGCCTTGCTACACTAATAGCTGATTATACGGTTTCGGATGCTGAAATGACTATCAAACTTCAGCAGCTTACTATCTTTTTTATAGGGAAAGTGTCTTGGAGCTTTTTATCAAAACTCCTGTATATATATAAAGATATTTTGATTTGTTTGAATAGTTTTTAAAGTAGCCATTTTTATTTTTTGCAAGAAATATTGTTATGAGAAAAACAAAAGAACACAATAAAATTTACTAAAGTTTTTTTAACAAGATGTAAAGCAAGACTTTTAAAAGCAATTAAAGTTAAGAGTAGCACTGCAAGCAGTTTAAATGAATTAGGTATATATCTTATTTACTATTTAATTTTTTTTTGGCATGTTTTTATATGTTATAAATAAAACAAATAAATTTAAAAAACAATTAAAGTTTTATTTGTATATCAAGTTATTTTTTATATGACTATTTTTAATTGATAATTAAATAACTTTAATCAATATTCTGTACTCAAGTTTAAAAAAAATACAAATGAAAACTTTTTCTACTGAACATGAAAGCAGTTCAAGCAAATTGTAGTTCCATTTTCAAACTAATGATTATCAAATAAATAAAACTGAAAAAAGTTCTGTCTCAGTCTCAAGTTTTATAGCAAATTATACACCAGATAATCTGACTCTATTTATATATTACAACTTTTTTTTTTTATTTTGAAGATTTTTTTTAAATGTTAATGATCACATTAGACTATGAAAAAAAAAATGTTATTTAAGGTTATATTACTTTAGGGATTAAATTGAAAGTTTTCTTCAATAGCAGCTAAAATGGTGGTGCAAAGTGGGCTGTGCCTTCAATACAAGAGTAGAAAAAAATAGCCTACATAATAATCAAATAGCTTATTTATTTTATTTTACCTTATTAATAAACTTAAATTGGCTCCTCCACTTCAAATATAGTTCCTCTAATATAGTGAATAATACTTATATATGCACTGTAAGCAAATACTTAAATAGTTATTTTGTGTATAACTATGGAGCAAATTTTGACAATTCAACTTTTAATAAATGTGTTTTTATTTTTTTCAATTTTTATTTTATTGTATCAAGAGTATGTTTAGACATGAGGGCAAGGAGATGGGTAAAATTTAAGAGCATTTGAGAAAGTTCTACATATGTGAAAACTTTTGAGTCTTGTGAGTAGCTATAAAAGTTCTATAAATCTTATTTAAGTCGTAGGTATAATCAAAAGGACAATATAAGTGAGAGAGTGTTTTTTATAAAGATTTCTGAAGTATGTTAGTTTAATCACAGGGTATCACTTAATGCATTTACTTGGATACCCTGATTAGGTATAATAATATTGTATTAAAAAGGTTTATCTTTTTAATACAATATTGTGGTTAATTTTTATCAAATAAGATGGAATAAAACAAAAAATTAAGGGTAAATGTTAAAATAATCCATAAACTTTTTTTAATTTATATCACTTGTCACAAGGTGCTGATTTATTCTTATTTTACTTTTGATTTGAGTAGATAACTTTGTATCTTTATTTCAAATTACAGCACATATCTTTTCTATTTCAGGTCGACAAGATATTATTAAGTTTGGATCAAAATACAGATCTAGCCCAGACACTGTTGAAAACAAAATCATTAACGAAATAGCATAAAAGATGCGAACCTTTTCCGACGTTCTAACGACATTAAAACTTATTTTTTTAAAGTTAATTTAAAACAGTTCCAAATAAAATTTATACTTTGAAGTAATGTTTTTTCAATTAACTTTTTCCCTTAAAGTTTCATTTATAAAACCTTTTAATTAATTTTGTGAACCACGGCGTTACCAGTGACACAAAAATGCACACTTTTTTTCACCTCGGCCTGTGTATTTATAAGAATTGTTATCCCGCGGGAAGCGCATTTTTTTAATTGTCGACTTTAAGGAGATCTAATAAAAAAAAAAGTTAAAGTCAACTTTTAATAAAAAAAAATTTCTCGAAAACGTTAAGTCGACTTGACATTGAAAATTGAAGAAAAGTTTTAAAATATTTAATTCCCAATTGAACAAGAAGCCATTTCATTAATTTTTGAAAAAAAAAATTTTAATTGATAAAGTTATACTGATTTTTGAGGCGTCGACTTTCCGCGGGTATTTTATTGCTGTCGACTCAAAGTTGATCTAGTGGTATATATATATATATATATATATATATATATATATATATATATATATATATATATATATATATATATATATATATATGAATATATATATACATATATACATATATATATATATATATATATATATATATATATATATATATATATATATATATATATATATATATATATATATATATATATATATACATATATATATATATATATATATATATATATATAATCCAAAAACAAGTGCTCATAACATTACACTTAAATTATTACATATAATATTACAAAACGATAAAAAATAGTAGATAATTAGAAGTATCTTAACTTTAACTACGTGCGCCACGAGGTTTCGAAAATTTAATGTTGTTAGAAATAACATGAAAGTAACGCATGCGTATAACATTCCGAAAAACAGTTCTAGGTCTGCGATTTCTTCAAAATCGGAAATGTTAGAATGAACGACATTAAATAGCACTAAACAAATTTTAGTGGAATTAGCGCTTAAGTTACACACGAACGCAATATTACGAAATTTTAAGTATTTAGTTTTTAGTGAACTTTATCCAATAACGTTTATTGATATATTTAATGAGTATGGATTTATTTCTATCTAATTATGATAACAATCTAAATATTAGCAGCTCTGAAGAAATTAGCTCCGATGAAAGTGAAAGTTTACCAGGTTGTTTAATTATAAATCAATTGATAAACATGACATTTATTAAATGATTAAATCAGATTAGATCGGAATAAATGACTTAATCTGATAATTAATGTTTAAATAATCAAATTAGGTTATGCATTCTATGTATTTATTTACATATATTATGTTTAGTTTTTTCTCACGTAATTATTTTTTTTAACATAGAAAACATTAAAATTGCAAGTACTCAAGATATTACCTCCTTATTTGCTCATTGCATTAATAGTGGTATGTCAAATATTTGACTGTAATGCCGAAATCAGATAGTTATTTAATTTTTTTTTATAAAAGAATTGTTTGCATTTGC
>NC_061165.1:17893903-17926403 GCF_022113875.1 Hydra vulgaris
AACCTTTTTAATATATTAAAAATAAATTATTAATCAAAATATAAAACATTTCTAGCATTGAAAAATATTTTCTGGGTGGCCACATAAAATTTTTATAAGAAATTTTATGTGGCCATTTATTAATGGTTTAACGTCCATGTTTATACACTTATGGGACTAGGACAGAGATCAAGTAATGTCATTTGTTATGTTAAATAGCATGCATTTTTTAAAGCAATTTTTTACAATTCCATGCACTTTAAGGCGTTAACCAGTTTTGCAGACCGAGAATGGGTATTTTGAACATTATACATCCATCAAAAATTAAAAAGGGAAGAATTAATGAAAAGCTTTGATCAAATTTTACCACTTTAGAGGATAATAGAGGATTTTAGAAGTGGTTTTAAAAAAAAAAAGGACTTTAGAGGATTTAAGAGGAGCTGCAGACACCCTGATTATAAATGAGGTAACTCCAACAATTAACTGTAATTGATTTATCTGTAAAAAAACATGAATTAAATCTAATATTATGCTTGTGGAGATATATTACATTGTGGAGAACCATCCAAACCACACAAGTGAAAAATTTGCATCCAAGTTTCCACTTGTGTGCAAATCTTGCACCCACTTGTCAACATTCTCATTATCACATTTTTCTTTTGAAGTTGTGAATTTAAAATTTTCACAATAATGTTTGCTTTCTTTTAGAATTGAAATAGTTATACAAATAGTTATATATTTTGTATCAACAAAATAACTCTACTTGCCGCATTATTTAAAAAATAATAATTGCAATATATAGATGTAATACCTAAAGAGAATATAGTTTTTATTTATATAAACTTAAGCCAATTCCTCTCTGCATTTTAGTGCAGTCAATGCTTTGGTACCTGGAAGCCGACAAACAGTTTTATCACTAATCCAATCAGATGGAATTACTTCTTCTTGTAAATCTTCATTCCAAACAGCTCCTTTCCGCATATTCGATTTTTAAAAAATTTCATGAACTAATATAAAATGAAGAAACCATAATATAAGTGTACTAACAGGCCTAATTAAACTAGCTAAATTTGAACATTTTAGAACCATGATACTTGCTAAACAATAATATCAGTAGACATTATAAGCAATAATAAGATTTTCTTTGTTTTATAAATTTATTATATTTTAAACTCATTTTTATTAATTTATTTATTACTCTATTATTCAGGAGAGTTCTGAATATATTATGTTCAAATAACTTAAGGCTCAATAACAAAGACAAATAATGAAAGAATACTAGGTTGCTAAAATATAAACATCTACATAAGATAATTATGGAATATTGAAAAAAAATAGAAACACAAAAAAACAAAAATACTCATTATTAATATAAAATATAATAATATAATATAAGGTATATTATAATATATGACACAATAATATCTACTTTTAATTAAAATATAAAAACAACAAAAATTAAAAAAGAAAATATTTTGATAAATAATAAATTATCATTCAAACAATTTTCAAGACTAAAAAACAACTTGTAACTTATTTTTTTACTTATCTTCATCTAATAAACATTACTTATTTTTCACTCATCTTCATCTAATAAAGTTAATATTAATACCAATTTTTAACATTATTGGATTTTTTTTTTTATCAAAAAATAAAAAGATTACATCAGTTACTTTTTGGGCTTTTCTTATTTTACTTAAAACATCAACTCAATTCAAGACTATTTTCATAATTGAGTTTTAATTTGTAATGTTGAATTAACACTGAAAAAAAAATATTAGCAAACAAAAAGAAAATATTTCTTTATTGAAATATATGTAAATATTTTAATAAAGAAATTTTAGATTGATTTTTATAAATATAGATTTATATCAATCAATCTAAATTTTTTCTTTTTTCCGCCACCTTTTCGAAATGAAGCACATTTTTAGAAGTTAGTCAAAATGCCATCAATTAAAGTTTCAGTTGTTCCATCGTATTTAATAGAAGAAGCTGTTAATAAAAAAGAATTAGAAAAAAATAAATAAATAAATAAAACACAAGGAGAAATTTTTGAATATATAAAAAATGAGAATAAAAAAGTTTTTCATATCTTATAAAGGTATACCTTTCACTACATCATATAAATTAGTGCTCTTAAAGCATATTTCCACCTTTCCCCTTCATTTTTATGGAGATCACAAAATTGTTGGAAAATATTCTAAATTTTAATAGATAAGAGAACTGATATTAATTATGTGAGAACTAATATTAATTTTTTTTTTAATTTTAATTGAAGTCATTATCAAACAATTTTTTTGCTAAATAATTTAATCCTAAAAATTCCTGAATAATTAAAAATTATTTTAATTACCTCAGCATTTTAAAGATATTCTATCAATTGCAATTGATTCACCTAAAAAACAACAACAAGTAAAGCAAATATTATTGTTTGAAATTTTAATTATCTTTGTACAAATACTTATCATATTTTGAAAGTGACTGATAAAAATGGATTCAATTAAAATCACTTCATTTATATGAAAAAATTAATATTAAAGCCTTAATCATACATTATACAAGAGTATTTTGTAATACTATCTAAATAATTGTTGCGATATGTAATTTTTTTATCCGAAATTTAGCTTCTGTTAGCTTTAGAAATTTTTTAAAGAAATTATTGATGAATTTGGAGCTACGGGTACTAATGTTTTTATATTGCTGTAATGTTTGTATTCATTCCCTGTTAGTTTCTGTAACTCAAAATTTTAAGGTGATTCCATAATAAATTCTGTTATATATAAAATTTAGTGTTAGTCTGAATAATTTACTTTTTAAAATCTGTTTTGCATTGCCTGTCTTATAACATCTTTACTTGGAACAAAAACCATGAGGTTTAAAAGTGAGCTAGAAGCTTTCAACAATAAAGAAAATATAGCATTCGCTAGTCCTAAAAATATATTAAACCTGTCAGCAAAATCAGCTGTCAATAATCCAAGTATTAGCATCATTAAAATTTCATCTTTGCTGCATTACATTTATTTTGGTCCAAGTAGTTAAGGATTTTTTTAAATTTCAAAAAGCAGAAGTAAATGTTTTTTTTTAATATCACTTTATCTCTTTTGATTAATGGCGATACTGCACTAACTGATGAA
This sequence comes from Hydra vulgaris, assembly GCF_022113875.1. Taxonomy (NCBI): domain Eukaryota; kingdom Metazoa; phylum Cnidaria; class Hydrozoa; order Anthoathecata; family Hydridae; genus Hydra; species Hydra vulgaris. Next base: position 17,897,017 of record NC_061165.1, read on the forward strand.
ACATATTGACAGATGTAAGGCCAGTATAAAAGTCGCAAGATCTATTATTTTTAAAATAAATGTTTGTATACAAGTAAATTGCAATAACACGATTTGTTTGGATTATGTTTATGTACAAATTTGTCTGTTTTCATAGTAGTAACTGATGTGGTTGAAGTTAATTTTTCATATAAACCTTTATTTTTTTATTTCGTGCTGAAGTACTTTTTCAAAGTTATCAATTTCTTTTTTTAATTCTTGATGCTCTATTAAAAAACAACGCTTAGCATTAAATTCAACATAATTTAATGGATCATTTTTTGAAAAAGTTGTATTATATTTACATTTAATAATATCAGTCTTTGAGCATTGTAGCCCAAGTTAAACAAAAAATATCGATTTTTAAACGATAATGTTCTTTCAGGAAAATCGTCTGAACATGTTTTCGATCTCTTGAAAGTTCTATATGGTATAAGTTCAGTAATTACATTTTTTTTCCATTATAAATCTCTATAACTTTAACAGTTGAAATAATGTTTACGTTTTTACTTCCATTTCTGCGCGCGCATAAATTTTATATCGTATTTTTTGTGAACAATGATTGAAACAATGACGTTGAAATAACGTTAAATAATCAACGTTTAAACTATAACGTTGATTTAACGTTGAAATAACGTTAAATAATCAACGTTTATACGGTAACGTTGATTTAACGTTGTGAAATAGTTGAACAACGTTGAAACAACGCTTCAACCGAATTTCAACGTTGAAACAACGTAATAATGCCGGCTGGGATATATATATATATATATATATATATATATATATATATACATATATATATATATATATATATATATATATATATATATATATATATATATATATATATATATATATATATATATACATATATATATATATATATATATATATATATATATATATATATATATATATATATATATATATATATATATATATATATATATTATAATATATATATATATATATATATATATATATATATATATATATATATATATATATATTTATATATATATATATAATATACATATATATATATATATATATATATATATATATATATATATATATATATATATTATATATATATATATATATATATATATATGTATATATATATATATATATATACATTATAATATATAAATATATATATATATATATATATATATATATATATATATATATATATATATATATATATATATATATATATATATATATATATATATATATATAATTAATTTATAATGTTAGTATATATGATTTCATGATAACATTCTTGTTACAAAAGTCTGTGTGTTAGTTAGTCTTTATTTTGTCTGTGATAAGATAATTTCCCGATTGTACATAATAGGCTCTCCTAATTATGTATATAATATATTAAATGACAACAATTGTGTTTCTATCAATTGAAGAAAAAATTGTCATTAAATTTTTATTTTGGTTAACACCCTGATAATCTTTATTAATTTTTATCTTTTTATCTGTACCTTTATTCATTTATATTTGATTTTTTATGTAAATGATATTTTAGTTGATATTCTCATGTTTCGTTTAGAAATGGATATGGGCTTATCGTCGCGATCGATTTTTGGTTAGTTTAAATACTAACAAAGGGGTGGAAAGACAAAATGCATCCTTTAACTATTCTTATTTGCAACAGCATAAAAATTCATCTATTACTGGTATGCTAACCCTATTAATTGAAGAATTTTTTCCAGGCAAATTTGAACAGTAAGTTTATTTTAAATTGAACTTATAAAAAAAAAATAATTGTAGATAAAGTTTATTTAAAAAAAAAATATTTTAGATATTCAGAATCCAATTTTAAAATGAGTTGTCAGTACAGACGTTATAGTATAAATGTACCTCATTTTTTACATAATAAGTCACATCATTTTGTTAAACATTGTTTACAGAAACATAATTTAGCTAGTAATGCTGACCTAAATGGATTAATTTTAATAGACCATGGAATATTTGATGTAAAAAGTTTCTCAGATGAAAGTAAAAGTTACATTGTCAATTCTGGCGATGAAAACAACATGCCAAAATGTACTTGCAATGATTGGTTAAAATCAGCTTATCTTTGCAAACACTTTTTTTTGATATTTAGAAAACATCTGCATAATTGGTCATGGCAATCTTTATCTTCTTTATCTTTAATATTTAGAAATGGGAATCCCCATTTCTAAATATTGACATTAAAAATGACTTGATATTAAATTAATCAATTGTTTGTAAATGCAACCATGCAAATAAACATGTTCAAGAATATACTAAAGCTTCTATTGTTAATTTCTCAGATGCAGTATCATTAAAACTCTCTGACAAAAGTATTCAAAAAAAGGTTTTGATGGCATCTGAAGTACGTGAAATGCTTTCCACTATTAAAAATTTAACTTATGATTTTGATGAAACATCTGGAGAAATTTCTGACTTACATGAAAATTTATCAAACATTCTTAATGCCCTTTATCATGCAAGAAAAAAAAAAAAAGGTCTACCTGTTCGAACAGAAAATATGGATGATTATGTACACAATAAGAAAATGAAATTAATTGAAATACCTGATATTAAAAAAAAAAAAAGTTCAAATCGGGTTGGAAAAAAAAAAGATATGTCACTCTCATCATGTAATATTAAGATTAATAGTGTTGCTCCAGAAGTATCGATACAAGAATGTATTATTACTGATGATCAAATAACAGGTGAAACATCTTTTAAAACAAGTTCTATGATTATTGAAAATATTTTGTCTGATGATGATAACAAAAGCAGTATTTTAAATATTTCTTTACTTAAAACTGAGGATTTAGAAGACATTTCAAATAACAGAATGTTATCAGATAGTGTTATCCATTACTTTCAAAATTTAATTATAAAAAATCATCCATCTGCAAATGGGTTGCAAGATTCAATATTAGGACAAAAACTTTTTTTCAAGCCCCAAGGTTCTCTGCCGTTCGTTCAAGTCATTTATAACGGACATCATCACTGGCTTGCTATTAGCACATATGGCTACAAGTTTGGAGAAGCATATGTACTTGATAGTAGTTTTCATGGATATTTGTCATCAGATACACAGATACAAATATGTTCTCTTTTAAATTAAAACAAATTCGAAATTAAAGTAAATGTTTTACCAGTTCAGCAGCAAGAAGGAAATGTAGATTGTGGTTTGTTTTCACTAGCTTTTATAGAGTTTATTTTATTGAACAAAAAAAATCCAGTTGATGATATTTGGTTCAACCAAAGGTTATTTAGAAGTAATGTTCTTGCATGCATAAAAGATAACATAATGAGATCCTTTCCACTGTCATATTCTGGAAGCTATAGATGCAATCCAAAAGAATTCAAATTAAAGATATGCTGTTCTTGCAGGATGATTTGGACACCTTTATATGGGTCTTCATATGAAAAGTTAGTAATTTTTTTATTTAGCTGATGCTATTGGCTAATTAATCAACTAATGATTTAACCCATTAATTAGCCGATGGTTACTGATGGCATAGGCTACAAGGCCAAATCAATGTTGATATACAATTTTACCTTATACGTATTTTACATCTCTATATTACCAGTTTATGTATAAATTAAACCCTATTATAGCCACAATTATACCTTTGCCATCGGTACATAACTAATTTTATTTAATTACTTGTTTTATAACTTACATAATTTTGTTTACACAACATTATCATAGGCGTCATTGTTTTAGCATCCTTGCTTCATTTTCAAGAATTTAATATTGTTTTTGGAAAAAAAATTACAATAATCAGAAGTGCCATAACAACTCAACAGTTTCTTTAAGCCCCCTACACCTTATTATATTTTGTAAATGCTAAATTTAAAGTTCTTTTACATTCAAACCTATTTAGTAAAAGTACTTAAAAAATCAAAAAAAATTGTATTATAATTGCTTAAACAATAGCACCTCAATGTAAAAACTGGAATATGTAAAAATTGTAATAAATTTTTTATTTTAAGGCAAACAGTTCAATGCTGCTCTTGTAAAATTTGGTTTCAATGTGAATGCAAAAAAATCAATGCAATAAACAAAGATCTTTGGAAATGTCAAGAGTGTTAAAAAAGATAACAAAATAACTAAAGACTTGGTAAATTTTATTACTTTTAAATGCTGCAATAGGCTTTATTAATATGTAAATGATTAATACAAAAGAGTAGGGTACAATGATACAAAAAAAAAATACAAGTTATAAAATTCTCTAAATAGATGCTGCACATTGAGATGATATATTGACAACTTAATCCGCACACAAGGTAATTCTGCTTTTTTGTAAAATCAAGACTATTGCGGAAAACAGTTTTTTCTTTACTTCTAAGGCATTATTGTACAAATAAGTCATTTTGCTTTTAGTAATGATTTTACATAAATATGAAAAAATAAAATCCATATAAATGTATATATGGGCTTATGAAATAATTTTATGTTATCTAAAGTTATCTCATTCGTGGATTAAGCAGTCCATATGGGATTAAGTGAGACAATATCCTTTTGTAATATAAAAAGTTAATTGTCACACTTGATACCGGTTTTGTAATCCCTTTTATCCACCCTTCGCAAGCATTATAATACCATTTATGACAGGTTCGACTATTATTTTCTACTTTTGTCATCACAAGGTAAAGTATCAAAAGTGTAATATTTATATTGGTTTTAGTTGCTACTAGTACTTGTTTTTAATACAAATATTTTTTTTCTTTGAGTTTCGACTTTCAGTTGTATGACTTTTCTATTTGTACCATCGTTGCATGATTTTCTTTTTTCCTGGTTTTGGTTATCGCCTAAACCGTTCAGGGCTTAACAATGTTTGCAGGGCAGTTGTTTCACTTCCAGCCGATATCACCTTAAAATCCTAAAACGTTACAGTTTGTGTTAGTGTTGCATCCAACGCCACGTTTAAAATGTGTGTTCCATTTTCATTGGGAGCTGGATGATATGACACAACGTTTGATATGAATCAAGTCATTATCGGAATTTATTTATTAAATTTTGATAATTATTTTTTAATATTTATCAAGATTTATCAACCTTTTTATATGACTCCGTACTCCATATCTCAGAGTACCACACTCTTTCATAAAAATGTATATGTATTAAAGTTGGATTATTATATTTTGTAAAATATAAAATTCATTTTATATTTATATCATTTTATTATTCTTAATTGTGTTAATTATTACAACCTAAAGAATATTTACGAACACTCAGATTTAATGTTTTTACGAACACTCAGATTAATTTAATACATAATTTTTTTTTTTTTATAAACATTGAATTATAAAAAGTATGCTGCATCAAATGCTTTTTATGAAAATAAATTTATAATAATTATTAGCAAAGGACAGAAATTTTTCCGACTTTGACAATATAAACAATGTAATATGGTTATCAATGCGACACTTCAAAAAACGGTTATTTTCATAGCCACATATATTTAAAGACATTATTTATCTGAACATTTATTTAATGGTGTGAATGCTAAGAGATCGTAGCATTGTATCTAAAGCAAGTTAAGTTTTTGTTGACAATTTTTCATTATGATATATATATATATATATATATATATATATATATATATATATATATATATATATATATATATATATATATATATATATTATATATATAGATATATATATATATATATATATATATATATATATATATATATATATACATATATATATATATATATATATATATATATATATATATATATATATATATATATATATATATATATATGTATATATATTATAACCGTACCTTTATATGATACTTACATGACTTACATGTATACTAAATATATATTTTCTTTAGTTGCTTGCCAATCGTCGCATACAGCAAATTCAATGACCCGAGTTTAAAGGAAATAAAAAACATGTTGTATAACTGTTGTAAGGTAGGATTGTCCAATATTTTGAAAATGGTTGCATGTAATGAGTGCAATTGTGTATATATGTAATTATTTTATTTGAATATTTTAAAAATATATTTAAAATGAAATAATTGTATTTTTTATTTCTTATTTCAACTGAAAAACCTACCAAAAAAAAAAACTTTATTTAGAAGATTATTGTAGAATGTAAAATTAAACAGTAGTTTAAAAAATTATAAATCTTTAACAAAATAGTTAATAAATCGCAGAGAGCTAGTCTAATTTTTTATAAAACGATCAAATAGTCACATAAAATAACATGAATAAATTGTCGGTATGATCCAAAGTGAAACTAAAGTTTTCAGGAAATTATTAGTGCTGTACCTTATAAAATAACTTTCTTTTATTTGACGATAAAACGTTATCCCTTTTTATTGTTTTTTATTATTTTTTTATGAATTTAAAATGTAGTTTTCTAACCGGTCGGTATGATACTAAGTGGAAGAAGAAAAAAAAGATCAACAGGAATTTATTGGTACTGTACCTTAAGAAATCAATTTCTTGAATTTGATAATAAAACGATAACTTTCCAATTGGCTATTTTTTGTTCTGGATATAGTGTACTTCTCTAACCGTTATGCGCAAAACAAATCGGAAATACAGTAATTCCATGCTCGCGTTTATGCATGTTTTAATCAAGAAAACAAAAGTTTACGGTATTTAGATTGCAAAAATAAAAAAATTTTAACTTTGTTATAATATTGCAATAACGTAACCGTATTATAAAAGTTAAAGTGTTCATAATTTTTATATTGTAACATATATCTCAAAATACGCGCGTTGCAGCGTGGATCGATTTGTCATGCCGTGACAATCTTTTTTTTTTTTTTTTTTTTTGTAATAACTGATAAAATACTGATAAAAACTGATAAAATACAAAGTATAAAATAAAATTTTACCCTAAAGATCATAACGACGGCTAAATCTGTAGACGAGATAACTCCCGTTGCACCAAACTGTGCAGGAGAAACAAACATATTTCATATATACACTTATATGAATTTTTATTGTTAATTTTCATATTTATATATTTAAAATTGTTACTGAAAATAAAATGACGCATTTGTACAATGTCTTATGTATAAAAAAAAAAAAATGTTGCCGAAAAGAGTCGATTTAACAAAAAAGATATCTTGTTTGCGGATGAGGCCGTCGATATATTTCTTTACCAAATTAATATAAATTTTAAAAATTTTTTATACTCATGGATATTATTAAACTACATTTCCTCGATATAGCAAAACATAGAGGCATGTGGAATTGCTCCATAGCTCATGAAGGTAAAGTGAAAGTCTTTAGCTTTCTCATACGGCAGTGCTTTATTGACAACATGACGTCTTTTGAACGTAATTTGATTGAAAATCATCGCAAATCATAGCAAAATCATCCCAAAGTACATTATGAGTCTTGGTAAGAATCTCTAAAGCATAACTTTTTTAATCTATTAGAGTGTAAAAAAAATTTAAATAAACTGACTTAAAATATTTTAAAATATATTATTTTGAACATTTTTATATCAAAAAACTAGCACACCAGTTGCTCCAAAATTTTTATTCGCCTTAAACACCACAAATCGTGTTGTTGTTGCTAACTCATATTTTTTAATATATTGAAGTGCTTCTTCGTGGGATTTACAATGATAAATGAATTGCTTTTTTCCATCTACATAAAATTAATAAACAACTATAAGAACTTTTACGTTTTAACATATATATATATATATACATATATATATATATATATATATATATATATATACATATATATATATATATATATATATATATATATATATATATATATATATATATATATATATATATATATATATATATATATATATATATATATATATATATATATATATATATATATATATATGTATATATATATATATATATATATATATATATATATATATATATATAACATTTTTATCTAATGTTTAAATATTAGACAAACCTTTATTAAGGTAAATTGCAGAATTTGTATCTTGAGTGCCTGTATCTTCTTCAATGTTTTCTAATTTAAAATAAAAAACTGGTCAATAAGTAAAAAAAATTTTTTCTACAAACTAGATCTGTAAACTGAATATAGTAGATTATCTACTATATTCAGTTTAGAGATCTAGTTTCTACTAGATCTTTTGTATTTTTTAAATATATTTTATCTTTTATTTATTTATTTAATTCATATTAAACATATTTTACTATACTATACTCATCTATATTATATCTTTATCATATTTATGTATGTATGTATATATATATATATATATATATATATATATATATATATATATATATATATATATATATATATATATATATATATATATATATATATATATATATATATATATATATATATATATATATATTCATATTTTATTTAATGAAAAACATAAATATATTACATGTAATATATATATATATTAGGAGGATTACACATGATACGTTTATGTACAAAAACGTTATCTTTGTTGTTTAAATAGCCATAAACATGTTTTGACAACAATAGAATTAGGTAAACCCTAATTAATAGAATTAATAGAATTAGGTAAACCCTAATAAAAATAGTATAATATTTCATCAACAAAAAAATTTTTATTTAATGGTGCTTTTTTGTTGATGAAATATTATACTATTTTTATTAGGGTTTACCTAATCCTATTAAATATTGTTGTCAAAACATGTTTATGGCTATTTAAACAACAAAGATAACGTTTTTGTACATAAACGTATTACGTGAATCCTAATTAAACATGACATATGTCATTTTTAATAAGGATTAAAATGCTGATTAAAAACCTACATAAAACGATTTAATAAGATAAAATGCTGATTAAAAACCTGTTATACTTTCACTTTCATCTGAAATAGTATCTTCAGAACTACTCATACTTCCATTGTTTTCATAACTACTTAATTCATCCATGCTTCTAATTTTTTTAATTAAGAAACCTTATATTAATCTTTAAAATCTTAACTACTTAATGTTTTTCGCGGTTACCACGTGGTTATTAGAATAAATAAAATTAGAAACGGTAACCGAAAAATACGGCCTAATTCTGAGGGATGTTAAAGTCTGCTAACCATTGAAAAGACGTCATCTGTTTGCTTATGAAGGAAGTGTTACGTAAAGAGATTTTTTTTCTTAAGTCGTCTAAAGCAAAGGTCAAAGCTTTTTTTTTTTTTTTTTTGTCCGAGGCATGAAGAGTTTTCCGTGCTACTTAAAAAAATAAAGAAAATTTTTTTATCTTCGACCGCAAGATCAAAAACGTATTTAATTTTACTCTGAATACGACATATTTCTTGTCCGTGGCTATAATATATTTTGGAACGAGTTGTAGTCTTATTTATTTTTTGAATTTTTCAGTACATTTGTTTATTTTGAATGCAATACTCATATAACACAGAAACCCGATAGTATTCGATGAGGTTTTCGTGAAATTAACCGCGTATTTAAAAAATTCTAGAATACGCATTGGTTACGAATGTTTGTTAGAATGTTGTTGTTGTATCGAGAAGTGCATGCCTAATACATATAAAGACAACCACAGAAAATAATCATCTCGCATTTGAATCTTTTGCAAACGCTAAAAAATTCAAATGCGAGATGAGAATTAATTTTTTTACAGACCATAAATATTAAATAATACACTATCATCACGAAATTGAAATAATAAAAAAGAGGAGTGAAAGAAGAGATATTATGATATTTTTAACTTTTTTGAGGATAGTAGAGGATTTTATAGGAGCTGTTAGCTAAAGCTAGAGGCCACCCTGTTAACGTAAAATGTAAGCTTTAACGTAAAACACAAATTTGCACAGAACTCAGTATTACAAAAAGTTAAATTGAGGTTAAATGTTCAATTTAATATGAAACTAATTATATAATTATATATTATTACGAAAATTTAATAATAAAACTATATAATGATATGAAATATTAATATTAATAAAATATAAAATTATATATTAACATGAAAAAATACTTAAATAATAACATTATTCCATAAACTTACTCAATAGAAAAGCAGTGTGTCCGTTAAACTGTTAAATTGGCTGCCTATTTTTTTTCTCTCTAGTTTTTTGGATAGTAAAAAAAAAATGCAGTAAGCAGTGAACAATCATCAGATGATTTGTAAATAAAGTGCAGGGTTCTTTTGAGGGTCATTGGTTGCAAACAGAAAATTTTTAATAAAAAAAACAGGACTATGGAAATCTAAAAAACAAGATTTTTTTTGGAAAAAATAGCAATTTTATGATAAAATTAAAACAAAAAATTTTAAAAACTATAAATGAAAAAAAAAAAAAAACATTTAATAAACAATAAAAAGTTTATATATACCATGTATATAAAACAAGTGTAACAAAAAAATAAATAAATAATAAGCTAATATAATGCTTTGTGATTGAATGATAGTATCAAATTTCAAAAACTCATGTAAACAAAGAATGAAATTACAAATTTTTTAAAAATTTTAAACATTCTTTCATTTTAACTCTATTTCATTTCATATTAGCTCTAGCTTAAATTAGATTCATTTCATTTCAACTCTAGCTTCTTTATCATTCTAATTTTTAACCCTAACTATGCACTTAGTTTTCTTTCAAGTTAATGTCCTGAATTCACACAAATTTGTTATAATGTGAACTACAGATATCTAGAACTCAAACTTCTAGTGACTTAAATTACTTTCAAGTTTTCATCTATGATATATATATATATATATATATATATATATATATATATATATATATATATATATATATATATATATATATAAATATATACATAAATATATATATATATATATACATATACATATACATATACATATACATATACATATATATATATATATATATATATATATATATATATATATAATATATATATATATATATATATATATATATATATATATATACATATATATGTATATATATATATATATATATAAATATATATATATATATATATATATATATATATATATATATATATATATATATATATAATATATATATATATATATATATATATATATATATATATATATATATACATATATATATATATATATATATTTCAACTTTTTATCTATGATAATTTCATCTATGATAATACTTTCATCTACGGTAAGACAAATACTTTAATAACTTAACTCAAGTTGTTTTAACATAAAAATATACACTTTAGTGCTTTTTTTATACAAATAATCCTTTTACTTATTGCAATATCAGCTTTATCATTGCACTTTTTTTGATTCGGTAGAATATGACTATAATGATAAAAAATTCAGGTTTCTTTTTTTTTTCAAGATTATTTTTCAACTTTTGATTTGCATTTTAGTTAAGCTGCACTGAGAAGTGAACCCTTAAAGATGCATAAAAAGTTTAAAAAAAGAATGAGATAAAAGTACAAAAGAATGTCCAGTGAAAAACAAAGAGCCTCTATAGTATCTATGGTATCTTTTTGTTAGAGTATCCCTTTGTGTTATCCCAAAAAGACCATTTTCAGGGTATCCCATCAGGGTAATTGCCACAGACTTTTGCAATGACACAAAGTGACATTATTTTGAAACAAAGAACCCCACTAAGTGTCTTCTGGTCTCACTTAGAGGATACTTAGTGAGAACAAATTGCATACAATTGTAAGTGATTTTTTGATATAAGTGACAGTAAGTGCAATGATTTGTTGCAGTAAAACGAGGGTCGGTGAAAGTTGTGAATTGTTTTCAGTTTTTATAGCTTTGCATGTGATGTGAATAGTGAATTAGGAGTATGTGTGTAGTAAACGACCGGGGTTGATGTTGACCGGGGCCGCGTTTGATTAAATAAAGCTGGAGCTGGGTTTGTGACCCGTAGTTGCATAAACATTTATAAATCCTAAAGTATTTTTTTTTATTCAAACTTCATGTTATATTTTGTATACATATATGCATACAAAAACATCATTATAATCATAATTATCATCACAATCATTATTTACATCATCATCATCATCATCATCATCATCATCATCATCATCATCATCATCATCATCATCATCATCATCATCATCATTATCATCATCATCATCATTTTCATCGTCATTACTTCTAATTAAATGCTCCCCATTAAATGCTCTTCCGCGATGCTCTGTGAAAAGACCGTAAGGACTTCTTGGGGCACCTTAATCAACTTAAAAAAAAAAAAAAAAAATTACACCAATATCAACAATAACTTTTATATATACTTCATATTTAATAAACTAAAATCATTTAGAAATTTGTAAGCTAACAGGTAAATGTCTGTAGTATAAATGTGTGTTATGTAATTTGCACAGTTGACAGGATTCACTGTGCACATGTCATGTGACTATTATTATGAAATGTATCTGAAGTAGAGTAGAATTATTTGTTTTATAAAACTATTAACAGGTAGCTTTTAATTATTTAAACAAAGTGTGTGTGCAGTATAGCCTATTTTGTGTTTAATTATACTTATAGTGACTTGTGTCATTAGTATGAGTTTTTAGTTCTGAAATGTTATTAGACAGTAATTAAAACAGCTGGTAATTAAAATTAAGTTATGCAATATCTTGCAATAATATGAAATTTGTGTTTAAAAAACTCTTTATAATCAATTCCATAATGCGTTAACAATAACTTATATTTAGAAATTGAACAGTATTATTTATCTTTTATTAAGAGATGTGTATAGGTGTATGTTACAGAACTGAAGTAGAATTATTCGTTTAAGTAGTTTTAAGATGGTAAGTATGAAAATGGGGTTTAAGTAATTTATATACAATAATAAAAGTTAAAAAACATTGATGGTGACAGTGAAGTAAGTTGTTTTATGATCATGGTTGGCTAAACTGTTAGTGTTTGGTCTGATTGATAAATTGAAGTGATAATATTTGGAGTAGAATGATTCATTATATGAATAGTTTGTAAGTGACTTGTGTTGTAGGCATGATAAATATACATAGTAAAAAGAAGCAATGATTATTAAAAGAATATTAGATGTAGCACCCACAGTGCCTCTAAAATGGACAATAGTTATATATACTGGTCAAAAGGTGTCTGGACAAAACAATTAGTATTTATAAGAGTTTATTGTTAGGCATAATGGCAAAAATGTTAACTAAAAATAATTTTTTTTTAATTATTAGTATTTCTTATCATAAATACAAGATAATAGCAATAACATGATATTAACAAAACAGCAACGATATGGTCTAAACAAATAATGGATAATTTTACTTAAATTAACATTTTTTTTATTACCAATATTGTTGGCAACGAAGAAAAGAAGTTAATTTAAGACTTTTTATTGATTTAAATACAGCATTCAAAATTCAAAACAGTTTCTACAATTAATTGCTAAGCTTACCTTTTAATAATAATTAAATGAACCACTTTCAAGTAATTTTATTTCTAAACTATAAACCTATATATCTTTCTTTTTTTTATTAGTGCGATCTATTTATCTTCCTTTCCTTTATTTATGTGAACAAAATGCGCCTGATTTATTTTTGATTTAAATTAGCCGCAAAATTTAAAATCAAGAACGGTAAATAAGGTAAACGATTTTATCGACCTACTTTTGAGGGATGTTAACGTCTGCTAACCGTTCAAAAGACGTTTAGATTTTAATAAGACGGACGGACGCGATTTGATCGTCCTAAGGACGTCTTTTTTACGTCCCGTGCCCACTGGGGTTATCCTCTAAAAACTTTGTTGGATACTTATGAGATATTTCGCTAAAGTAAGATTGAAATATAAACGGAGATATTCCATGTTTCATTTAAACATTAAAAGTAATGTTTAAATGTTCAGTTTATAAATGTTTAAGGCTTTCCCAGTGGGCACAGGACGTAAAAAACAGGTCCTTAGGACTTTCAAATCGCGTCCGTCCGTCCCATTAAAAATCTAAACGTCTTTTGAGCGTCTTTTTCGCGTCAAATAATTTTTTCGTCCGAAAAATATCAAAAAATATTAGTTAAAAAAAATCAGTTAAATCACGCAAGCGCTAAAACTTCTTAAAATTATTAAGTAATGCATATTTAGTAGAGTTTTTTTTCAAAAACAAAAGAAGTCTTTTTACAACGACTAATAGACACGTTCCATCTAATTTTTGTTTTTGTTATCAATTATTTGAAAATTGTGGTAATATTGATACAGGTAATGAAATTTTTACAGATAATGAAAGAAACAGTTTAAAACTGAATATATGCTATACTATGTATATATATACTTGATATACTATTAGTATAGTATTGCTATATCAAGAACCAAGTTCTAACAATTTCAAAGATTTAGACATCTCATGCAGAATTGAATTTTTCAGTAGGAAAACCTGTTAATGATACATGAAACAATTATCCTGATAATTCTTTGAATTTAATGTCTTTACTCGACAACATTGAGCTATTCAATAATGAGACCAGTACATTAGTTAATGATCTTCTTGAAATAGTGTCAAATCATGGTTTGGAACTTCACAATGATTCAAGGAGAATTTTAAAAACACCTTATTAAAAGCGACTTATAGACATGTTCTTGCTAATTTATATATATATATTTTTAAACATTTAATTACTTGAGATATGTATTAGTATTGATACATATTTTGAAATTGATACAGATATTGAAATAAATAGTTAAAAACTGGGTATATGATATACTATATATACATATTAAGTATATACTTGACACTTGATATAGTATTTCAAGTTTAATAATTGATATACTATATCAAGAACCAAGTTCTGACTGTTTGAAAGACTTAGACATCGTAGAATCTCATGCATAGTCATATTTTTCAAAAGAAAAACCTATTAATAATACAGAGTTTATGCTGATAATTCAATATAATTCAATATCTTTAATTAACAATTTTTAGATTGTTCTATTCGAAATAATTGGACTAGTACATTAGTTAATGAACTTTTTGAAATATTACAATATCAAGTTTTGGAACTTCGTTAATAACCAATTACTTAACTTTAGTAATTAGTTATTAGTGAAGTTCAAAAGTTTTGACTAAAAAATAAGTCTAATTGAAAAAATTAAACGAGTCATAACAGTTATATAAGAGACAGGAGGGTAGAAAATTTTCTTTACTCTAAAGGAAATTTTCTACCCACCTGTCTTTTATATAACTGTATTACTTGTTTAATTTTTTTAATTAGTCAATTTTTAGTGACTTATCCTACTCTTTTATTATCTGATTATCTAAAAGTATCCTTTAAAAGATAGATATAAATAATTTTTTTCTTTTATCATTCTTTAAAAGTTCAATATGAATAATTTTAATTAAAATCAATATTTATATTTATTACTTGATAAAATTTATATTTTAGTAACTTATCCAAGTTTAATTAGAATAAGAAAAATATATTTAAAGATGGAGTTGATTTAATATTTTTTTAAAAAGATTTTTTATAATGATATTTTGAAAATTTATGGTTTTAGTTTTAGTATTTAGTTAAAAAATATATAACACAGCAAAAACATTTAAATTAGAATTTCAGTGGAGATATATAGGCATTTTAGGTCATTGCAGTTTTGGTCATCCTTACTTAATGGCCTATCAGTAGCAGCAGCCAAAAGTGCCTAACCAATAAATAACCACTATATCACGTGTTGGAATGTGTTTGGCATATTACTAAGTAACTGATGAGAAACACTCCTTAATTAATAAGGAAATTTTATTAAAGTAAATGGATTATACTTAATAATAAATAAATTATATAGTCCTTTGATTATTTGCAAACCTATACTTCTATTGTATATATATATATATATATATATATATATATATATATATATATATATATATATATATATATATATATATATATATATATATATATATATATATATATATATATATATATATATATATATATATATATATATATATATATATATATATATATATATATATATATATATATATATATATATATATATATATATATATCTATATATATATATAATGAATAGCCGAATGAATATTATTATTATTATTATTAGTGCGCATAGTTACGCATATTGTTTTATAGTTGAATCTGTAAAATACACTTTTTAAGTAGTTTCTAGACTTTTCTTTACCGCATGCTTTCTTAAAGATTTCTTTTTAACCGTTCTTGGTACGAGTTCATAATGTCCAAGTTAATATTAAGTAGATAACGTTTAGCAGCTTAAAGTTATAGGTGATCTAAAATTTTTTTTTAATTTAAAAGTAATTACTTTATTGTAATCTTTTTTAAATTGTAATTTTAAATTTAAAGCTTCGTGTTATTAGATTACTTTAATTCTTAGATTGTGTCTAGCGTTAAAATATATTTATGGGTAGTTTCATGCTTTCACATAGTTTTGGTTATTGGCATAAAAGCCATGACAACATTTTGTTATAAGTTTATCTTAATTTAATTTTTATTGAAAATTTTGATATAAATAAATTTTAATATTGTTAATACTTTTGCTCTTTGAAAAAAAATATGTTTCTGGCTCTTCAATAAATATAAAATAATTTGTCTTGCATGAATGAATTTTGGCTTAGGATTTAATTGTGTTATTTATGTTTGTCTATCTGTAATTTATTTAGGTTATTAGGAAATTCATGTTTACAGAGTTGTTATTATCATAATCGAGTTGTTAAACCAAGGAAATTGTGGAGGTTTATTTATCATATATACTATATATATTATATAATTATTTTGGAGGGAGTAAGTTTAAAAGCATTTTTAAATTTTTAAAAAGAAATCAAAATACTTTTCAATATATATCTGTTTTCTTTGAGGTAAAATTAAAGTTTCAGTTTTTTAAAGTTTAAATTTAAAGTTTCAAGTTTTCAAAATTGTAATCTTTTCAATATGTCTAAGTAGACATTGAGTATTTATAAAATCTTTTTAAAATTTTATAAGTAATTACTTTATTGTAATCTTTTTAGAGATTTATGAGATAAAGATTTATGGGTAGTTTCATGCTTTCAAATGCTTTTAATAATTGGAATAAAAGCCATGACAACATTTTGTTATAAATAAAATTTATCTATAGTATTGTTAATACTTTGGCTCTTTGAAAATAAGTATGTTTTTTTTCTTTTCAAAAAGTTTAATAATTTTCCTTGCATAATTGAATTTTGGTTTAGGATATAATTGTGTTATTATATGCTTGTTTTTCTATTTATAAAGATTTAATTTATAGTTAAGATATATATAATTTGTTTAATTTAAAAAATTAAGATATAAAATAAAATATCTAAATTATAAAAATTTAGATCATTAGAATGTTTATATTTACAGAGTTGTTATTAATCATAATCAAGTTGTTGAACCAAAAAAATTGTAGAGGTTTATTTATTAAATATACTATATATGTATAAAAAATTTTGGTTTTCATATGTTTTCGCTAATAAATAGTTTTATATATATATACATATATATATATATATATATATATATATATATATATATATATATATATATATATATATATATATATATATATATATATATATATATATATATATATATATATATATATATATATATATATATATATATATATATATATATATATATATATGTATATATATATATATATATATATATATATATATATATATATATATATATATATATACCCTTGCATGGTAGTTGAAAAGAGTTTCCCATAAACTGTAGTTTTAAAGAGCACGTTAATGATTGACTGCCTGCCCAAACCAAACCCTCAGTCGATGTAGCAGCACTCTCTTGCGAGTCAGGCTATTTGTCAGTCATTGTAGCAGCACTCCCTAGCGAGTCTGGCTATTTGTCAGTCGATGTAGCAGCACTCTGTTGCGAGTCAGGCTATTTGTCAGTTAATGTAGCAGCACTCCGTTGCGAGTCAGGCTATAAGATAGTTGATGTAGCAACATTTACGCATGTTTTAAAAATGTTTTTTTAATAAAATAAAAACAAAAACATCACTAATAAAAAAACTTTCTAGTCGTTATAATTGCGGTTTGTTAAATAATTTTTAAAAAACAATAAAATTTAATGTATTTCCGCATTAATTTAATTGCTTTGACATTTCAACGACAATCAAATACAGCCTAAGAGACGAAGTAATTAAAATTGTAGTCGTAAGAGACTTTTTTTACATTAAAACGCTCTTTCGACTACACTATATGGATATATATATATAAATATATATATATATATATATATATATATATATATATATATATATATATATATATATATATATATATATATATATATATATATATATATATATATATATATATATATATATATATATATATATATATATATATATATATATAACTATGTATATCCTTGGAGTTGCGGCAGCGTAGTAGTGTGTTAGGGGAAAAAAAATTATAAACCTGAGTTAATAACCCGTTTTCTATTGTACATAACGCGTTAGTAAGTTTTATTACACGTTTTCTTCAATGTTTTCTCCCAATGCATGCCTTATGACGCTGTCTGCAAAGATATGTTGTTTTTTTCTAATTTTTTTTTTTTTTATTAGAATTAGAATAAATTTTAACTTTTTGTATTAAGTTTTTGCTAATATGGTTGCAGGTTTATCTTAACTTTTATCAAATAAATTTAAGTAACCTGTATTACTTTTGATGATGGCAAATTAATTTTGTTTTGCATTAGTTTGGATTCTTTATATATTTGTTTTGAGAATTTTTTTTTTAATATTTTGAGTAAGATTTTTTTAGTTATTTATTAAGTTTTTTTATTTTATTGTTAACTTTAGAGTAGTAAAAAAAAGAAATAATTTGCGTTGCTTTGATAAATATGTTTAATCAAAATGATGACATTGAAATGAATGATAGGCTAGATGAAGTTATGTATTTACAAAATGATGTAAGTGCTATAAGGTGTGTTGAAAATAGTCTTAGACGAAATGAAAGAAATAGACTTAGGCGAGATAAAATTAATCATTTACAAAATGAAAGAAATAGGCTTAATCAAGAAAACGTCGTCAAAACAAAAGAAATAGGTTTAATTGAGATAATGTTAATCGTCGCCAAAACGAAAGAAATAGGCTTGATCGAGATAATGTTAATCGTTGCCAAAATGAAATGAATAGGCTCGATCGAGATAATGTTAATCGTCGCCAAAATGAAATAAATAAGCTCGATCAAGATAATGTTAATCTTCGCCAAAATGAAAGAAATAGGCTCGATCAAGATAATGTTAATCGTCGCCAAAATGAAAGAAATAGGCTCGATCGAGATAATGTTAATCGTCGCCAAAATGAAAGAAATAGGCTCGATCGAGATAATGTTAATCGTTGCCAAAATTAAAGAAATAGACTTGATCGAGATAATATTAATCGCCGCCAAAATGAAATAAATAGGCTCGATCGAGTTAATGTTAATCGTCGCCAAAATGAAATAAATAGGCTCGATCGAGATAATGTTAATCGTCGCTAAAATGAAAGAAATAGACTCGATCAAGATAATGTTAATCGTCGCCATAATGAAAGAAATAGGCTCGATCAAGATAATGTTAATCGTTGCCAAAATGAAAGAAATAGGCTCGATCGAGATAATGTTAATCGTCGCCAAAATGAAAAAAGAGCTGTTGGACAAGGACGAATGTATTCTATAGCGAGAAGTCATGTTATTCGAGATTATAATTATTTAGGAGAAATGAATCAAATTTGTCAGCACTCTGGTGTTAAAAAATTTCCAGATGAAACACATTTTATATGTTGCCATAATGGTAAGGTAGCTTTGCCTCCACTTTTACTAATTACCCTTTCTTTTATCAGAAATAATCAAAATAAGCTAAGAAGCAAGCAGTACGATGCCTTACATGAACATATTAACAACATTGCCAATGATCGTAATATTAGACCAGGACGAGTAGTAGTTTTGCCATCATCTTATGTAGGAAGTCCTAGAGCCTTAAAAGAAAACTTTGAAGATGCTATGGCAATTATTAAAAAGTATGGTAAACCAGATCTTTTTATAACTTTTATTTGCAACCCAAAATGGCGTGAAATAACAGAAAATTTATATCCGGGTCAGAATGCGAATGATAGACCTGATTTGGTTACTCGAGTATTTAAACTCAAGTTAAATAACCTCCTCAATGATATATTCAAACATGGTGTATTAGGCAAAGTTGTAACGCATGTTCAGGTTATTGAGTTTCAACAGCGTGGTTTGCCGCATGCCCACATTTTACTTAATTTAGCAAATGATGATAAACTTGAAACATCACAGTATATCTATAATTTGATTTGTGCAGAAATTCCAGATTCGATAGTTAATTGTGAACTTTACGATATTATCAAAACTTGCATGATTCACGGCCCATGTGGGATACTGAATCTAAATTCTCCCTGCATGAAAGATGGGGTGTGCAGCAAAAATTATCCTAAAGATTTTAATGCCAACACAGTAGCTGTTCACAATGGTTATCCGCACTATAGGCGTCGTGATAATGGGTTGGTTATCAATATTAAAGGCAACAATGTAGATAACCGTTGGGTGGTACCTTATAATCCTTGGTTATCAAAGAAATATCAAGCCCACATTAATGTTGAAGCTTGCATGTCTGTAAAGGCTGTTAAATATTTGTACAAATACATATACAAAGGGCATGATTGTGCGAATGTTTTGATAAATGAACAGGTTAATCACGATGAAATAAACACTTTTTTAGATTGTCATTATGTTAGTGCACCTGAGGCACTGTGGCGAATATTTGAGTATCCCATAAGTCATATGTCACACACTATTATCCGTCTTAGGGTTCATCTTCCTGAGAATCAGATTGTGTATTTTAAAAAAGGAGAAAAACAAGTGGCGTTAGATCGTGCTGCTCAACGTGATATACACCTTACGGCCTGGTTTAAATTGAATTATGAAAATGAAGGAGCCCATCGCTACTCATATGTTGACATTCCATATCACTTTGTATTTGATGATAAACATTGTAAATGGAAGGTTAGACAAAGAGGTGGAAATAAGGTGATAGTAAGAATGTATAAAGTTAGTCCAACAGGAGAATTATTTTTTCTTAGATTGTTACTTTTACAAGCAAAAGGAGCAACATCTTGGGAGGATTTGCATACTGTTAATGGAATAGTTTTTGAAACCTTTCGTGAAGCATGTGTTTTTAATGGTTTGTTGCAAGATGACACTGAATGGCAGAATATTCTTTCTGAGGCAGTTTTAACGCGAATGCCTAAGCAAATCTATTGATCAACTTAATAACGTACTATTAAAGTGAAGATTTATTTTGGTTGTTTGTTTGTTAAAATTTAGTTAGAGTTTATTTAAAATTTAAATTCTTTAGTTAATCAAGAGAGATCTAATAAAGGTATTAATTACATTAGTTGAATGTAGCATTTAATATGTATTTCATCGATATTTTAACGTCTAAACATTAAAGTGCTTTTATTGTTTAGATACAGAAGTGAAGAAGGAATTAAGTCAGTGTTTTTGCTATTAGATATTTGTTAATAGGAATTAGTTTATTTGTACTGCCACTGGAATTTTAAAAAATTAAGTTCTTTAGCTTTATTTTATACTTTCTTTTAGGGGAGTTGGAACAAAAACTAAGTATAAATTATGATTAGTTTAGTTTAATAAATAAAGCATTATTATTTAGAAGATTTAAAGTTTTCTTTTAGTTAATAGTTTTGGTTTAGTTTATAGTTTTGTTTTTAGCTTTAGTTATTTTTTTCTTACTTTAGACAACTTTATGGATGAAATGAGGGGGATAGGTAAAACAATTATTTAGATATGTATATATTTATATGTTAACGTTATTTTATCGGTTATTATATATTTATTTAAGTATATATTTGTCTTTAGTGTCTGGTGGAAGTATAGCTGGTAGGGCTGTGTTTTATATTTTATATATTTTGTATGGAGAAATATGTGCAATAGGTGGAAAAATTAATTAATAAATATGACACTTTTGAACTGGTTGCATTATTGCCCTATATATTTATTAAAATACAAAATGTTGCATGTTTAACCCTTATTAATTTGCTCTCTTTTTTTTTTTTTATTAGCATCTGTTTAGAATGAAAATGGTGAGGTTATGCTAATTTTTTTTTTTAATAATTGCAAATGTATAATTTTTATTATATTCTTCTATTTGTAACTTAAGATTCCTTATCATTCAAAGAGTACAAAAATTACCACTCCCAACACCCGGGACCTCTCTCAGAGAGGTCCTTCAATAAATGGAAACATAACGCAGAATGGATGAGCCCTCCTTTAAATGGAGGGCTCATCCATACCCGGGTGTTGGGAGACACCGAAAAAAAAGCAGCAATCAAAAGGTCGTAAATATCTTCTATCAGTAGAGATATTTATGACTTTTTAGTTGCTGCTTTTTCTTTTTTTTTTTTTTTTTAATTTTGTAATTTTTTGTTTCAGTGTTTTTTTTTTTTAATTTTGTAATTTTTTTACAAATATATATTACGTTGTATATTTGATTTGTTTTGATCTTTTTTAATGAAAATTTTAATTGTTTTCTCACCAATTAAACCTGACTTCAAATTTAAAGCCCTCTTAAATACCCCTCCCTAAAATCTAAAGTCATAAGTCGAATTGATTCATTATCCAATTATCATAATATAATGATGCTGCATTCTTTTGTTAAAAACAATTATTTGATATGTTTCATTTATTGAACTCACTGCTTTTAAAATTTACCAAAACTTAAGGCAATATATTTAGCTATATAAATACAATTTATTTATCTTGATTTGATTCTTCATCTTTTATGTTTATAGTTTGGCTCCTTGAAGCATTTTATGTTTTGCTTTTTTTATTATGAGTAATTTAAATCTGTTGTGATGTCTTTTAAATTAAACCAAAGTTTACTAAAAGCCAACATAAAAATTACGTTTTTGAACAACACCAAAATGAACAGCTGCATCCCTACAGCAACTGCTGCAGTATCACAATAGGTTACCAAAAGCAGGTATACTGTTTTCCAGTTGTTGTTTTTTTTTTCATATGTATCTACTTATCTATATAATACTATAGTACGATTGTTTAGATCTCATTCTTTTTTTTTTCTTTATCTTTAAGTGTTAATAATTTTATTCTTTGAATGATATTAGTTAAACAAGTCGGCTTTTCATTAAAGATATTGGTTTCAAAATTGAACACCATTGGCAAAATGCTTACAAAATTAGGTAGTTTTTTAAAATCTGTTTTCTATTTAATACACTTTTTTTTAATATACTTTTTTAATATACTTTTCTATAACAATCCTACTAATATGGAATCATGTAGCTTTTTAAATATGTTTAATTGTCGTCCCTATCGGTAATAAATATTTTAAATTATTTGATATGGTTTTCTTTACAATAGGCTATGCTTGGCTCCTCGGTGCTGTAAATGGTGGCTTCAACTTTGTTTTTTTAAGAAAAATGTGTTTTATATATGCTTCTGTTTTAAAATATTTTTGTTACATATTTAACTATATATCATGTAAATAAATTTCTTTTAAAGATATGTAAACTTGATACTTGCTTTTTTACGGATTTTCAAAAAGTGAACAAAGGTTAAATATATTTTTTAACTGTCTTTTATGATTTTATCAATTTTATTAAAGCTCAATAATTACTTCAAAAATATTGAGTAAAATCCAATTGCTTTTATTATTAACCTGATCTATACAAAAATTAATGAAATTAAACTAATAATCTAACGCCAAGTTAAGGCAAGATGTATTTTATAAAATTAGTATAAATATGGGTTGGATGTATGCTGAAATAAATATGTTGATACACGTAAGCTATTATAGTAAATCCATATATTCCTTTGTTTTTTTATAAACAAGTTTCTGCTGGATTACTAATTAAAAAAAAGGTTGGTTTAAATAATAATCTTTATTATAATATATAGGATCCGTATGCAGGGTAAGCCCTCTTCGGAATTGCGATATATTTTTCAACTTATAGTTTTTCCGGATATCCAACTTCTATGCCTACAAGTTTGGGTGTAATATTTTAGATGTTTTAAAAATATTTAAAAAACATATTAATAACATTTAAAAGGTTTAGGTGCGATAGTGACATATTTTTAAGCTCTTCACTCAGTAAAATGAAAAGTTTAAAAAATAAAGAAACGACTCAGCCTAAAGCAAAATTAAGAGTAAAATATATTCCCAATATTTACCTAAATAATTTTACGGAATTTGAAAATTTGACATCGATTTTCTGTGCTTATAATTCAAGTCATTTTATGGTTAACTTTATCTTTAATGAAGCTAAGAGTTCTCTTAAACTAAGAAGCCAAGAAAAATAAAAGTGAGCTCAACTAAAAAAATGTATAAATAAATTTATATTTCATTAGAGAAAGTAAATAAAGATCAAATTGTTAGTAATGATTTATTTACTACTAACCCGTATTACGAGTTTCTTATTGTATAAATAAATTTATATTTTATTAGAGAAAGTAAATAAATATCAAATTGTTAGTATTGATTTATTACTACTAACCCGTATTACGGGTTGCTTACAGCTAGTTAGTTATTATTAGTTAAAGTTAGTAGAATTTGTAGTATTAGTTCAAATTTAGAAATAGATATTGTGAAACATTAATTAGATACAATTTAAAATTGAACAGAAAAATTAAAAAAAAAAAAAATGCTAATGCTAAAAAAATAACACTTGTAAGAATATTTTTTACTTTTCCATAAATTTTAATTCTTGTTAATTAAGATTTTATTTTTAGGAGCGTCAACTACATCAAGTGTGAGTTGATATGTATGTTTTGGTCAAATACATGTTCCTATTTGGTAATATTATGTTACATTTTTGTTTTGTATTTCAAAAACTCATATTGCATTTATTTAAATATGCATTTAGAAATCTAGAATTGAGGTGTTTGCAGTTTTTGTATCTAATTTTGTTTTAAATTAAAGAAATTTTATTTGATTAAATGTATTTAACTCTAAACTTCATTTTTATTTTTGCCTTTAGTTTTATAATAATAGAACAACGATTTTGGCAATAGCTTATTTTATGTAATGATTAATGTTATATAATTTATTTTATGTAATATGCCTAATGAACTTTTATTAGTAACAACTTCTTTAATTCATTCAGCTCCTCCAAAATTTGAAAGTCTGTGATTCAAAATTTTGCTTTTCCCAAAACAAAGTAAAAGAAAATATATGAAGTCAATGATTTATTTTAAAGTTTTACAAAGAATAATGTAAGTAATATTTTTTCTTGTAATAACTATCTTGGAAGTTATTTTAACTATCTAGGCCTTTTATCTTTATTAATTAATTTTTTTAATACAACCCAATACTCAAAATAGGTACCTAGTCAATTCAGCAAGAAAAAAAGAACATTTAATAATTTCTATTCAAAGATGTAGTTAGTAAAATTTTTTAAAAAAAGTATATATATAAGTATATATATAAGTATATATATATATATTTATATATATATATAAATATATATATATATATATATATATATATATATATATATATATATATATATATATATATATATATATATATATATATATATATATATATATATATATATATATATATATATATTCTTCATATCCTGTAACTTCAGGGATTTTTTAAAGTTCATTCCTTGGCCCTATGTTCTTTTTAATTAACATTAGCAATCTTCCAGATATTATCACATCTAAGGTGGCATTACTTGCTAACGACGCTACTATTTATACTTGTCATAATAAGAAGCCTACACTCTCTGATTGCTTGTAGGGGGTATCTGAGCTTGAAAAGGATCTCACCTCTGCTACAGCATGGGGCTCACAAAGGCTGGTGAACTTTATTTAGATAAAACTCATTTTTTTTTTGGCCAATCGTTATCGTAATAATTTAGATCTTCCTATATTTATGAATAGTAATGTACTAGATGAGTCATCTACCCTTCATCTTCTACGATTAACTTTTAATTCTGATCTTTCTCTTAAAGAATATATCAAATCCATTGCAAAATTAGCATTTACTAAAGTTGCATCTCTTTATTGAGCTCGACACTTGCTTACTCTAGATTCTATTCTCTATCTCTATAAACCTCAAATCCGTCCCTGTATGGAATACTGTTGCCATATCTAGGGCAGATCTTCTATTGATGCCCGTTCTCTTTTAGACAAGGTGCAAAAACGCATTGTAAACATAGTTGGACCTGCTTATGCAGCCAATATCCAACCATTGTCACATCGTCGTGATGTTGCTTCTTTTTCTCTTTTCTATAAACACTATAATGGGTACTGCTCTAAAGCTAGTTTTTTTCTTCAAACATCAGTTCTCTGGAATTTGCTTCCTTTATCTTGCTACTTTGATTTACATAATTTGCAATCTTTTAAGTCATCTGTCAATCGTTATCTTGCTCAACAAACTTAATCTTTTCTCTTCCAATAACTTCTAAACTCTTCCAGTGGTTGTTCGCAGCCTTGTTGAAAGCGAAGATATAATATATATTTTTTCTATTATAATTTATATATATATATAAAAATTATAATAGCATATTGTTTTTCAATTAACTAATACATATAGTCTTTAGTTCATTTATTTACTTATCTTATAAATAATGAAATATAAAAAACGTTTAAAGTTGAGAATAGTTTTGACTAGTTTTGACTTTATTAGTATGATTCTATCTACAAGTTTCTTGAATGTGATTAATCATTTCTCGATACTAATGTTGCAAAAAGTAGTATATTTTTTGTTATGGTTAAATGTTTAGATTTTTTTTATAAGGGTAATTTTCATAAAAAATTTTGATCTGTAATTATGTACATAATGCTCACTTTACAAATAAACATAATTTACACAAAATATTTGAATTGAATAAAACAATTAAATAATGAATTGCTTCTATGCCCAATATAACTTACACTAAATTGTCCCATATCAATTACACTAGTGTTATCTTTTCAATTTAGAAATAGAAGTTATTAAATGTTGGTGGCTCATCATGCAGTGCATTTGAGAAGGGCATGCTTTCAAAGTAAGTATAATTTTACTATAAAAGGAGCATTTTTAATACCGCAATTATATTACATACTTGAATAATATATAAATAAAAAATATATAAATAATATAAAAAAATACATAAATATAAAAGCTAGTCACAACAATCTAGTCAAAAACTTCTTTAAAAAAGTCAATTTAGTGTTGAGAAATTCGTATTTTTTGATGTTTGATGTTATGTTTATAAAATAGTTGTATATGTGTGCGTGCGTGTGTGTGTGTGTGTGTTGTTTATTTCCCTTTTATTTTTACATACTTATCTTTAGAATATTTCTTTAGGGTGAAGACTGCTTCCCTGATTCCTACAGCAAAAAAAAAATTTAAAATGCTGGTGGCAATATTTTAAAGAGTGCATCTGATTGAAAAGAAGGTGAATGACGTCAACTGTTCGAAAATTCGATTCTTGGAAATTGACAAGTGGAAAAAGAAGTTTATAAAGTTGTAATTTTTAAAACTAAGCATAATTATATTATTAAAAAGTTTAAGTGATTTGTTATTTTTTTCTTATTCTCAAAAAGTTCTGTGAAATAACATAAATTTGAACCTTACGTTTAAGTAAAGCCATGTTAGAACACGTATTTTAGACGTCGAAATAAGAACGTCTAAGTTAGGTTATTTAAAGACGTCATTCGGCGTTTTCATTTAGCACTAGTTCTGAACGTCCTAAATTTGCGTCTTTTAGACGTCTCAAAACACGTCTTTATTCTGTCCTAAAAAGACGTCCTATTTACGTTTTAAAAAAACGTCATCTGGCGTTTCTATTTAAAACCAGTTCTGGACGTCCTAAAAAGACGTCCTTTCGACGTCATATGGACGTTGCCGTGCCCGCTGGGTTGAGACAATTTAATAGCGGTTCGCAATAAACAGTTCTGTTTGCTCCAAATACAATCCTACAAGCATGCTTTTGTTTGCTATAAAGTTTTTACAGTAAACAAAAGTTTCATTATTTTCATAGTAAACAGAGTTTTTTGTAATTCGTTTTTCCTCATGCACTGTTGCAGTAAGAAAGATAGCTGTGAATAAATGAAAAATAAATTTTCATTAGAGCTTTTGGGTTTAAAAATGGTTTTGTTTTATAAATTACGGAAATATAATTAGAGATTTTACTTTCAATAGATTGGATGTGAAACTTCCATGACAGGGTTTCATCAAGAATTACGTCTAAAAAGTTAACAGTAGATTACCTTTTAACATCTGTTTTATTCAATAAAAGATTAGGCAATGCAAGTGTAGTATTATCAACTTTATTTGGTTTGTGGAACAGGATGAATTTAGTTTTATCTACATTTAGTGAAAGACGGTTACTTATAAACCATTCATTTACTTAGATAATTCTTCATTGAAAAATAAGAATTTTTATATTTCTGTGTGAATAAAACAGATTGGAGTTGTCAGCAAACAATATAAAATATAATTTTTTAGATGCTAAAATAAGTCATTTATATACACTAGAAACAATAAGGGTCCTAAGAGAGATCCTTTAGGAACCCCGCAACTTATAAGTTTTTTTTTTGTTTCATTTGTTTCATAGGTTATGCATTGTTTTCTGTTAGTCAAGTAGTTTTTAAACCAAAGAAAGTTTAAGTTGTTTACTACATAAAGATTTCATTTTTTTATATAGATTTCATGATTGACAGTGTCCTCAGTGTCCCAACTCGACAACATACATATAACGTCAAAAAGATGTCCTATAAGGACGTCTTAAACTAGTTCTAATTAGCAACGCCAGAAGACGTCTTTTTAGGACGTAATAAATAACGTCTTTTTAGGACGGAATAAAGACGTGTTTTTTAGACGTCTAAAAGATGTGAGTTAACAAAGTTCAGAACTAGTGCTAAATAGACACGCCAAATGACGTTTTTAAATAACCTAAATTAGCCGTCCTCATTACGACGTCTATAATACGTGTCTTTAAATAGCTTTACTCAAACGTAAGGTTAAATATTATGTTTAACTTAACTTTTTAAGAATAAGTAAAAAAAAAAAACTTGCGTAAGCTTTTTAATAATAAAATTATGCGAAGTTTTATAAATTAAAATTGTTTTAAACTTCATCATACACTTGTTAATTTCCAAGAATCGACTTTTCGAACACTTGACGTCATTCACCTTCTTTTAAATCAGGTGTGAGTTTTAGATTATTGCCAAAAGCATTTTAAAGTTCTTATTTGCTGTAGAAATAAGTTATACCGTCTTAAACCTAAAAAATTTGTAAAGATAAGTGTGTAAAAAAAAAGGATAAAGGAATAAAGAGAACATTTGTAATACACTTTATGAGAGTAATATATATATATATATATATATATATATATATATATATATATATATATATATATATATATATATATATATA
>NC_061165.1:17928903-17930697 GCF_022113875.1 Hydra vulgaris
CACGTTTAAATAAATTTATAAAAAATAACACAGTTTATTATAACTACGCAACTGAGTACAAATACCTTTCAAACAAAAAAAAATTTAATTTACGATCAAACATAGGTATAACAAATTTTTTAATACATTAATGCATCATAGAACAAACTAAAATAAAAATTATCAGAGATAAGTAGACATAAAAATTTGTAAACCAAGCTGACCCGACCCGGGTCTTGTTAAGTCTGTTCAACACAGACCATTTGTATATTATTTATTTGGCCTCTTTATTTCATTAAATTTTTAGTAAACGGTAATTTGCCACCATTCACTAAAAATTCCTTTTGTAACTCGAAATTTAATTTTTCTAAATATTTTGGCTCTAATAAAGAGGTTCCTTCCCTCTTTTTGCTTTAATGGTGGCCTGGTGAATAAAATAAAATATTAAAATGTAAAACAATGATCTACTTATATAAAAATGTTTTCTTTCTTTCCTCAAAAGTGTTGCAAATACAGACTAAGCTAACTAATTAGTTAAACACATAAATAAAACTTAAGTAACTCGATATTAATGCGCAAAACTACAATATTCTCCATATTTTTAAAGGTTTTTAGTTACGACCGCCCATTCAACCCATACGACCCCCCAATCAATTCTCTCTCTACAATTCTCAATACTAATTCTTATTTAAGTCTCATCTAAGAGAGAGAGGAAGTGTTTTAAAAACACCATGTTAGAAAAAGTAAAAAAGTCATGCAATAAATAACAGTAACTGGTTTTATTATGCTACCAATAAACAAAATTATTTTTACCTTACCTAAAAGTTAATTTCCAGCATTTCTTAATTAATTTCCAGCTTCTCTTTAACTGTTGACAAATGATTAATATTGTAAATTTTACATCATATTAAATTTACAAAATTAAAACCATGTTTCAACAGTAAGCAAAATATTCAAGTGATGACAAAGACAACTAAAAAAAAAATGAACAATTATATTAAGATTACAAAAGTAAAACTAAAAAAAAAAAAAAAAAAAAAATCATTTAAAAATTTTTATTATTTGTTACTATAAATAGTAAAATTCATACTTTGCTTTATTCTAAAGTGTCTAATGTAAAGTCAAATAATAGACATCAACAGCGCTTGACACTGAATTCTGCCAAGTAAGTTTTTGGTTCATCAAGCAAAATTTCTTATATTTCAACGACAATTAATTTTATCATGCCTAGATCTATTTCTTTCATATGACAACAATTTCAAGTCACCTATAACCATTTACACTAATAACTTCTTCGAGCCTAATATTATAAATCTGTTATCATTAAATATATATTACCAGTGGTTATGCTACTGTTACAACTGAATAAATGAACGTTTTATATTTTTACAACTGAAAAATATAAAACAAAATTTATTTACATTATTTTAATTTAGCAAAGAATTTAGAACACAGTGCAAAGTATTTTGCATTGTGTTCTAAATTCTTTGCTTAATTAAGAAAGCCTTCAGGCACAATCTTAATGCACAAAAATAATAAATGCAGAATCTTGTATAAAAAATGAAGCAATGTGAGTCTAAAGTAATATATATGTATGTATATATATTCAAATTTTTTCTATTCTAAATTTTTTCTTTGAGATAATATTCATATAGATTCAGAGAAATATAAAATATTCCGATATATAGGCACATTTAAGTATATAAACTTACCTGTCAAAAATTACAGTCAGTTTTTCATGTTAAATACATAAAATATATATCTAATATAAAATTAAACAAAAAATTAAACTTACTCAAATCAGTAACAGTTCGA
>NC_061165.1:17936697-17961697 GCF_022113875.1 Hydra vulgaris
ATATATATATATATATTATATATATATATATATATATATAAATATATATATATATATATATATATATATATATATATATATAAATATATATATATATATGTATATATATATATATATATATTTATATATATATACATATATATATATATATATATATATATATATATATATATATATATATATATATTATATATATATATATATATATATATACACATAAAAATATGTCTTAAACTCATATAATAAAAGTAAATTAGGACAGTTTTTATATAAATGTATGTAATATTATTGTACATTACATATAATGAAAAGAAATTAGGATTTGTTACTTTTTTTCATTATATGTAATAAACAATAGTATAATGATTTCTATTGGGTTTAAATCAGGAGACTGTGCTAGCCAAAACATACTGGTATCAATTTTCATTCCAGATATCTTTAATTCAATCATATCGTATGTTTTGAGTCAATATCTTGTTGAAAGATGTAGTCATTATTAGAGAAAAGTTCTTCAAATTTTGGTCTAAGATTGATTAACTAAGTTTTATGATATAAATGCTGCTCCATGGTATCCTCTGCCAGGTATAGCTTTAAAACCTTGTGTGCACTAAAATAACCTCAAACATTATTCTTTTTGTCATGTTTAGTGGTTAAAAAAAACTGCTATTAAAAGATTTTAGGAAGGACAAGTTAACAAAAGTTAATCAAGTAAATAAAAAACATTATACTACTGAAAAATATTCTTGTAAATATGACTTTTTGAATGATAGAAGTGCTAAAAAATTCTGTCTTTATGCATTAATGATTATATATGTCTCCAGTTTATCATATTCACAGATATGAAAATCTTTATATAAATAATTTTTTATTTATGGTTAGCCTTTATACTATTTATACTGATCCGCAGATAAGTTATTGCAAATTATTTGGTCTCATCAAGCAGATATGTGAAAGTTACAAAGGAAATTAGTAGAAGCAGATGTAAAAAAGTTCATAAACAGTGTATATATACTACTATACTGGTTGTATAAATTATAAATGCACACAGCTTACATTCTGATGTCATGAGTTACACTTGATGAATTACGATTTACACTCTTATTTGCTGCATAAATAATGTCAGCGTTATGCTTTTCTGAAGTTTAGACAAAAATAACTATCACTTCAAGATTTTTTGGGTTTGAAGACCACTATAAATTTTGATTACTTAGTTTATAGTGAACACATATTTTTGGTTAGATTCTTTTGTGCAAAATACTTAATGCAAGCAACAGCAACAACTTTCAACAGCAATACATCATGGCTTCAATTCCTATTATAAAAATAACTAAATATCTTTATATCCATTGCTATCAAGTTTTGTATGAAATTATGTTTCTCTTTTGATGACTCAATGTTGAACTCTACTTAGTTTTCAAGAGAAGGAGAAAGTTGTTATTAAAAAATTTATTGTTTTATAATGTTTAATGAGTTTCAATTTCATCTAAACATTATACTTAACATTGAAAAATGCACTTATATATTTTTAGAAGTTTACTTATTTTATAACTGTTGTAAATATTATTAACACTGTCTTGAAAATTGTTATAAGCTTCTTTTCAAAGTCTACTTTTTTCATTTTTTGAGTTTATTAACTATAAAAACTTTTTATTTCGTCACAATTAATTGTTAAATAAAATTATTCTAAAATTAGCTTTTTCTACATTAGATATCAAAGTTTTACTAAGGGACATAAAAATGGATTAAGAGTTTCTGCAAACCCTCCACGGTCGTTTACAATCGTTAAGTTTAGGTGCGCATGTGCCGTAAGTTTCTAGAAATTTCAAAGTTTTTAAAATGGCTGCAGCTCTTAGCGACATAAATTTTTTTGTATAGCAACCCCAGCGGGCACGGAAACGTCCATATGACGTCAAAAGGACATCCAGAACTGGTTCTAAATGGCAACGCCAGATGACGTCTTTTTAAGACGTAATTAGGACGTCTTTTTTGGACAGAATAAAGACGTGTTTCTAGACGTCTAAAAGACGTGAATTTAGGACGTTCAGAACTAGTGCAAAATGGAAACGCAGAATGACGTCTTTAAATAACCTAATATAGACGTTCTTATTTCGACGTCTAAAATACGTGTTCTAACATGGCTTTACTTAAACGTAAGGTTCAAATTTATGTTTTTACAGAATTTCTTGAGAATAAGAAAAAAATAATAAATCATTTAAATTTTTTAATATTATAATTGTGCTAAGTTTTATAAATTACAACTTTGTAAATTTTTTCTTCCACTTGTTAATTTCCAAGAATCGAATTTTCGAACAGTTGACGTCATTCACCTTTTTTTCGATCAGATGCACTCTTTAAAATATTGCCACCAGCATTTTAAAGTTTTTTTTTTTGCTATAGGAATCAGGAAAGCAGTCTTAACCTTAAAAAAATATTGTTAGGATAAGTATGTAAAAATAAAGGGGAAAGAAATAAATAACACACATATATATATATATATTATTTTATAAACATAACATCAAACATCAAAAAATACGAATTTCTCAACACTAAACTTGTTTTTTTAAAGAAATTTTAGACTGGATTGTTGTGACCAGCGTATATATTTATGTATATCAAGTATGCAATATAATTGCGGTATTAAAAATGCTCTTTTTGTAGTAAAATTATACTTACTTTGAAAGCATGCCCTTCTCAAATGCACTGCATGATGAGCCACCAACATTTAATAACTTCTATTTCTAAATTCAAAAGATAACACTAGTGTAATTGATATGGGACAATTTAGTGTAAGTTATATTGGGCATAGGAGCAATTCATTAGTGTTTTATTCAATTCAAAAATTTTGTGTAAATTATGTTTACTTGTAAAGTGAGCATTATGTATATTTATACAGATCAAAATTTTTTATGTAATTTACCCTTATAAAAAAACACTAAACAATTAACCATAATAAAAATTATACTACTTTTTGCAACATTAGTATCGAGAAATGATTGATCACAATCAAGAAACTTGGCGATAGAATCATACTAGTAAAGATCAAAACTATTCTCAACTTTAAACGTTTTTGATATTTCATTATTCTTAAGATAAGTAAGAAAATGAATTAAAGACTATATATTATAATTTATATATATATAGATTATAATAGAAAAAATATATATTACATCTTTGTTTTCAACAAGGCTGCAAAAAACCACTATAAGAGTTTGAAAGTTATTAGAAGAGAAAAGATTAAGTTCGTAGAGCAGGATAACGATTGACAGATGACTTAAAAGATTGCAAATTATATGAATCAGGGAAGCAAGATGAAGGAAGCAAATTCCAAAGAACTGATGTTCGAAGAAAAAAACTAGCTTTAGAGCAGTGCCAATTATAGTATTTGTAGAAAAGAGAAAAAGAAGCAACATCACGACGATGTGACAGTGGTTGGAGATTGGCTGCACAAGCAGGTCCAACTATGTTTACAATGCGTTTTCGCACCTTGTCTAAAAGAGAAAGGGCATCAATAGGAGATCTGCCCCAGATATCGCAACAGTATTCCATACAAGGACGGATTTGAAACTTATAGAGATAGAGAATAGAATCTAAAGTAAGGAAGTGTCGAGCTCGATAAAGAGATGCAATCATAGCAGATGCTAATTTTAGAATGGATTTGATATACGGTTTAAAAGAAAGATCAAAAGTAAGTTAATCAAAGAAGATGAAGGGTATATGACTCAACTAGTACATTACCATTAATAAGTATAGGAAGATCAAAATTATTGCGATAACGATTTGCCGAAAAAAATTGAGTTTTATCTGAAATAAAGTTCACCAGCCATTGTGAGCCACATGCTTTAGCAGAGGTGAAATTTTTATCAAGATAAATAGTAGTGTCGTCAGCAAATAATGCCACCTTAGATGTGATAATATCTGAAAGATCGTTAATGTAAATTAAAAAGAGTATAGGGCCAAGGATTAAACCTTGAAGAATCTCTGAAGTTACAGGATATGAAGAAGATATATATATATATATATATAAATATATATATATATATATATATATATATATATATATATATATATACATATATATATATACATATATATATATATATATATATATATATATATATATATATATATATATATATATATATATACATATATAAATATATATATATATATATATATATATATATATAACTAACTTAAAATTCTACTAACTACATCTTTTGAAAGGAAATTCTTAAATGTTCTTTTTTTCTTGCAGAATTGACTAGGTACCTATTTTGAGTATTGAGAAGTATTTAAAAAATTAATTTATAAAGATAAAAGGCCTAGATATTTAAAATAACTTCCAAGATAGTTATAACAAGAAAAAATATTACATAGATTATTCTTTGTAAAACTTTAAGATTTATCATTGACTTCATATATTTTCTTTAACTTTGTTTTGGGAAAAGCGAAACTTTGAACTTTAAAATTTTGGAGGAGCTGAATGAATTAAAGAAGTTGTTACTAATAAAAATTCATTAGGCATATTATATAAAATAAATTATATTACATTAACCATTACATAAAATGAACAATAGCCAAAACTGTTGTTCTATTTTTTTAAAACCGAACGAATAAAGTTCACCAGCCATTGTGAGCCACATGCTTTAGCAGAGGTGAAATTTTTATCAAGATAAATAGTAGTGTCGTCAGCAAATAATGCCACCTTAGATGTGATAATATCTGAAAGATCGTTAATGTAAATTAAAAAGAGTATAGGGCCAAGGATTAAACCTTGAAGAATCTCTGAAGTTACAGGATATAAAGAAGATATATATATATATATATAAATATATATATATATATATATATATATATATATATATATATATATATATATATATATATATATATATATATATATATATATACATATATATATATACATATATATATATATATATATATATATATATATATATATATATATATATATATATATATATATACATATATAAATATATATATATATATATATATATATATATAACTAACTTAAAATTCTACTAACTACATCTTTTGAAAGGAAATTCTTAAATGTTCTTTTTTTCTTGCAGAATTGACTAGGTACCTATTTTGAGTATTGAGAAGTATTTAAAAAATTAATTTATAAAGATAAAAGGCCTAGATATTTAAAATAACTTCCAAGATAGTTATAACAAGAAAAAATATTACATAGATTATTCTTTGTAAAACTTTAAGATTTATCATTGACTTCATATATTTTCTTTAACTTTGTTTTGGGAAAAGCGAAACTTTGAACTTTAAAATTTTGGAGGAGCTGAATGAATTAAAGAAGTTGTTACTAATAAAAATTCATTAGGCATATTATATAAAATAAATTATATTACATTAACCATTACATAAAATGAACAATAGCCAAAACTGTTGTTCTATTTTTTTAAAACCGAACTTAGAGTTAAAACTTTAGAGTTAAATACATTTAATCAAATAAAATTTCTTTAATTTAAAACGAAATTAGATACAAAAACTACAAACACATCAATTCGAAATTCCTAAATCCATATTTAAATAAATGCAATATGAGTTTTTGAAATATAAAACGAAAATGTAACATAATATTACCAAATACAAACATGTATTTGACCAAAACATATATATCAACTGACACTTGATGTAGTTGACGCTCCTAAAAACAAAATCTTAATTAACAAGTAAATAAAAATTATGGATAAAGTAAAAAATATTCTTTAAAGTGTTTTTTTTTAGCATTAGCATTTTTTTTTTTTTTAATTTTTCTGTTCAACTTTAAATTGTATCTAATTGATGTTTCACACTATCTACTTCTAAATTTTAACTAATACTACAAATTCTACTAATTTTAACTAATAATAACTAATAGTTCTAAATTTTAATTAATTTTAATAATTTTAAATTTTAGCAAAACTTAATTTTATTTTATTTGACATATATTTTGTATTTTTACTATTAAAACTGACGCCATAAGAAGGGATTTTAAGGAGACATTTTTCTATTATTTAAAAAGATTTGGAAACGAAAGTCAATTTTTTGAAATAGTATATTATATATATATATATATATATATATATATATATATATATATATATATATATATATATATATATATATATATATATATATATATATATATATAAAATATATATACCTTATATATATATTATATATATATATATATATATATTTTTTTTTTAATTTAATTCACCTCCTAAAGGCCGAGAAGGCCACTACAGACAAGGAGGCTACTTATTTGTGGTTATAACCCTCTCTCAACTCTATAACTCCGAAACACGAACCTTGATGAACAAGGCCGCTGCGCGGAGAAACGAGTTGAGCGCGGTACTACCAGGGACGTGGTGGGGATCGAACTCGGAATCACTCGTTTATGAAGCGAGCGCTCTACCACTACACCACTACCGCATATATATATATATATATATATATATATATATATATATATATATATATATATATATATATATATATATATATTTATATATATATATATATATATATATATATATATATATATATATATATATATATATATATATATATATATATATATATATATATATATATATATATATATATATATATATATATATATGGGTTCGACAAATAATGCTGACCTTGTTTCTATGTTTAATGGTAAGACTTTTGAATCACTTATTTTTGCTTTTTTGATTGATGTCGACAAACTACTGTCAACCTTTTTTTTCTTAATTCCAAGGGTTGTATATATATATATATATATATATATATATATATATATATATATATATATATATATATATATATATACAATAGAAATATAGGTTTGCAATTAATCAAAGGACTATATTAACTCTTTAATAATAAGTATAATCCATTTACTTTAATAAAATTTCCTAGATGATAAAAAAAAAAAGGGAAATTAAGAAGTGTTTCTCATCGGTTACTTAGTAAATTGCCAATAGCATTCCAACACGTGATATAGTGGTTATTCATATGTTAATACAGTTATATAAGAGACAGGTGGGTAGAAAATTTCCTTTAGAGTAAAGGAAATTTTCTACCTTCCTGGCTCTTATATAACTGTTTTGACTGGTTTAATTTTTTTAATTAGACTTATTTTATAGTCAAAAGTTTTGAACTTCACTAATAACTAATTACTAAAGTTAAGTAATTGGTTATTAGCAAAGTTCCGAAACTTGATATTGTAATATTTCAAAAAGTTTATTAAGTAATGTACTGGTCCAATTATTTCGAATAGAACAATCTAAAAGTTGTTAATTAAAGATATTAAATTATATTGAATTATCAGCATAAACTCTCTGTATTATTAATAGGTTTTCTTTTTGAAAAATATGACTATGCATGAGATTCTGCGATGTCTAAGTCTTTCAAACAGTCAGAACTTGGTTCTTAATATAGTATATCAATTATTATACTTGAAATACTATATCAAGTGTCTAGTATATACTTAATATATATATATATATATATTTATATATATATATATATATATATATATATATATATATATATATATATATATATATATATATATATATATATATATATATATATATATATATATAGTATATCATATACCCAGTTTTTAACTATTTATTTCTATATCTTTATCAATTTCAATATATGTATCAATATTAATACGATTCTCAAGTAATTAAATGTTTAAATATATATATATATATATATATATATATATATATATATATATATATATATATATATATATATATATATATATATATATATATATATATATATATATATATATATAGTATATCATATACCCAGTTTTTAACTATTTATTTCAATATCTTTATCAATTTCAATATATGTATCAATATTAATACGATTCTCAAGTAATTAAATGTTTAAATATATATATATATATATATATATATATATATATATATATATATATATATATATATATATATATATATATATATATATATATATATATATATATATATATATATATATATATATATAAATTAGCAAGAGCCTGTCTATAAGTCACTTTTCATAAAGTGCTTTTAAAATTCTCCTTGAATCTTTGGGAAGTTTCAAACCTTGGTTTGGCAATTTTTCAAGAAGATCATTAACTAATGTACTGGCTCCATTATAAAATAGCATAATGTTGTCGAGTAAAGACATTGAATTCAAAGAATTATCAGGATAATTGTTCCATTTATCATTAACAGGTTTTCCTTTTGAAAAATTCGATTATGCATGAGATGTCTAAATCTTTGAAATTGTTAGAACTTGGTTATTGATATATCAATACTAAACTAATAGTATATCAAGTATATATATATTAGGTATGTGGATTGAAAATTTTAAATTGATCAAAGGTTAGATTGTTATATATCATTGGAAAGTGCTTCAATACAGTATTTTGAAGGTGAAAAAATTATTAAAATCGGAATATTCTACAAAAAGTTATAACGTTTTTAGTCGCAATCTTTTGATATACGGATTTGTTGAAGAAACTGTGGTCAAAATTTAGTTTTTCTTAACTTAAATTGTTATAAATTTTTCAATTCTTATCTAAGTACCTATAACTTAGTATCAAAAGATAGGTGTAACTGTGGGCTACAAATTTATAATATCGTCCACCTATTGGGCATTTCCTGGGGGCTAGAGGGGGTGCCGAACCACCACCTTTACCCTAAAAATAAGC
Organism: Hydra vulgaris; assembly: GCF_022113875.1. Taxonomy (NCBI): domain Eukaryota; kingdom Metazoa; phylum Cnidaria; class Hydrozoa; order Anthoathecata; family Hydridae; genus Hydra; species Hydra vulgaris. The sequence continues at coordinate 17,945,435 of NC_061165.1, forward strand.
ATATTTCTATCAATAAAAAGTGTTTTATTTTAACAAACGGTTATTTTTTTTTACAAAAAGTTGCTATAATTTTATTCCAGACTATTAATGATTGATGTTTATTAAAGTTGGTGATGGATATGGTGGTGATGGTTTAACACACCCTAATTTCAAAAATATTTAATTCTCTAATTATAAATAAATATTTATTTATTTAATAAAATAAGTGAAACTAGTACACAGTATAAAAAACATGAAATTTTTTTTTGTTACAAGAATTTCATTTATTGGTGGTGTGTTTATTGACTTGTGCGAGGAGCGTGTGCCCCCCCCCAACCTAAAAAAATAAATAAGTAAAATAAATAAATCTTTATAATAACAATTATAATTATTTTACAATTTAAAACCTGAATTAGTCTTTTGGCACCAAGTATAACCTACAAGCTAAAGATAAAGACCACAACCGAGCCTACTTTTGAAAAAAAAGTCTTTTCGCTGCTATTCGTAAATTTTGGTTAAGTTGAGAAGTTTGTTGAATAGGGTGGTAATGGTTACCCACAACCTACAATAAAAAGATGTTGAATTCTTAAAAATAATTGTATCTTTAACAAACAAAATAAATTAGTATATTTCATTTTTTGATATTTCATTAAATATATTTTATTTCATGACCAAAAATATCAGTGTTCTATGCTATAAAAAAAATGTAACAATCAATTTTATATTGTTCTGTATTAAAACATTTTAGATATCCTAAGATTAAATAGTTTTCTTGGCTTTTAGTAAATAATTAAAATAATCAATTTCATAAATGGAACACTATAATAATCATTTGTAACAATAGACACCACGTGAAGATAAGCCAGAGCGGCCTATCAAAATATTTTGGAAGTCACAACACTTGTGTAAAGGTCATTCCAAGTCAAATACTTTTATTCTTCTCTAAAAACATTTATAAAAAAAAGTAAAACAAAAACATATGTTTTAATACCAGACATATCTGACTTGATATGACTATTTCTTCAAGTTTTATTACTTGCAATACCTTTATACAAGTTTCATCATATGCCGTATCTGTTTTGTAAGTTTCATCACTTGCAGTATCTATTTTTAAAGCTTCATTACAAGTAATATCATAATTTGTTACATATTACACTTAAAAAAAAAAAATCAACTCTCCTGGTCCAACATCAGCGGAATCTGAAATTTTTTCATGTTGTAGTCAACAGCTTCAGTATCAGTATCACCTTTATTCTAGTAAGAAATCGTGTAAATTTTGTCTTGTTTTGTTTTATCAAGTTTTTCTTCTCTACTATCATACATGACATACTTCGAATACTCACTTAGTACCATTCATGGCAAAGTTTTTGCCCAACAATTCTATCTGACATTACATCATCTTAGTTATGACATTACATTATCTTAGTCATGAAGTTGTTTGATAGACGATGTATTTAAACACTTTATTTCATTGTAAGAGAGTTCAAGCAATTGTCATTTTAACTTTCTTTTGTCTTTTTCATCCATTTTTTGGCATTTGCATACATGTTTTTTTTGAAATATCTGCTCATATATCATTATGCTTCATTTGATTTATCATCCTCTTTTTATGGGTTTCTGAATAGACCACATAACTATATTTTTATGGGTTTCTGAATAGACCACATAACTATATTTTTATGGGTTTCTGAATAGACCACATAACTATATTTTTATGGGTTTCTGAATAGACCACATAACTATATTTTTATGGGTTTCTGAATAGACCACATAACTATATTATTTATTTTTAAATATTCCTTATTTATTAGTCTTATTTATTTTTAAATATTCCTCTATTAATCTTTATTTTTGTCTTGACAATTGTCAAAATATGCTTTGTCTAATAAATAATTCTCCTTTATTCTAATGTATTTCATTTCTTCCCTCAGGCGTTCACTGCTCGTGTGTGACCATTCGGCGAATTTTATATGCCAAAGTTTTTAAATAGTAACTATATTTTCTCTAGATAATTGATTTAAACTATCTAGGTATTTAAATTTGCATGAAACATAACAAATTGTTACATTAGGGGATCTTTCTTCAGCCTCACTAAACATTCCCATTAACTCTTCACTATTTATATCGTAAAGCCTTGCACATGCTACTTCCTCCTTGAGAGCCTGGTTAATAGAAAGTGAGAAATACCTCTTACATTGATGAGTTATGACGTCTCCCACTGCAATAAGACAAGCAAAAGTCATATTGATAAAGTGTTCATCAATCAAACAAAACAATTTTTATTGGATCTAAAATATTTGGTTCAAGGTCATTTTAAAAAGTGAACCTGGACTTGATTTAACATCTGCAATTTTTAGTAAAATATTTTTTAATACCAGGATTCCACGATAATGGTCAAAATTTGCCTCCTCAACAGTCACACAAAACTTTGTCATCCAGGCTGGAAACTGGATGACAAAGTTTTATGTGACTTTGAGAAGGTGGTTTTCCATATAAATCAAGCACACACTTTTGCTTTAGAGCTGTTTTGTTACAAAATACTGCTCTAAGAACTGTTTGTATAGTTCTGCATATTACTGCTCGAATGGTTAAAAAATGCTCCAACTTATTAAATGTTTTATAAAAATAAAACAAGTATGAAAAAAAATATGAAGATGATTTTTCTAGATACCTTGGAATGATACCTCGTGGTAGTTTTTGATCATCTAAAAACAAACAAATCTTTCTGAATCACCTTTGCTATGTTTAAACCTCAACTTGTTCATAGCCAAAACTATTTTAAATGCCATACAATCATACCCAGCCATGAGGTAGCAATTATATCAATAGCGTGTAAATGGCAGTTTAGTTCATTCAAACATTCCCCTTATATGTCACACAGTTTACTTATGGTATGATGGTTAATTGCAACTTTGCTTGACATTGCGTTTGATATATTTGAGATGATCAATTGATCACTATCATTAAAAGATGCTAAATGAAAATCTAAATTAAAGCTAGATGATCAACTGCTTTACATATATGCAAGCAAATATTCGTAACTAGCTATCAGCATTTTATATGCCTTAATATCTTTATTATGTACAACTTTAACTTATTTTAGCTTTAAAAATTCTGAAATTTTCATTGCCTTTTTTTTAAGCTTTAAGATTGCGTATTATCTTATTGTAATAATATGTTTGCAACTTTTGTTTAAGATCTCTAAGTTCAGCTCTCAAAACTTTAACAATTTGTTTTTTTTTTATGTAACTTTTTGTCTCAGTACTTTCAACTTGTATGCCATGCTTTTTAATTTTGCTGTCACTATTACTAATTTTTTTTTGATACATGCTGGATGTAACAGCAAGCTGAGAAGTTAAATAGGACAATCTGGTATTCAAACCTATTTTTTCAAGGCTTTTTTCTCCTCTTGTTTCATGCCAATTCATTGTTAACAGAATGTTTGGAAAATGAAGGCTTGTGATTTAGTGGTGATAAATTACTTATGTGCTCAAGTGGTGAATTATCTAAAGTACTTAAAACAGTAGTAAGAGAACTACTTGGAGTAGGACATGATGATAGAAAAACGGGCAAGATTTGTGCAATGCATATACAGGGTTCATTACAATATTCCTTAAAACGATTACTATTCCTTGTAAAGTTACAAAACCAACTTTTGCATCTTTTCAAAACCCTAAAAATTTGTGGTTTACAAATATTTAAACAAAATAATAGTTATAACAAATGACTTAACACTGTTAATAAATAAAAAAGGTACATGTCTATTTTAACAACAACTGCAAGTTTGGCAGGTAAAAAGAAGTGTGTATCTAAATACTCTTTAACTGTACTACAAACAAAAAATAAAGTTGCTTTTTGCGCTCATTGGCGGGGCACAAAAAGCAACTTTATTTACAAAAAAAAAATGTAAAGAAAGTCTTGTATAACTACCGAATAATAATATAACATTAAATTATAAACAATATTATACTTTTATTATTAAAAATATTTTTAATAATACTATATTATTACGCAAATAAAAAATACTATTTATACACACAGACAAAAATGCCAATGTATACTGACATCATAAAACATGTGATAATATAAAGAAAATTTAAAATATACATTGCAAATGTTTACATAAAAAGGAAAAACTGTTTTTAAAGTACCATGCATATCTATAGCTAGAACTATAGTAATCAACGCGTATGTTTACAATTTTAATAAACTAATAAAATTTTAGAAACTATAAACTAGTCACACTAAAATAAATAATTTTCACTTTTAAAATAAAATAAAGGAGTAAAAATATACAAACTAATATTAATTAATATAAAAAATCTAATAAACTATTGAAAAAAAAAAGAAAAAGAAAAAAAAAATTTATAGGCAGTCTATATCTAATTGTATATATATATATATATATATATATATATATATATATATATATATATATATATATATATATATATATATATATATATATATATATATAATATATATATATATTATATATATATATATATTATATATATATATATATATATATATATATAATATATATATTAATTAATATAAGTTTGTACATTTTCACTAGTTTATTTTATTTAAAAAGAAAATACATATATATATATATATATATATATATATATATATATATATATATATATATATATATATATATATATATATATATATATATATATATATATATTATACATATAACATAAACTAACCTAATAAAATTCAACTTGTTCGTACCCCTCTTACCACCCACTTACGGAAATCAGAAAAACAGAAATGAGGTACCAAAACTGCTCACTTTTATAGACTCTATCTATCTGCTCAATAATATTTTTCAATAAAATTTGGTATGTAGATAAAAAATACATGTAAAAAACTATCTGGATAGGTTTGCAAACTATCTGAGCATTTCTTCAACAATAGTTTAATGTGAGAACAAGAACCAAGTTTTTAATACAAATAAAAGCAATACAAAAATTACTAACCACACATAAATGTTATATATTAATCAAGTTTAACTATTCTTTTTTTCAAAAATAATCTAAGTTTAGTAATGTTTCTAAACAGAAACGCCACAAAAAAACGTTCGCCTGACGTTACCTAAAAAAAAGTTCAAAAAACCTGGCACAAAATTTTAGCACAAAATTCGGTTCCGTAAAACTCGTATTTCCGCATACCTATATATATACATACTATAACATATATTTAGTTTTAAACCGTTTCCTTTATTATCTGTAAAAATTTCATTACCTGTATCAATATTACCACAATTTTCAACTGATAACAAAAACAAAAATTAGATGGAACGTGTCTATTAGTTGTTGTAAAAAGATTTCTTTTGTAATTGAAAAAATGCTTTATTAAAAATGCGTTACTTAAAAATTAGGCTAACGGTCTTTCGTATAATTCAAAATAAGATTTTGAATTTTACAAAAATCGCAGACCTAGAATACTTTTGACGGTTGGTACGCATGCACTTTAAGTGTACCTTATTCTGAATTATACGAACGACCGCTAGCCAATATCTTATTTTGAATTCTGGAACAGAACTCTTCGAATTGTACTAAACCCAGCTTCGCTCTACAAAATTTTGTTATACTCTTTAGATTAAAATGAGTGAAGATAATTCTTCTCTAAATTTTGAGCATTTATTAGGTATGAAGTTTTTCTTTACCTTTATTTTTGTAAAATATATGATGCCGATATAAGAATATACTACGAGCGGCTATTTCCTGAGATCAGATCCCTGTTTTGATTGGACGAAAAATTTAGCTTGCATTAGGTCCGACAAAATGTTTATTGTTAGCCGGATTTTAGGAGTTGTCTATGAATTATGGACAGCACTATAAAGGATGCACTGAAGGTACATTTAGTGTTTTTAGAAAAACGCAGACCAAAAAAAGTTTAGCGCATGCGTTTATATGCGCTAATGTACCTTCAGTGCATCGTCTCTAGGGTTGTCGTTCAAAAAACAAGTTTACGTATTACATATTACAAATTACAGTATATTTATTCGTGACATTAAAATAAATGAAAACGATACTCACCAAGATTTTGACCATGTGTTGAGTAAGATTGTTCTATGTGATTTCATAACTTTTTATTTAATATAAATAAATATATGTATATATACAAATATAATAAATGAATGAAAATGATGCTGAGTATCATTTTTATTCATTCATTATATATGTATCTTATATGTATTATATATGAATATCATACTCACCAAGGTTTTGAGCATGTGTTAAGTAAGATTGTTCAAAATGACTTTAAAAGTTGATTTATATAATATATATATATATATATATATATATAAATATATATATATATATATAAAATATATATATATATATATATTTTATATTGTATACATCTATATATTTTATATAGTATACATCTATATATTTCATATATATATATATATACATTATATATAAATATAGTTATATATATATATATATATATACATATATATATTATATATATATATATATGTATATTATATATATATATATTTATATTTTATATATATATTATATATATATATATATATATATATATATATATATATATATATATATATATATATATATATATATATATATATATATATATATATATATATATATATATATAATATTATTATTATTTCTATTCTACAATAACAGTTTGAAATTTCTATGAGCTGGGAATCTATCGAGACCCAGCTATAGTAGACCAACGAACAATTGAATTAATCCATTTGTCATAATTAATTTTGCATTGGTCAACTGTCTTTGAAGCATCAACAAAATCTGGTAAACAACTCCAATAAGGTGCTACACGATTGCATAAAAAATTATGTCTGGCTGAATTTAGTAAACTAGTAAACTCTCTATGAATTTTAAATTTTGCATTGCGTAGACCACCAACTGGGCCATTGACTGTTAATGGGCTGAGTGTATAATTCTGCCACTTAACTATATTAAAGTTCTTGGAAATATATGTTTTATATAAATAAATATATATATATATATATATATATATATATATATATATATATATATATATATATATATATATATATATATATATATATATAACCTTTAAAAGTCATTTTCTTGTTATACGATATCATTTTTATACGATATACGATATGTCTCGTTATACGATATCTTTTTTCTCTTTATAAGAAATGATTATTTTTATTGAATTATACATATATATATATATATATATATATATATATATATATATATATATATATATATATATATATATATATATATATGTATGTATGTATGTATGAATGTATGTATATAACAATTGTTTACTTGTATCTAACTAATCACTTGCATTAGTTTTCAATTACACTGTCATCGACGAAGCATTTGTCGGAATATAGCAAGTCAATAAACAGGGAAAGATGAATCATACCAAATGTAAATTTTTTCGTTGAACCCATATTTTTCAATGAGTCTTTGTTTGATAACAAATACTTATTGAACTTATAAGTTTTAAAAAATGTTATGGCACAATGTTTTATTAACATGAAAGGAGGCTTTTTCATTTAAAAATCAAATTAAGCTTTCAACTTGATCCCAAATAGGGATACTGTCAAGTTTCATCCAACCGAAAGTTTTTAACTCTTTTTTTTTTATTTGCATTCACTCCCAACAAGGCTGCAAGCAACCACTATTAAGTTGGGAGTTACTAGAAAAAAAAAGAACAGAATTATAGAGCATGAAAACAGTTGACAGAAGACTTGAAAAGTTGAAGGGTTGTATGAGTCAGGAAAACATAAAGATGGGAGAGAGTTCTAAAGGATTGAAGTGCAGGGTAAAAAACTAGATAAATAAAAGTTTATAGAGCATGTAGGGACAGATACAGTAAACGAATGAGACTTAGCTGAATGACGAGTTAAACGAGAATGAATTTTAGTTGATGGAACTAGAGAAGATAACTCCTTTGAGCAGTGACCATGATAGTATTTGTAGATAAGAGAAAGAGCTGCAACTTTATGACGATGGAAAGAGGCTCAAGCTTAGCAGATAGTCCAGGTCCAACAATGCGTTTTAGGACCTTGTCAAGAAGAAAAAGTGAATCGTTAGAAGAACCAGCTTAAATATGACAACAGCGTTCCATACAGGGGCAAATAAGAGATTTGTAGAGGAAGAGAATGGAATCAGAAGTAAGGAAATGGCGGGCACGATAAAGAGATGCAACCTTAGCAGATATATGGTATGTATATATGGTTTCCATGAAAGGTCAGTAGTAAGCGATAAACCAAGAAGACATAAAGTGGAGGACTCAGTAAGAGGATTGCCATTAATTAATATAGAAATGTTGACCATATTACGGTAGTTGTTTGCAGTAAACAACTGGATTTTGTTAGAGTTGAAATTCACAAGACACTGTGAACCCCAATCTATTACTGAAGTGAGATTGAATTCATGATCAGCTGCTTGTTCTAGGCGATCGAAAAGAGAAGATTTTTTGCCAAGACAGGAGTATAAAGTTGAGTCATCAGCAAAAAGAGCTACTTTAGATGAAAGCTTGTCAGGAAGATCATTTATGTAGATAAGAAACAAAACAGGGCCCAGGATGGAGCCTTGGGGAACCCCAGAAGTTACTGGAAATAAAGAAGAGTGTTGGCTTTCAAGGATGACTTTAATAAACCGGTTAGAAAGAAATGATTTGATAATCTCAAAAACTTTTCCAGAAACACCATATGAAGCAAGCTTATAGAGAAGACCAGCATGCCAAACATTATCGAAAGCTTTAGATATGTCGAGAGCAATACCCCTAGCCTCACCGCCTCCATCTAATGTAAAATAAAATCTTTCAGTTACAGCAGTTAGCAAGTCGGCCGTAGAGCGAGAGGATCGAAAACCGTATTGATTGTCTGACAGCAGTTTATTTGACTCAAGATGAGATGTGAGGAATTTGTTGATTAAAGACTCAAAGACCTTGCTAATAACAGAAAGAAGACTGATCGGACGATAATTGGAGGGGTCAGAATTTTCTCCAGAGTTTTTGAATATTGGAACCACAGATGCCATTTTTCAACAAGCAGGAAAACAAGTCTCAGTCAAACACTTGTTAAATAGTTTAGAGAGAACTGAAGAAAGTTCTGGAGAACAATTCTGCAAGACTGTGACAGGAATGTTGTCTGGACCACAAGCTGTAGACGAGTTAATTGAGATATGACTTTAGCAACAGAGGCTGAAATGATTTGAATGTCTAACAATAAGTCAACCTGTTTGACTGGAATGGAAGAAAGAGAATGTCCATAAGATTCAAGAGTGGAATTAGAAGAAAAGTTCTTTGCAAATAGTTCTGCCTTATCCTTGGGAGAGGTAATAAGATCAGTCCCATAAATGAGAGATAATATGTTAGATCTACCCTTGTTAATAATGCTGTTGAAGATTTCCAAAAGTCTTTAGAGCCTAACTTCTGTGATAAGATGCGAGATTTAGTGAACTGAGAATAATGGAGTTTAGCATCAGAAAGCACTTTTTTACATCGATTTCTTCAATAATAAATAGCCGTTTGTTCTCAAAAGAGTTGTTCTTTTGAAAAAGATGAAAAAAATGATTATGATTGGATATAGCACAAGAAGGAGAAAACCATAGAGTAGAATGAGGCTTGACTTGAAACCTACGAGAAGGAATAAAAGCTTCCATTCCAGCCTGAATCCAGGAGGTTACGTAGGAGGCTCATTTATCAGCTGAGAGAGAAAAAACATCAGTCCAAGGACCATCACGAAGAAAATCATGAAAAGAATTCCAGTCAGTTTTAGGGTAATAGTAGGTGGTGCGATGATAAGGTGAGCCCAAAAAAGAAGTATGAGAAGAAAGATTTATAGAGATCATTGCATGGTCAGAACCACCTAAGGGAGAAAAGGGAGAAACGGAACCTAAGCTAGGGTCAGAGACAAGACATAAGTCATAGAGTGAAGGTAAATGATTAGGGTTGTCAGGAAAACGAGTCACAAAGTTAACTATCCGAGTAAGATATTGAGAAACGCAGAAGTTAAAGGCTTTAGTGCCAGCAGGATCAGTGGTATTAGAGTCAAGCCATTCAGTGTGATGGGCATTAAAATCACCAACAACAACAATATTGGCGGAGGGGTAAAGAGAGAGGGCATCGTCAATTTGATCAGAGATAACATCTAAAAGAGTGCAATCATGAGAAGAAATAAAACGATGAAGAACAAAGAGAAAGGTGATAGAGTGAAGAGGTGCTAGGCGAAAGTACATAAAAGAATGATCAAAAGATTCGAACCTGATTTCACGACAAATAGGGGAATTAATGCGTATGTATACCCCTAAACCTAGCATGTGACAATTGAAGTCTTTATGAATCAAAGGATAGTACCTATCAACACTGACATCTGAAGAAGGAATTGCCTTTTTTTAAAAACCTAAAGGTAGACAATATATATATATATATATATATATATATATATATATATATATATATATATATATATATATATATATATATATATATATATATATAATTTATATAAATTATGTTAGTCTACAAATAGAGGGCTTCATTTTATGATTTATCTTGAGCACTTAACTTTCATTAGTTCTTGGTGTAATGACAACCTCTCTTGATATTTATATTGCTTTTAGCAAAAGTAAATTTAAAAAGAAATTCTTTCGAAATTTTTTAAAATTTACTTTGAGATTTTTGGATTTGACGTGAGATTCTTTATGAAACCGTGAGTCTTACGGTAAAATATAAAGTGTCTTTTAGATATGTAAAAAGATCTTTTATATATGTATGTATATATATATATATATATATATATATATATATATATATATATATATAATATATATATATATATATATATATATATATATATATATATATATATATATATATATATATATATATATATATATATATATATATATATATATATATATATATATATACACACACCTTATGACCAATTCAAAATTTTTTCGTAGCATGCTACAAAAAAAATTTCATTTGGTTTTAATATATATTATTTTGTTATTTTGAAAGAGATTTAATTCAACATTTTAAATGTCAACAAATAATCAAAATCCACATATGTCTAATGTTTTATTACTTCTTCTTGATTACAACTCTGATACTGTTACACATAGATAATACATAGCTGATTACATGACTCGACTGAATGATAAAGTCTTTTGATGCTAACTCTACTGTTTTAATAAAATAAATAATACCTTAATATTAAAGACAAAAATAATATTAAAAACATAAAAACTTTATATATATAAATGATTGTATTATGTTTATCTGCAAAATAAATAAAAAGTTGTGAAAAATGTTAGTACTGTTGCCTATATTTTTCATTGTCATTCGAAAGATTTTATATCATTTTAGATGCAAACTTTGATACATTAACTCCAGTTTCAAATCTAACTTCCGCTATGGAAACAATGCACATTTTAGCGACATATGCTGATGTTTGTGCCAAAATAAAAGAACATGAGTTATTGCACTCTGTTGGTTATGTTGTAGGTTTTACAAGAAGTATGGAAAAAAGCTTTGAAGGTTTTTGTTATGTTTTTAATTTATGCAAAAGTTCAAGGTATTTTATGTGTTAATAGTATAAAAAAGAAATAATAAAGAAGTTATGCAAATAGTGTAACTTGATAGTTACACAATTTAAGTAACATGGAATATGAATCCCATGAGTTAGAAAGTCAATTTAGCATAGTAGCTAGGTAGATAATCAATTTTACATGGTCTTATGACAGTCAGCAAAATTCAGGTTGGCATTTGGCGATGTCGACGCAAAAGCCGACCTATCTTTGCTTTAGGACGGCATACAACTGCCAACCTGAATGTTCTAAAGTGTCGGCATGCAAATTGAAATATTTTAAATAAAAAATTATAAAATAATATTGGTTAAATATTATTTCATAATTTTTTTATTAAAACCAATATTTATTCATTTTTTTTCAATTTTTTTTTTTTCAATTTATTTGAGCATAGCAAGGTTAAAAAATATTACTTTTTAAATGCCTGTTTTGCCTGAATCATCAGTTTGAATCCTGCAAATTTTAAACTGATGATTCTAATGAAGTAATTTTAATATGGTGTAAAACTTGACAAGAGTATTCAGGACTTTTAAATAATTGTCATAATAAAAATAAAAGTTGTGCTAAATTCGCAATAGAAACGTTTGTACGAGGATTATCAGTTATAAAAAAACTAGCTTGATGATAATTAGACAGAAAAATCTGATAATGAGTAAATTATGAAAATACGTCAATGAGACAATCACCATTGCACGGAAACAATGTTTATATATAAGAAAAAACGTTAAAAATACTAGAAAAATATTTTTAGTATTTTTAACTATTGTTTTACCTCCATCAATTAAATTTCAAAAAACACCACCCCTACTACTTGAGAATTAAATGCTTATTTCTCGTAGAGGTTAAGCAACCGGATATAAACTGTCTACTCATTTTGTTAAACAATTTGCCGTTTTAAACAAATTCTTGGCCTACAGCACGTAAACTAAATTTGTATTTCTAAACAATGTTCTTTCTATGAGCAATCTAAAAAACTAATCAAAATGTAATAAATAAAATCTGACCATTTTTTTTGTAAAAAAAACAACAACTTTAAAACTAATTCATTTGCTATATACTAAATTTACTACACAATTACTATATACAATTTGCTATATACTAAATTTACTACACAAAATTTAATTGCTACATTCTTTAAAATATTATTGTCTGAAGCTATTGTAAAGCAATCCTCTTATAATCAATTAATCATTACCCCTATCGTAACAGAAAGCATGTCTATAAAATATGTTTTTTAGAAAAATTAAAGGAAAATCACAGAGCATTTTTTGAGGATAAAGACGTTTCTTACACTGGAGTACCATTCATTGTTTCATCAAATGGTACACTTGACTGTCACCATGGCAAAGATAAAAATAGTAAAGCTAAAGCTCTGTACAAAATTAAAAATAATACAGAAGCAGTAAGTAGTACAATAACCCTTTTAAGTTTATTTATCTCTTTTTTATTTTTGCTTCTCTTTATTACTAAACAAATTTTTGTTCTAAATAGGTTATCTACTTCTGTTTTATATTATAAGAATGATTTTCTCATGTTTTAAAATTACTTTATTCTTGTACAGAGTTCAGATCATTCTTTCAACAAAAAAAAGAATGATTCCACAAATTACCAAGAAGTTTGATTGTCCCGCCAAAATTTTTATCAAAGAAATCATTGAATTTCCTGAGTTTAAGGTATTGTACCCTTATTTTTACATCAATACTTAACTTTTGATGCATGTCAATATTTATTATATTTATAACAATTTAATTTTGTGTGTTTATATATATATATATATATATATATATATACATATACATATATATATATATATATATATATATATATATATATATATATATATATATATATATATATATATATATATATATATATATATATATATAGCTGGATCGAGATTCTACCAGGATCAGGAAAGAAGTTTCAAAAAAATTACGTTCAGCTTTGACTTTAAAACAAACAGTTTTAATGTGCAGAAAATATATTTTGGTAATTCCTGCAATATCTGCTCATAATAACCATCTAATTGGTGATGTAAGTAGCGCAGTTACATTTACTATTTGTCTTCGTGTTTGTATTTATTTAATTATTTTCCACTCTTTATCTAACTATTAGGCCGCAGGTCTTAATCAACCTTTATGTGAAGAACTTATTTTAAAAATTGGTGAGTTGGTCAGAACGGGTGTCAGTTCTGTTATTGAAATGAGACATCATCTAAAGACCTTTCTTCAGATGGAATTTAATTCTAATAACATGCTGCAGAAGACAAAAAAACGATTTTTCCCAAGTGATAAGACCATTGCAAATCACATGTTGATAGCTAGACGAAAACTTCGCAAATCCATAATAGATCAAGAATGTCTTTGGGAAAAAATAAATGATTGGAAAATTAATTTTCAAGATGCAATGATAAAATTTAGACCAAAGGGAGGTAATTCAGAAGATAACGATCTTAAAAATTCTTTGTTGTTTGTATATCAAGATATATGGCAAAGAAAATTACTATCAAGATATGGGAATGAGCTTGCTTTTCTTGATGCTACATACCAAACAACCAGATATGCACTACCTCTTTTTTTCCTCGTTGTTAAAACTAACATTAATTACCAAATTGTTGCTATATTTGTGTGTAAACTTGAAACCACCGAATCTATTAAAGAAGCACTTATGTGCATCAAAGAATGGAATCCTTTATTTCAACCAAAGTTTTTTTTTACTGATTATTCTAATGAAGAAATAAATTCACTTGAATCTGTGTTTTCAGGTTAATAAAGCATTTTGTTATTTTCGTGGTTGTCAATGAATTTACTTATTTTAATTACAATAGTTTTTTTCTCTATATTTTTTAATTTTACTATTTACTGTCATTATTTTCATTTTAAGTCATACTTGATTTTAAATTAATTTTAATTTTATTTTATATCAAGTCATTCTTTTCTATGTAATTTAAATGTTTTTATTTGACTTAGGTTTTACAGTGTTTATTTGTGATTTTCATCGAGAACAAGCTTGGGAACAATGGCTGTCTAAAACTGCTAATGGATGTTGCATGGTGAAAGATGTAGTTAAAGATAAGCTTTGTGAAATTGCACATGCAAAAACAATTGAGACTTGCCAAAAAGCTGTTGAGGCATTGGAGGAATCAAAAGAGTGGCAAAACAACCCAAAACTTGTAGAATATTTGAAAAGCAGTTGGCTATGCATTCAAAAGGTAGTTAAAGAATGTTGATTTATAAATAAATATTTTCAACAATCAAAAAAAATATTTTTTCTTACAACGATTTATACAATATTGTATCTATTGGTTAATTGCGACTATTGGTTTAATCATTTTGTTGTATTTTTATTTTATTTATAACAATTTGTTACTAAAATGTTACTAAGTGTTTATAATCCATTTCTTTCTGATTTTAACGCTGGGTTGTTGCACAAAAGAAAGATCGTATCTTGTTGGATGTCAACACCAACAATGGAACTGAAAGACAGAACCTATCTTTCAAATACAGTTTTTTAGAAAAAAAAGAGTTTTTCTCTAACAACTATGCTTAGTATTTGCATAGAAGAATTTCTTCCTCACAAATACGACAAGTTAGTTTATACAACTGCTGCAGCAGCACAATTTTGCTACTCATAAATTCCTTTACTAATAAGAGTTCTAAAGTTGTTCTTTGTTATTCACTATACTTATTATTTGACTTAATCTGTAACACTTTTTGAATATTTACTTGCTTTACTTGAGTTAACCTAAAATTAGAAATTATACTGAGTGATCTTTAAATAATATGATTACTGGATTTGTATATACCAAAACTCTAATTTTAAATATAATTGTTTTACTTTTTTGCAATTGATTAAATTTGACCTTTTCTTTAATTTTATTTATTTTGTTTTAGTTATTGTGATGAAAATAGAAGAGCGCATTCCTCATATAGAAAATATGATGATAAAGTTCCAGCATATTTGATTGATCGTCCATCATCTTTGGTCAAACATTGTATGGCATTGATTGAAAAATTACAAGGTGTGGATTTGCGGGGCATAACTGCTGTGACAGACAAATTATACAATGTAGCTACTTTTAATTCAAATAGTATAGAGATTTACCAATGCTACCTTGGTGATTCTGAATGTCTGCCAGCTTGTTCTTGTCCTAGTTGGTTTTGTACCTCATATCCATGTAAACACTTTCTTGCCATTTTTCTAAAAGAGAATCTCTCTTGGTCTGCATTTGGCACTGCATATGCAAATTCTCCTTATTTCAAGCTGGATTTATTTTCAGATGAAAATAGTTTAGCTCATTCCAATAAGGTTTATATAATATTCAATATGAACATGTTGAACCGCTACACATATCCTCTCTTATTAAACAGAGTGACAAGGAAGTTCAAAATTTTAATTATGTCCATGTAAATAGTAGTCAGGGTTTGATTGCTAAAAACTACAGTAATCATACCTCTGCAAGCTGCCGTGAGCTCTTAAATGAAATTAAACAAATGAGTTACTTATGTGACTCTCAACAAGCTACTGATAATTTGTTTGAAGGGCTTTGTCAACTTAAAATACATTTAGCAGAAAGTCTTCCAGTAGAACAAGGAATTCTGCTGCGTCCAGAGATTCAACCTGATACTTGGAATAAGTCACACACAAATTCACGAAAACTTAGTCTTCACCCTGTGCG
>NC_061165.1:17966697-18024197 GCF_022113875.1 Hydra vulgaris
GAATTTCGTTGAGGTCAAATAACATCTGTATAAAAAGTATGATTACTTCAGATGTAGTTACATCTTTTCAATAATGTTGAAAAAACTGCATCTGTGAATTCTATAGATTTAGTTACATCTTTTCAGTTCTGTCATTGAAAAGATGTAACTAAAAAAAATATAGATGATCTTGGATAAAAGTGTACAGATGATCTTGGACTAATCTACAGGTGTAGTTGGACAGATGTATTAATCTTTTGCCAAATTAGTTCAGTATTAAATTTATTTGTTTATTTTAACACTTGGAAGAAATAAAAATTTTAGTATTTACATATAATGTAAATAAATATTTAAAACCAAATTAAATATTTGGTTTTTACATATAACAATAAAGTTTATTTGAATACATTTATTTAACAAGAACTACAGCTTTAGTCAACAAATATTTTCTGTGCTGGTATAGATTGTGTATATTAATAAACAGAATTATTTACCCACAGTAGCTTATACATAACCTATGTCATAGGTAGATTAAAAGTTTATTAAAATTTTATGGCCAAAATAAAAATTATCTCTTTTTTTTTTCTCTCTGTGTTTATATATATATATATATATATATATATATATATATATATATATATATATATATATATATATATATATATATATATATATATATATATATATATATATATATATATTTGCTAATTAAATATAAATTTTGCACTATTTCTCAATTACCCTTTTTATTATAAACATTCATAAAATACCATTATGGTAAAATAAAAAATAAAAATAATTAAATATATATATATATATATATATATATATATATATATATATATATATATATATATATATATACATAGTTTATATATGTATATATATAAATATATTTTTTTATTTTACCATAATGATATTTTATGAATGTTTATAACAAAAAAGGTAATTGAGAAATAGTGCAAAATTTATATTTAATTAGCAAAAAACCCTAATGTTTTTGTCTTCAGTTTGCTTCATTAATTTACTATTAATTAACTATAAACAAATGAAGCGAGTTCTTTTAAATAAAAAGAATTAACAACTAGAAATATTAACATTTCTTTGTATAACTGAAAAATAACAAATAAAGCAAGTTTATCATTGTTTAGAAAAACTTTGTTTTGAAAACATCATGAAATTTAAATTAAATAAAAGAGTTTTTGTACTAAGGTTTTAGGAGTTATTAATTAGTAATCATAAAAATTATCATAAAATTAAAGCATGCAAAAAGTGACAAACATTTTTTTAAAAAGAAAATCAGTATCTAAAACACACGCTGAGAAAAAAGTAAAAGTTGTGAAATAAAGATTTATAAAAAAAACAAAGGAATTTTATAGAAGCGCTTTATAATTGTTTGTGGAATTGATTTGGGTTACAAAATAATATCTTTATCAACAATGCCAAAGATATTATTTCATAAATAGCAACATTGCTCATGTCTTTTATTTTCATTCTTATCTAATGTTGTCAGCTTAAACAGAACATTGCTTAGAATGGTTGTGTGAAGTGTTTTTTTCTAAAAAATTATTGCAATACCTTGTGAAGATTATTTTGTGACAATATTTCATTAATTACAAAGGTGTTTATTTAAATACTCACATTTTTTAAATAAAAATAAATAAATAAAATTTTTTGTGGATAAGTTCACAATTTTATTAAATATTACCTTCTTTTTTTAGCAATGGTGAGGACATGTAATATTTTTCCCCGAAAAAAGATTTAATTTATGGATTATTAAAAAATACAAGAATGTCACAGTGTAAGATAGCTGAGATACTCAACATTGCTCAAAGCATAGTGAAGAGAGTGAAGCAAAAACTTGATTTTGAATTAAATCCAGGACTGGCAGAAAAATTATAAATAATTGTTTTCAACAAAGAAAACTTTCAACTGATCAATTGATCAAGATTGTTAATGAAGAGGCTACATCGCTACATTTCCCAACAAACAGTCCAGAGACGTCTTAAAGGATTTGGTTTAACTTCACATTAACCAGCACAAATACTAAAGTTAGTGCCCATTATGGTGAAGCAAAAATATATAAAAACTTCACAGATGACTGGAAAAAAGTAATGATTTTTCAAGTCACGAGTCAACATTAAAGTATCCTACATGTCATGGTGTGACTTGTAATTAATTTTCAAGGTACTGGAAGGCTGCATATAGTAAATGGGACAATAAGACAAGATCAAGAGATAATTAGTGATGGACTAATAGCACAATGGTTCCCAAATATAAAAAAATACATTTTTATGTATGATGGGACATCATGTCACAAGGTGAAAACCATTACAAAGTTTTTAAAAGAAAAAAAGATTGATGTCTTTGATTATCCCAGAAATCATCTGGATTTAAATCTGATTGAGAATGTATGTAAACTGCTCAAGCAGGAAAATTTACCTGAAAAAAGTTAGGTTTAGTGATGTGCTTCAACATAATTTATAATTGTATTAACTAATTTTTCGAATGGAAAAATGCATTGTTTTTAAAGTTGAAAATTAATATGTTAAAATTGTTTTTCTTTTTAGTGATTTTGAGCTTAGCTACTTACACTGTACTTTTAGAAATGATTTTATTAGTTAAACATCTGTCAGATGCTTATCTTTTAAATCATTATCTAAGTGTTCAGACATGAAAACCCAACAGTTTTTAAATATACTCAGAAAAAAGTGATGAAAAAAAAAATATTTTGAAGAAAAAAACCCAACAGTTTTTAAGTATACTCAGAAAATAGCGATTAAAAAAAAATATATATATATATGGATCTAAAATATGGAAAAATATAATTTAATAATTTTTTCTGGCTAATTATAATAGTATTTTAGGAAAAAAATTGAATGATTTTCATAAAAGTTATATAAAAACTGTAAATTTTTGCACATGATTTTACTGTATTTTTGAAACATTTCAGTCATTATCTCAGTTAATTAAACCGCAGGAAGAAAGAGCCTGCAATGGTAGCATATGAGAGAGAGGGCAGGTGGTTAATTATAAAAGTAAGACACTAAACAAAAATATCATAAAACCTTGGGTAGGTAGGTTAAAAGCGTAGGCACTTTTAGAAAGGTGAAGGGTACTCAAAATAAAAGCGTACATACTTTATGGACAACCTCTTTCCTAATACAAATAAAAATATTTGAAGAGCTAAGTGCTAAAAGTACTTAAATCACAAAATAAATGGTTTAAGAAAATCTATTTTGATCAGTCATTTTAAATTCTTATTTTGAAGTGTTTCTGATCAAAGTATATTTCCTCAAAACATTTATTTTGTAACTTGAGTACTTTTAGCACTAAGCTCTCTATTTGTACTTCAGTATAAAAAAAAAATACAAAAATTTTTTAGAGACAAGACTAATATAACCGTAAACTTGATAGAAAAAGAAAAACAAGTCTTCTAACAAATTTCCCTTAAAAACAAATTATTAATTAATTTAGAGTTACAAACAGAAAAAAAAAAAAAAACATAAACCTCTTGATTTTTCCTAAAAAAAAAAGCACAAGATAATATAGCTTAGGAATAGCAAATACATTTTAATTACTAATATTCAAGAAACTTTTCTGAAAATTACAAATAAGTCAAATTAGCCCATTTTTACCAGACCACCAGATAGTTAGATACTCAGCACATCTCTATATGTATAAATATATTGATAAATAGACACTCCTTAGAGAGATATTGTTGTAGTCATTACAACAGGATGAATACAACAACAGGATGAATACAACAATAGGTCACCACCTGTTTATTAAGACCCGCCCCCGTCCTAATATCTCTACATTTATTAAATCTGGAGATATATCCCACCCATCCATCCCACTTTGTATAAAGCACCAAAAAGTAACTTGACGATAATGAAACTGAAACATTTTTGACCTAATCAAAGTGCTCCTTTAGTTGTTGTTGACTTGCTTTTTTTGTTTTCTTAGTAGTTTAAAAAATTCATGTTTAAATTTTAAAAACTTATTAAAATTTTAACAGAGGTCAGTTGAATTATACAAATGCAAATGTCTAGGCTATTTTTTTTTCAAAAGTTGTATTAAATAATTTAATCACAACAAATTGTATTTTGATTTTTTCTAAAAGAGAAATAAATATATTTAAAAAAATATTTTAAAGAAATAAATATTATAATTTTCTTATTAAATTTTTTAAGAAAGACCAGACAATAATAATTTTTTTGTAAAATGGTAGATATTGGTTTTCTTTTTTTATCTCATAAAATTTTTTATCACTTATTTGATGAAAATAAATATGAAATTTGTGATAAAAAATGGAAAGCGCCGATAACTGAGTCATGCCAATAACTATGAATCTATCATATCTGTCATTTCCATGTTGGCAGTCAAGAATGCTGCATGAAAAAAAAAATTAAGGGAATTCCGGAGAATGGATAATCTCTATGCTTTAAATACACCTTGAGACTTCTCTTCAATATTTCTGGATAAAATAATTCTACATAATTTGTTAAACATCATCAGGGTATTTGTTAAACATCATCATGGTTTATCTAGGTTCTAAATGAAAGATTTTCCTGACTCAACTCAAATATATAAGTAACTTCCCTGACTTTCTTTTTCTAGAAAAACAATCTTTACCTCCTGATTTTTTCCAAAAAACTACCCTTTACCGCCTGACTCATATTATTGAAATAATTATAAATAGTCTCCAGAAAAAACTCACATTGACTTGCAGTGACACTAGCATCTAAAAAAAATTATTCACATTGGCATGCAATGACACTCACATATAAAATAAAACCGCATATATGACTGATCATGTATGTTTTTTAATTAAAGGCTTTTATTTATTTACACTTCACAACAACTAATTAAAAAAGTCTTTTTTATGAATTATATTTTTATGAATTTTTATGAATTATATTTTTATGAATTATATTTTTATATTATATTATATTTTTATGAACTGAAAATTTTTTCAAAGTTTTACATTTCTTTAACTTTATCTTGAAAATCAATTAATTTATAAAGAAAAGGAATAGCTACAATAAAGTACAATCTTTTAAAAAAAGGGAGATTAGTTTCACGTTATTTTCTTTTTTTTTTTTTTTTCTGTTTCTCTAACAAAATTTGAACTGCTTTTTCTATACTTTTAATTTCAAGACATTTATCTTCACTCTTCCTTTTCATATGGTTTCCTTTGATAACTCCAAATCTTTTTTTTCTTCTGTCTCTTACATGATAAAAATAAACTAAATATCTAAATTGTTTTAAAAATCTAGTAAATTTTTTTTTTTCCTTTTAATCATCAACGATTTTGGTTAAAATTTTTAACTGATGGTTGCTTTGATTTTTCTTAGCATTCTTTCTCTTTTGATCAAGGTCTAGCTAATATTTTAGGCACGCGCCTTTCACAATCCTTATAAACTTGTTTGTTAGTTTTATTTTTGAAGGTATCAGGTTGTTCTTTTACACATGGTCTACTCGCCATCTTTCTTTATATTATTGGTTATATATTGGTTACAATCTAAATAACATAAAGTCTTCTTTACCATTGTTTTACTATGACTTGTAACTAAAACCGATATAAGATCAAAATAGATTTTAACTTTTTGGTATATGTATAGTGGGTTTATGAAAAAAAGAAATTATCAAGTCTAGCGCTCTCGCAACTTGAAGACTCTACTATTTCGAAATTTCAACTGAACTGAATATTATGGCAAAACTTTCTCTGCTAAAGTTGCATTAATAATCTTCAATGAGTCAAGAGTTGTTTCATTTTGCTTCGTAATTTGACCAGTTGCATACAGAATTTGGATCTATCGATTGGATTAGTCATATACAGGAACTTGAATCAAACACATTTGCAATTCATACCATGCAATGATGTAATGAACTTTTTCGAGTGATTTTCTCCAATAAAAAAATTACCATATTTGCAGCGTCCTTTTTTAACTTTATTTACATCAGCAGATTTCACTTTATCTTGACCTAATAAATTCTGAAGTTTTTCTTAAGTTGAGAAACTAAATGAATATCTTTTATCTCTAGATAAATACTTTTATCAGTAATATCAAGCTCTAATAAGTTAAGAACAGAATAACATTTAAGGAAAATATCAGTTTTAACAACCAACTGAATTAGGTAATGCAGCATCTCAAGGTCCTTGCCAAGAAAAGACAACATGGGATCATCTGTTTGATATTTTTTTCGGATTTTGAGGCTGCAAAAGGTGTGATATAGTAGAAAAATAAAAGCTTTTATACTAAAAGACATCGGTAACTCTGTTTTTTTACAATCAAATAGCTCTTTGACGACGGACTTTTAAAAGATAATAGGTTCTGCTGGAAATTATTGATCTTTATTATATTTGGCTATATTTCTTTGATGACAATGTTTACAAATTAACTCAGACCAGCTTTGTCTCTTTCCAATTGCATTTCCCTGAGAACCTTCCAGTTCACATTAGAACCATGCATAGGTAGTACTTGTTTAGATAAATCCAAACCAGATACACTATTTGAATAACTTTGTTCAAACTTTCAACATAACAAACAGCCAGCCTGATGGCAACAGTCTGATGCACAGACTTGTATTTTAAAAAAGTCCCTGTAGTAAGGTGCAATTCCATAACTAACATTAAATTTGTTTTTGCTAAGTTAAAATATTTGATACAAAAAAAGAATTAAAAAATTGAAATAAATGTTAAAAATAAGATTTCTTATTTTAAATAATTGTAAGTATTTAGCATTAATATTTACAATTATTTAAAATAATAATTTAAAAAAGAATTTTTTTATAATTTTCAACAAACATTAGGTAGTAGATTATTAAAACTTATATAAAAAAAAAAGAAAATTTCAAAAACATTAGGCATTAAAATCATTAATATATAAAATGATTAAACTTAAACATAATCAAGATTTGACATTTCAAGATTTCATTGATAAATCCTAAAAAACATTTACAATTTAATACAGTCTTAGGTAAAAAAAAAAAAAAAGAAAGATATTTAGAACTAGAAATGTTTTATTATTCGCTGAGTCACTAAGAAAAAAAGCAACTGTTTTCCCTGACCGCTAAGTAAATTCCCTGATTTTTACTAAACCAGTTAAAAAAGACAATTTTGCTTTGACTTTCCCTGAAGGTATAAATCATGATTGTTATTTTATGTTTAGCATGGTTAAAACTGAACACAAATTTAGCTCAGCCAGTGTAACCACTGGTTAAAAACAAGGGCAAAAATAAGGATTTCAATTAAATTGAAAGAATAATTTTAATTTGTCATGAAATTTAATAACAAACAGCAAAAAATTTCATACAAAAAAACATTCTATACAGAATCTTTTTTAAATAAATAACATAACACCAAAATGATATTAGATATATAGCATATACCTTTTATCATTTTGGACATATTTTTCATTGGGAACACTCTCTTCTATAAAAATGTTTACTTCATGCAGTAAATTAAAAAGCTAGTATTGTAAAAACCATTAAAAAAAAAATTATTTAACATTGCAAACCTTCAACATTTTTTCCATTTCTAAATTGAAAGTTACAACATAATGAACTCTGTGAAACATTTTACTCTATTATTCTTGCATTTGCATATGTGGCCAATATGTACTTATTTTCTGTCGCAGCAGCCGGATTTAAAGCTTCAGCAGAGTTTGGTTGAGCATCAATTTGCTGTGCATCTATTTTTAAACAAACAAACAAAGCTATATTTACCAGGTTATCAAGTATATTATCTAGTATACAACATACAAAATGGTTTTTTTGAATGAATTTTCATTATATTAATTTATAAATTTCATTCAAAAAACTAAAGTATACTTTCAAAACTTGATACATATTTGATTAAAATAAATAGTTGCATACACATTTTAGTAAATAAATTTATTTCAAGAGCAATGTTCTAAATTTACATTTTAAACTTGATAAACGTTTATAATACACTTTTAATTAAAAAAAAAAAAAAAAGATTGAAAAGAAATTAGTATATTCTTATATCGGCATCATATATTTTACAAAAAAAAAAGTAAAGAAAAACTTCATACCTAATATATGCTCAAAATTTAGAGAAGAACTATCTTTACTCATTTTAATCTAAATAGTATTACAAAATTTTGTAGAGCGAAGCTGGGTTTAGTACATTTCGGAGGGTTCTGTTCAAGAATTCAAAATAAGATATTCGTTCGTATAATTCGGAATAAGGAACACTTAAAGCGCATGCGTACCAACCGTCAAAAGTATTCTAGGTCTGCGATTTTTGTAAAATTCTAAATCTTATTTTGAATTATACAAAAGGCCGTTAGCCTAATTTTTAAGTAACGCATTTTTTCAATTACAAAAGTAGTCTTTTTACAACAACTAATAGACACGTTCCATTTAATTTTTGTTTTTGTTATCAGTTGAAAATTGTGGTAATATTGATACAGGTAATGAAATTTTTACAGATAATAAAGGAAACGGTTTAAAACTAAATATATGTTATAGTATGTATATATATATACTTTATATACTATTGATATATGTAATAAAATATTACATCCGCCTAAAATATCACATCCCCCATAGAAAAAACGAAAACGAGATTGCGCTTTCAAGTCATTGCACTTAGAAGTGTATCAAATACGTCCGAAACATTTAATTATAAACAATATAATTAAAACGCAATGAGATTCATAAAAACGTTTTTCTACTAATATACTATAAATGAAGTTAGCATAAAATGGTAATATATTTTAAATTCTTATTTATAAAATTTTAATCGTAATGTATTGTGTGACAATAGTATAGAAAAAGATTACACATGAGGGATATAATACTTTAGGTAATAAAAATAGCAATCGTTTGCAATATTTTAGAAGCCTGCATAGGGGGGATGTGATATTTTAAGTAAGAATTCCAGTTTCTTTTTGTCACATATACAGAAATAACAAGTGGTGGATGTTATATTCTATATACCAAATACTAATTGTTTAAAATACTTTATAAATTACTTAGGGGGATGTAATACTTTAGAAGTAGACATACGGGGGATGTTATATTTTAAAGTAAGATTTTCAGTTTCTTTTTCTGACATATACAGTGAATAAACTGAGGGGATGTGATATTCTTAATATCAAATACTAATCGTTTAAAATATTGTATGAATTACTTAGGGGGATGTAATATTTTAAAGGTAAACATAGAGGGGATGTAATATTTTCAGTAAGAATTTCAGTTTCTTTTTGTGACATTTAGAGCGAATAAACCGAGGGGATGTAATATTTTAGATACTAAATACTAATGGTTTGAAATATTGTATGAATTACTTAAGGGGATGTAATATTTTAAAGGTAAACATAGAGGAAAAGTGATATTTTAAGTAAGAATTTCAGTTTCTTTTTGTGATACATACAGAATTTACAAGTGATAAATCTTATATTTTAAACATTAAATAAAAACCGTTTGAAATGTTGTATGCATTACTTAGGGGGATGTAATATTTTAAAGATAAACATAGGGGGGATGTGATATTTTAAGTAAGAATTAAAGTTTCTTTTTGTGACATATACAGTGAATAAACCAAGGATATGTGATATTCTAGATATCAATTACCAATTGTTTGAAATATTGTATGAATTACTTAGGGGGATGTAATATTTTAAAGGTAAACATAGAGGGGATGTAATATTTTCAGTAAGAATTTCAGTTTCTTTTTGTGACATTTAAAGCAAATAAACCGAGGGGATGTAATATTTTAGATACTAAATACTAATGGTTTGAAATATTGTATGAATTACTTAAGGGGATGTAATATTTTAAAGGTACACATAGATGGGATATGATATTTTAAGAAAGAATTTAAGTTTCTTTTTGTGGTACATACAGAACTTACAAGTGATGGATGCGATATTCTAGGTACCAAATACCAATTGTTTGAAATATTGTATGAATTATTTAGGGGGATGTATAATTTTAGAAGTATACATTAGGGGGGATGTGCTATTTTAAGTAAGAATTTTAGTTTTTTTTTGTGGTACATACAGAATTTACAAGTGATGAATCTTATATTTTAAACACTAAATAAAAACTGTTTGAAATGTTGTATGAATTGCTTAGGGGTTGTAATATTTTAGAGATAAACATAGGGGGGATGTGATATTTTAAATAGCAAATATTAATCATTTGAAATATTGTATGAATTACTTTGGGGGATGTAATATTTTCAGTAAGAATTTCAGTTTCTTTTTGTGACATATGCAGCAAATAAACCGAGGGGATGTAATATTTTAGATACTAAACACTAATCGTTTGAAATATTGTATGAATTACTTAAGGGGATGTAATATTTTAAAGGTAAACATAGACGGGATATGATATTTTAATTTAGAATTTAAGTTTTTTTTGTGGTACATACAGAACTTACTAGTGATGGATGTGATATTCTAGGTACCAAATACCAATCATTTGAAATATTGTATGAATTATTTAGGGGGATGTATAATTTTAGAAGTATACATTAGGAGGGGATGTGCTATTTTAAGTAAGAATTTTAGTTTTTTTTTGTGGTACATACAAAATTTACAAGTGATGAATCTTATATTTTAAACACTCAATAAAAACCGTTTGAAATGTTGTATGAATTACTAAGGGGTTGTAATATTTTAGAGATAAACATAGGGGGGATGTGATATTTTAAATAGCAAATATTAATCGTTTGAAATATTGTATGAATTACTTTGGGGGATGTAATATTTAAGAGATAAACTTAGAGGTGATGTAATATTTTCAGTAAGAATTTCAGTTTCTTTTTGTGAACTATGCAGCAAATAAACCGAGGGGATGTAATATTTTAGATACTAAATACTAATCGTTTGAAATATTGTATGAATTACTTAAGGGGATGTAATATTTTAAAGGTAAACATAGATGGGATATGATATTTTAAGTGAGAATTTAAGTTTTTTTTGTGGTACATACAGAACTTACTAGTGATGGATGTGATATTCTAGGTACCAAATACCAATCATTTGAAATATGGTATGAATTATTTAGCGGGATGTTATATTTTAGAAGTATACATTAGGAGGGGGGGGTGATATTTTAAGTAAGAATTTCAGTTTCTTTCTGTGACATATACATAGAATCTACAGGGGGATATGATATTCTAGGTATCAAATACTAATCAATTGAAATATTGTATGAATTACTTGGGGAATGTAATATTTTAAAAGTATACATAGTGGGGATGTGATATTTTAAGTTCGAATTTTAGTTTTTTTTGTGGTACATACAGAACTTACAAGTGATGGATCCATCACTTGTAAGTTCTGTATGTACCACAAAAAAAACTGAAATTCGAACTTAAAATATCACCCCCCCCCCTAATGTATACTTCTAAAATATAACATCCCGCTAAATAATTCATACCATATTTCAAATGATTGCTATTTGGGTTATTCAATGTCAATTGAGCCAGGTCATGTCACCATACATCTCAGATTTTGTTGATTTTTATACAGTTGAGAGTACTTAGTAAAACAAAAAATCCTTGAAAATTTTAGCTTCTAGCTCCAAGAGGATCATGAAATATGATCATTTTACTTTTAACTGATCTTGGCCAGGCCCCTCTTGTCCCCTCAGAAATTTGACCTTTGTTTAAAGGTTCCAAGTCACATAGCTTTAAAAATATTTAGTCTTTTGACTTAAAAATTTGTACCTGGCTATTTTCAGGGTTGAAGAATCCAATGAAATAATCAGAAATGTAAAAAAATATTTTTAAGTACCTGTAATTATCAATTTAAACAATTTTAGGCAATTTTCTATATACCTGATTTTGATGCTCAAGAAAGCCATGTGGCCTTGATGATATAAAAAAAAAATTGTACACATTATTCTATGTTTAATGGTCTTTCAGAAAACATAAAAATTTTGATCTGCAAGTATATGGTTTTCCATACATCGTTAACGGGGCACAGGCCCCATTATTTTGATAGCGGAACCTTGCCATACATTTTTCACTACCTTTCAGACTAGCTGGAATGATGAAAATTTTGGTATATATGTAGTGTCAATAAATGTGCATTTTAAAACTAAAAAAGGGCCCAAGACACTAGGGGAGGGGGCTGGAGCGATGTGCCCCACTTTTTTGACCGGAATTTTGAGATAGATTTTTCAGTATCTTCCAGACTAGTTAGAGCTTTGAAACTTTTAGCATTTATGTAGTCCTGATAAACATGCATTAAAATTATTTCAGGTCAGATGACCAGAAGGTCCATGGGGCTGGGGCACTGGGAACCATGCCCTACTTTTTTTCTCAAAAAAAAATTTTTTTTTTTTTAAACACGTGTCTTAACTTTGAAAATATTGTATTCAAAAATTTTATTGCTTTATGCTTGTTCTGTTTTACTTCATTATTTACAAAATAAAATACAAAAAAAAGAAATTGTCAATATAATGCTAAGATTAGCTTAGATGCATCGGCGATCAAAGTATACAAATGTCCATTTGTTGTTACAGGTGCATTAATTATACAAGTTATGTTGGTAATTGGAACCCAACACTCATCTACTCTAGATGGCCAGAAAAGTTTATTAAAAGGACCGTGCGGGTGCATAAATGTTACCATAACATCTTGCTTTATATTATCAATTTCATTGATCATACCAATCCAATCAAACGCATCATATTTACACATAATGAATTCGCAGAGTTTCAAGGCATCAATGTTAATTTTCTGATCATTTTGAGAACTTTGAATACCAGAAAAACAAAAAATGCCTGTTATATGAACATCTTCACTTGTTAAAAGCTAATAGTATCTAAAGATTCTGGTTTAAATTGATGATAGCTCCTAGTTCCAGGGATTGTTCTACTTAGCTCAAAATGTGTTTTCAAGGTGGTGCACAATTCTGTCAGTCTTTCTTTTTTAATCTTGAAAAAAATAATCCCTTTAATATTGTTAGTACAGTAGTCAAACATTTTGTTACAATTCAATTTCTGGTCATTTATGGGCCTTGGTAGACTTGCATTTGTAGTTAATTGTTTTACAATGCCACCAATACTATCACATGATGACTAACCATGACTTGTAGCAAAAAATGTCCACTCTGCATCAATGTCAAAATCATTTTTATGGAGACAGATATTGTAAAGGTTTTTGTGGTTTTTATACTGTGCAGCACAACCATCAGAAAAATAAAGAATCTTTGAAATTTTAGGATGATATTCTTTTAAATAGTTAACTATTTGTGTTTGAACTTCATACACAAAACCAGTGTCATGCTCATTATCTTCTGACATGAAGCAAAACAATTTTTCTTCAAGTTGGTCATTTTTGTTTAATAAATAGAGGGCAACGGGGTGCAATGTGCATTGACTTTTGCACCAATGGTAACTTTGGATTTTAAAATTAGCAAATATCAAATAAAAAAATGATTTTGAAAAATTGATAAAGTTCTTTTTTATCGATGTAATGTTATGACAGGATGTTTTTTTCTCTTGGAAGTTAATTAAACAACTTGCTTTTACAATTTTAGCATTAAAATATATTATTCTTTTTTAATTAAAATTTTAAATTATACAAAATAAAATTCTGTTAAAACCATTATTTTAGACTGTTTTTAATCTTATACATGCAAATCAAAATTCTTATAAACATTAACTTTCTTAAAACATTTTAAGAAAGATCATTGAACATAGAATAATCAAAAACCAAATTGAACAAATATAAATCACAAAAAATTGCGAAGCAACGTTATCAAAGATATGTTTAACGTTGTTGAAAATAAAAATATAAAAAAAAATTTTGAAGGCAATTGTTTCAAAGTTATCTTAAATGTGTTTAAAAAAAAAAAAAAATTTTTTTTGAGAAAATAATTTTGGGGCATGGTCCCCAGTGCCCCAGTCCCTTGGACCTTCTGGTCATCGGACCTGAAACAATTTTAACGCATGTTCATCAGGACTACACAAATGCTAAAAGTTTCAAAGCTCCCGCTTGTCTGGAAGATACTGAAAAATCTCAAAATTCCGGTCAAAAAAGTGGGGCACATCCCTCCAGCCCCCTCCCCTAGTGTCTTGGGCCCTTTTTTAATTTTAAAATGCACATTTATTGACACTACATAAATACCAAAATTTTCATCGTTCCAGCTAGTCTGAAAGGTAGTGAAAAATGTATGGCAAGGTTCCGCTATCAAAATAGTGGGGCCTGTGCCCCGTTAACCATATATGGAAATCCATATACTTGCAGATCAAAGTTTTTGTGTTTTCTGAAAGATCATTAAACATAGAATAATATGTACAATTTTTTTTTTTTATATCATCAAGGCCACATGGCTTTCTTGAGCATCAAAATCAGGTATATAGAAAATTGCCTAAATTTATTTAAATTGATAATTACAGGTACTTAAAAATATTTTTTTACATTTCTGATTATTTTATTGGATTCTTCAACCCTGAAAATAGCCAGGTACAAATTTTTAAGTCAAAAGATTAAATATTTTTAAAGCTATGTTGTAATATGTAATATGTAACCTTTGTAATATGTAATATGTAACCTTTAAACAAAGGTCAAATTTTTGAGGGGACAAGAGGGGCCTGGCCAAGATCAGTTAAAAGTAAAATGATCATATTTCATGATCCTCTTGGAGCTAGAAGCTAAAATTTTCAAGGATTTTTTGTTTTACTAAGTACTCTCAACTGTATAAAAATCAGCAAAATCTGAGATGTATGGTGACATTTTTGAAATTTTCTGGCTCAATTGACATGGAATTACCCGGATGTGATATTCTAGGTACCAATTAGCAATCGTTTGAAATATTGTATGAATTACTTAGGGGGATGTAATATTTTCGAAGTATACATAGGGGGGATGTGATTATTTAAGTAAAAACTTCAGTTTCTTTTTGTGACTTATACAGTGAATAAACCGAAGAGATGTGATATTCTAGATACCAATTACTAATCGTTTGAAATATTGTATGAATTATATAGGGGGATAGAATATTTTAAAGGTAAACATAGAGGGGATGCGATATTTTAAACAGCAAATATTAATTGTTTGAAATATTGTATGAATTACTTAGGGGAATGTAATATTTTATAGGTTAACTTAAAGGGGATGTAATATTTTCAGTAAGAATTTAAGTTTCTTTTTGCGGTAAATACAGAACTTACAAGTGATGAATTTAATATTGTAGATACCAAATACTAATTGTTTAAAATATTTTGTAACTTACTTAGGGGAATTTAATATTTTAAAGGTAAACATAGAGGGGATGCGATGTTTTAAGTAAGAATTCTTGTTTCTTTTAGTGACATATGCAGAGACTTCACAGGGGAGATGTGATATTTTAAGTATTAAATATAAATTGCTTGAAATATTGTAGAAAAATGCTTAGGGGGATCTATTATTTTAGAAGTATATTTAGGGGAGGGAGGGGCATTTTGCAAATAACAGCTAAAATTCTAAATTAAAATACCAGATTTGGTATTTTAATTTAGAATTTTAGCTGTTATTTGCAAAATGCGCAGAGATTACCCAAACAGTCTTTTTTTGTTTTTTTTAGATTAAATTGAGCTAACAAATTAAAAATGTATTATTGTTCAATTAATTCATATGTATGGCTTCCGACGAGTTAAAGTATTATAGTAATACAAGAAGTCACTAGAACTAAGGAAAAAAATTTCACCTTTTTTATCTGTAAGGGCATAAACATTTAAATTGGTTCAATTTATGACAAAATTTTGAAGAAAAAGAAATGACTGCAATTTTCAAAGTTTCATTTATTATTTAATATATATATTTAATACATTTGTACATAAATATGTTCACAACAAAATAAAGTTTCATTTCTAAAAACAATGCATCTCATACGGTACCATCGATTTAAATGCATATATCACATTTTACCTAAAAATAAATATTTAATGAACATTTTTCTATTTGAATATTTAAAGTATTTTTTTCTATTTGAAATTTTTATTAAAAATTAATTAAAATATATTTTATTACTCATTTAATTTTTTTTTGATTTTTTCTAGTTTTTGGACCAATTTCACTTCCACAAATGCGACACAAACTATTCTGCTAACTCTTCTGACCTATTGATTTAATTTTTCATCATTTTTTTTTTGTCTTTTTTATAGATATCATTTAACATTGAAGTAGTATAAACATTTTCAGTTCTCTAAATAATCTCACAAACCTCCTTTATCTCTCTTTCTGTATGCATTAACTTCTTCATGTGGAAAGACACGCACCAATACTTCTCCATTTGTACAACTTTCAGCAAACTAAATTATGTAAGCTTATATATATATATATATATATATATATATATATATATATATATATATATATATATATATATATATATATATATATATATATATATATATATATATATATATATATATATATATATATATATATATATATATATATGGGGGATGTGATGTTTTAAGTAATATATATATATATCCATTACAGTTAAGACTCTTAAAGTTATCTTAAGGCAGAATACTCCAAATGTTATACCTTCAGCTCGTATGGCATGTGGTAATGTTAATATTTCAAACTTTTCTGAAACACCATATCTTTGTTGTAAGTAACAACTATTGTATAATAGTAAAAAAACTATAAAAGATGTAAATATAAATTTTGACATAGGAATATCTAATAATAATAGTATCATACTTCCATTTCACTTCTTCTTTTTTGATGGAATTTGTCTGTTCTCCCATAGGGTCCATAGAGTGAATTGTTTTATTACCTGGTTCGATTATCTAAAACACAAGTGATTTTCAAAATCAGGTTCAAAGTTAGGTTCCCTGTAAAAAAATAGGTAATCTAACCTTTCACTAAAAGTTAAACTTTTTTTACTTAGAGAAATAAACTTTTTCAAAAAACAATTATACAATTTTACATACTGCAAGCGTCCAATGAAATTTTTCCACCATGTGTGTGTGTGTTTTTCCATCATGTGTGTGTGTGTGTGTGTGTATAAATACTCTATAATTAAATAATTGAATCATTAATTTTTTTAGATAAAAGTTTTTGAATACCTTATGCCGTCTTCGTATTAAATCAGTTTTAATTGGCAATTCATCCAGTGAGAGTAGCCCAGCTGGCTACAGTACTTCGATTCGATTCTTCAAAGCATCAATAAATGGAATGGCATTCAATATATTGTTTTATATTTAGAATTTAAATAAAGGCAAATTTAAAAAAAAAATGCAAGAAGGGTTTTTTTGTACAAAAATTTTATTATGAAGTACATTAATTAATCATACTTTTATTTTACTGTTTACTAATATTTTGAGATAAATATTAACAAATTCGTCACTGAGACATTCGTTTAAAGTGTCTTGTAACGAATAATCGTATACCTTGCAGCCTCCTAAGACTTTTACAGGGTTTTTAATATGGATACATTTTATTATTCCGTGATCTATTTATGAAATGCAATTTAAGCATAATTTTATCAAAATTTAAGCTTAAGTCTTTTATCTAATAAAATAACGACTATTACATTTATTGAAGATTACATGTTTTAAAGCTCTTCACATATTTTTTCACCAGGTGGGATGTTTAAATTAAATATTTAAATAAGTTTACATAAAAATCTTTATTTCATTCGTGCGCCACTGAATAATACATACCTTCTGTATCATCAACTATGTAGCTTTTTTTTGTATTTACTATCTCTAGAATATTAAAATAAATAAAAACAAATTAAAATAAAACGCTAACAATTATATATGAATAGGTAAGTTTTAATACATACTTTCACTATCTTAATCTATAATGGTTTTTATTGGCTTCTCTGCCTTCTCTAAAAAACAAGCGATACTTTAAAATAAAATGGTAACATTTATAAATGAAAAAGTAACTTTTTAAATCCTACTTTTACCATCTTTTACTACAAAACTATTTTTTTTATCTGCCACTTCTAAAAAAACAATACATTACAATAAAAAGGTAACGCTAACAAAATGTAAAAGTGATTTATTATTATATACCTTCACTGTCTTTAGCTGCAAAGATTTTTATAGTTATCTGCCTCCTCTAGAAAATAAATTATAAATAAAATAAAACGCTAACAATTACAAATGAATAAGTGAGTTTTTAATTCATACCTTCACCTTCATTAACTTCAAAGCTTTTTGTTGGTGTCTCTGCCTTCTCTTGAAAATAAACCATAAAATAAAATAATGATAAAATATATGGTTTAACTATAAATTAAAATAAGAAAACGATTATTTTACCCGAGTATAAATCAAAAAACGATAAAAATTGTTTTCATATTAGTATTACACGTAGAAAGTTAAACAAATATTAGGTTTGAAAAAAAAATAAAATATTTTATAAATAAAATGAAAACTTTATTGAAGTAACAGATATACCAGTAACTTCTACAGAGTAACAATATTTAAAAAAAACATTTCTCTTCTCAGCGTTTTTTAAAGACGTTTAAAGACCTGTATTATGCGTAATAAAATTTAGACGCCTTTGAATAGCTAAGGGTTTCTGAGACAAGTGTCTGACAAAGATGTCTTTTAAATTAAAATAAGTAAACATAAACTCTCAACCTCAACTAATATGTTTAAAAATATAACGTAACTTCACTTTGTTTTAGCTTATTCTTTTTCTAGCGCTTATCTCTATTTAAACTTTATAATTTTCTAAACTGATCAAAACGAGCTTCTTGATTCAAAAAAAGTTATGCCAAATATTGTGCGGCCGTGGCGCAGTGGTTAGATTGTATGCTTTATAAGCAGGAGATCCAGGTTCAAAACGAGCTTTGGACATATTTCGCGTCATGGTAAGGAAGGAGGAGTGAACTTCCTGGTTAAATGCACTTCCGCGGTGCTCTGTGACAAGACGGTTAGGACTTCTTGGGGTACCTAAATAACAAATTTAAAAAAATATATATATATTATAAATAAGGACAATCTCTGTGCAGGTTTTTTTGTTATATTTATTATGGCTACACGTTGGTACTGGACTCGTTGAATAAAAATTTAATCAATCTTTATTATAACAATTAATATAGTCAATTTTGTTACCTAATTCAATCATTTAAACTAAGCCACCACGCTCTCGTCTTTTTTTCAAACTTGTTGAATTCAACGCTATAAATCTGTCATTATAGGGATGATTATTATTTGTTAGTGAAATCTTCTTCGAACAATCATGCACTTTAGCATTTATGCAAAAGTGCATGATTGTTCGAAGCAGAATATTTTTTTTCAAAATTTTCATTTTTGCAAAAATGTTGTGTTAACATTTTATGGAATATATATATATATATATATATATATATATATATATATATATATATATATATATATATATATATATATATATATATATATGTATGTATATATATATACAACATTTATATATACTGTTTATGTACTTTGTCTTTTCCATCTTTTACAGTACATTATTCTTTATCATTTTAGTTCAGTATGATATTGGATGATTCTAATACATGAAGTACATGATTTTATATTTTATTGTAATAACTAATAAGTTAATTTTTTAACTGCCACTTTTAAAAATTTGTATAATTTTAATAATTGTGAACTGGACTAAATATTATTAACTCGCCTCAACAGGCTCAATAATCACATTATATTTCCATACCAAACCACCCAAAGAAACGTTAATATTTAAAAATAGCTCTTTAAAAATGTTCTTTTATCAAGAAAATAAGCTTCTATTATTCAAAAAAAGTATCTGAAGAAGTTATAACCTTCCCGAAACCTTACGCCTCAGCAACCATAATGTGGGCGTAATGAAGAAAAATTTTAAATTATGGAATAGAATGAAAAAAGACAAACCGTAATATATATTTGTTTTCCTTCAAAACGTTTTGTACATTAAAACTAGTAAAATATTTATGTTGTAAGATATGAAAACATTTAGAATAAAAAATTATTGTAATTAATTTCGTTCATTTTAAATCTTATGAAAACTTTAGTTCCACCAAAGTTTTATATATGACTTCGTTGAAAAATGTCGCATGTTTAAATTGTTAGCTCAATCGTATCTAAAAAAAAAAAAATATATTAAATTAAAACTTTAAAAATCTAAAAAACACTATAAATATTAAAGTTTCTTGATTTTATTAAAAGCTCTATAATTTTTTTATTTATTTTCTAATTAAATATAAAAATTTATTATAAAGATCTCCCCATCAGAGGAGGGCCCAAGAAACAAAAAACAGCTAACAATATTTGAGATACATATCTTACTTGAATTACACATCCACCCTATGCAGGGGTCTAAAATATTATATCCCTCGAAGTAATTCTTAACAATATTTCAAACGATTAGTATTTTGTGTTTTAAATATCAGATTCCTCACTTGTAAATTCTGTATGTATCACATAAAGAAACTGAAACTTTTAAATAAAATATCACATCCCCCCCCCCCCTCTATGTGTATTTTAAAAATAAGTAATTCTTTACAATACTTCATTAGGTATCAAAAACTAATCAACGATTAGTATTTGATACCTAGAATATCACATTCTTCCTATTTATTCTCTATATATGTAAAAAAAAGAAACTAAAACTCTTACTTAAATTACACATCCACCATATTCAGGCGTCTAAAATATTACATCCCCCAAAGTAATTCATAAAATAACTCAAACAATTAGTATTTGGTAACTAGACTATAACAACCATCACTTGTAATTTCTGTATAAATAACATAAAAAAAACTGAAACTCTTTCTTAAAAAATCACATCCTCACTACGTATACTTCTAAAATATTACATCTCCCAAAGTACTTTATAATATTACAATATTTCATTTGTGAGTTCTGTATGTACCACAAAAAGAAACTTAAATTCTTATAAAATCCCCTCACATCCCCTCCATGTTTATCTTTAAAATATTACATCCCCCTAAGGATTTCATACAATATTTCAAACTATTAGTATTTGGTATCTAGAATATCACTTATCCTCGGTTTATTCTCTGTATATGTCACAAAAAGATAAAATATTTTAAACAATTAGTATTTGGTACCTAGAATATCACATCCATCACATGTAAGTTCTGTATGTATCACATAAAGAAACTAAAATTCTTTCTTAAAATATCACATCCCCCTTATGCATGCTTCTAAAATATTACATCCTCCTAAGTACTTCTTTTCAATATTTTAAACAATTAGTATTTGGTGTTTAAAATATCACATTTCCCCTGTGGAGACTCTGTATAAGTCACAAAAAAAAACTGAAGTTACTATTTAGAATATCACATCTCCTCTATGTTTACCTTTAAAACATTAAATCCCGTAAGTAAGTTACAAAATATTTTAAACAATTAGTATT
Source organism: Hydra vulgaris (assembly GCF_022113875.1). Classification (NCBI taxonomy): domain Eukaryota; kingdom Metazoa; phylum Cnidaria; class Hydrozoa; order Anthoathecata; family Hydridae; genus Hydra; species Hydra vulgaris. Next base: position 17,988,026 of record NC_061165.1, read on the forward strand.
TAGTACCTAGAACATCACATCAATCACTTGTAAGTTCTGTATGTATCACAAAAAGAAACTTTAATTCCTACATAAAATATTACATTCCTTCTAAGTTTACCTTTAAAATATGACATCTCCCTAATAATAATAACAATATTTAAAACAAATAATATTTGGTATTTAAAATATCACATTCCCGCTATGTTTACTTTTAAAATACTACATCTCCCTAAGTAATTCATACAATATTTCAAACGACTAGTATTTGATATATAGAATATCACATCCCCTTGAATTATTCACTGTATATGTCACAAAAAGAAACTGAAATTCTTAGTTAAAATATCACATACCCCTTATGTATACTTTTAAAATATTACATCCCCCAAAGTAAATCTTTACAATATTTCACTTTATTAGTATTTGATACCTAGAATATAACATCCCCCTGTAGATTCTATGTATATGTCACAAAAAGAAACTTTAATTCTAACTTAAAATATCACATCCCCCCTAAAGTATACTTCTAAAAGATTACATCCCCCTAAATAATTCATACAATATTTCAAACAATTGGTATTTGGTACCTAGAATATCGCATCCATCACTAGTAAGTTCTGTATGTACCACAAAAAGAAACTTGAATTCTTTCTTAAAATACATTATCCCATCTATGTTTACCTTTAAAATATTACATCCCCTTAAGTAATTCATACAATATTTCAAACCATTAGTATTTAGTATCTAAAATATTACATCCCCTCGGTTTATTCGCTCTAAATGTCATAAAAAGAAACTGAAATTCTTACTGAAAATATTACATCCCCTCTATGTTTACCTTTAAAATATTACATCCCCCTAAGTAATTCATACAATATTTTAAACGATTAGTATTTGATATCAAGAATATCACATCCCCTCGGTTTATTCACTGTATATGTCAGAAAAAGAAACTGAAAATCTTACTTTAAAATATAACATCCCCCGTATGTCTACTTCTAAAGTATTACATCCCCCTAAGTAATTTATAAAGTATTTTAAACAATTAGTATTTGGTATATAGAATATAACATCCACCACTTGTTATTTCTGTATATGTGACAAAAAGAAACTGGAATTCTTACTTAAAATATCACATCCCCCCTATGCAGGCTTCTAAAATATTGCAAACGATTGTTATTTTTATTACCTAAAGTATTATATCCCTCATGTGTAATCTTTTTCTATACTATTGTCACACAATACATTACGATTAAAATTTTATAAATAAGAATTTAAAATATATTACCATTTTATGCTAACTTCATTTATAGTATATTAGTAGAAAAACGTTTTTATGAATCTCGTTGCGTTTTAATTATATTGTTTATAATTGAATGTTTCGGACGTATTTGATACACTTCTAAGTGCAATGACTTGAAAGCGCAATCTCGTTTTCGTTTTTTCTATGGGGGATGTGACATTTTAGGCGGATGTAATATTTTATTACATATATCAATAACCAAGTTCTAACAATTTCAAAGATTTAGACATCTCATGCAGAATCGAATTTTTCAAAAGGAAAACCTGTTAATGATACATGGAACAATTATCCTGATAATTCTTTGAATTCAATGTCTTTACTCGAATACATTATGCTATTTTCTAATGGAGCCAGTACATTAGTTAATGATCTTCTTGAAATATTGCCAAATCAAGGTTTGGAACTTCCCTAAGATTCAAGGAGAATTTTAAAAGCACCTTATGAAAAGTGACTTATAGACAGGTTCTTGCTAATTTATATATATATATATATATATATATATATATATATATATATATATATATATATATATATATATATATATATATATATTTTTTTTTTAAACATTTAATTACTTGAGAATCGTATTAATATTGATACATATATTGAAATGGATACAGATATTGAAATAAATAGTTAAAAACTGAGTATATGATTTACTATATATATATATATATATATATATATATATATATATATATATATATATATATATATATATATATATATATATATATATATATATTAAGTATATACTTGACTCTTGATATAGTATTTCAAGTATAATAATTGATATAATATATCAAGAACCAAGTTCTGACTGTTTGAAAGACTTAGACATCGCAGAATCTCATGCATAGTCATATTTTTCAAAAAGAAAATCTATTAATAATACAGAGAGTTTATGCTGTTAATTCAATATAATTTAATATCTTTAATTAACAACTTTTAGATTGTTCTATTCGAAATAATTGGACCAGTTCATTACTTAATAAACTTTTTGAAATATTACAATATCAAATTTCGGAACTTCGCTAATAACCAATTACTTAACTTTAGTAATTAGTTATTAGTGAAGTTCAAAACTTTTGACTAAAAAATAAGTCTAATTTTAAACCAGTTAAAACAGTTATATAAGAGCCAGAAAGGTTGAAAATTTCCTTTACTCTAAAGGAAATTTTCTACCCACCTGTCTCTTATATAACTGTATTAACATATGAATAACCACTATATCACGTGTTGGAATGCTATTGGCAATTTACTAAGTAACCGATGAGAAACACTCCTTAATTTCTCTTTTTTTTTTTTATCATCTGGAAATTTTATTAAAGTTAATGGATTATACTTATTATTAAAGAGTTAATATAGTCCTTTGATTAATTGCAAACCTATATTTCTATTGTATATATATATATATATATATATATATATATATATATATATATATATATATATATATATATATATATATATATATATTTATATATATATATATATATATATATATATATATATATATATATATATATATATATATATATATATATATATATATATATATATACAACCCTTGGAATTAAGAAAAAAAAGGTTGACAGTAGTTTGTCAACATCAATCAAAAAAGCAAAAATAAGTGATTCAAAAGTCTTACCATTAAACATAGAAACAAGGTCAGCATTATTTGTCGAACCCAAACACTTTTGGTTGGCATTGCTGCTTGCTGACCCTAATTTCAAAGGTTATATATATATATATATATATATATATATATATATATATATATATATATATATATATATATATATATATATATATATATATATATATATATATATATATATATATATATATATATATATATATATATATATATATATATATATATATATATATTATATATATATATATATATATATATATATATATATATTATATATATATATATATGTATATATTTATATTTATATATATATATAATATATATATGTTTTATATACATATATATATATATATATATATATATATATATATATATATATATATATATATATATATATATATATATATATATATATATAATATACTATTTCATAAAATTGACTTTCGTTACCAAATCTTTTTAAATAATAGAAAAATGTCTCCTTAAAATCCCTTCTTATGGTGTCAGTTTTAATAGTGAAAATACAAAATATATGTCAAATAAAATAAAATCAAGTTTTGCTAAAATTTAAAATTATTAGAATTAATTAAAATTTAGAACTATTAGTTATTATTAGTTAAAATTAGTAGAATTTGTAGTATTAGTTAAAATTTAGAAATAGATAGTGTGAAACATCAATTAGATACAATTTAAAGTTGAACAGAAAAATTAAAAAAAAAAAAAATGTTAATGCTAAAAAAAAAACACTTGAAAGAATATTTTTTACTTTATCCATAATTTTTATTTACTTGTTAATTAAGATTTTATTTTTAGGAGCGTCAAATACATCAAGTGTCAGTTGATATATTTGTTTTGGTCAAATACATGTTTGTATTTGGTAATATTATGTTACATTTTCGTTTTAAATTTCAAAAACTCATATTGCATTTATTTAAATATGGATTTAGGAATTTCGAATTGATGTGTTTGTTGTTTTTGTATCTAATTTCGTTTTAAATTAAAGAAATTTTATTTGATTAAATGTATTTAACTCTAAAGTTTTACCTCTAAGTTCGGTTTTAAAAAAATAGAACAACGGTTTTGGCTATTGTTCATTTTATGTAATGGTTAATGTAATATAATTTATTTTATGTAATATGCCTAATGAATTTTTATTAGTAAAAACTTCTTTAATTCATTCAGCTCCTCCAAAATTTGAAAGTTCAAAGTTTCGCTTTTCCCAAAACAAAGTTAAAGAAAATATATGAAGTCAATGATAAATCTTAAAGTTTTACCAAGAATAATCTATGTAATATTTTTTCTTGTAATAATTATCTTGGAAGTTGTTTTAAATATCTAGGCCTTTTATCTTTATAAATTAATTTTTTAAATACTTCTCAATACTCAAAATAGGTACCTAGTCAATTCAGCAAGAAAAAAAGAACATTTAAGAATTTCCTTTCAAAAGATGTAGTTAGTAGAATTTTAAGTTAGTTATATATATATATATATATATATATATATATATATATATATATATATATATATATATATATATATATATATATATATATATATATATATATATATATATATATATATATATATATATATATATATATATATATATATAATATATATATATATATATATATATATATATATATATATCTTCTTATATATATATATATATATATATATATATCTTCTATATATATATATATATATATCTTCTTCATATCCTGTAACTTCAGAGATTCTTACTTGGCCCTATACTCTTTTTAATTTAAATTAACGATCTTCCTCAGATATTATCACATCTAAGGTGGCATTGTTTGCTGACGACACTACTATTTATCTTGATAAAAGTTTCACCTCTGCTACAGCATGTAGCTCACAATAAATATATATATATATATATATATATATATATATATATATATATATATATATATATATATATATATATATTTATATATATATATATATATATATATATATATATATATATATATATTTATATATATATATATATATATATATATATATATATATATATATATATATATATATATATATATATATATATATATATATATATATATATATATATATGTATATATATATATAAATATATATATATATATATATATATATATATATATATATATATATATATATATATATATATATATATATATATATATATATATATATATATATATATATGTATATATATATACATTGGACCAACGTTGGGCCAATGCATGATGATGCATTGGCCCAATGTTGAAAATCGATGTTGGCTCTATGCAGGTTTGATCATTGGTTAGGTTTTGGCCCAACGTTGTGTACAACATTGGTAACAAAAATTTTTTGTTACCTTAAATCGACTAGAAAACCTGGCCAGTTTTTCCGTAGTCAGTATTAGAGAGGGATCGCTCTCGCTTCCCGACCAAGCTTTGATATGTTGATTATTACACAATAAAACGTTAATTAACACTATGACTTTTTGACTGTAATATATGAAAAAGTTTTTAAAGTTGTAAAATCTAAAGATTTGAATAAAGATTTTCAATCATCAGACATAAAGACTTTTATATAAAAACTTACCATTTAATAAATTTGTTCATTCAACTTCTCAGGGCAAACATAGAACTTCTGTAAAGAGTTTGGAGTTACAGGTCAATCCCAAAATTTAATATAATTTTTTATTTTATTATAACAAAATGAAGATAAATCATCTACACCAAAATATACACAATTTTTTGTCTCTTTAATCTTTTATTCGACTGGTCATTTTTGCTGTCTTCCTTTTTTGTCTCTAGAGCAGAAATTTAGCCTTCTGCTGAATTCAATCTTGTATCGTTTTAAAAATCTATAAATCAAATCATTAATAATTAAGTTATAACAAAAGTTAATGTATAAGCTTAAAGTTGTTAATTGCTGTACGCAAACTAAATATGAAAATTAGCCAAAATTCTTAAATTAAAAAATAATTAAACCTCAAAAACATGGAATATTAGAAAGCTCTACGTACGCATACTATAAGTTCTAGTAACATCACTTTTTGTACACTGTTTTAATATGTTAGTAGATGGGGTTTCATAATCAAACACAGAAAAAAATCAAACAAAAGAAACATATTTAAAATGTAAAATATCAGTTTTTAACAACTTCAATGGGGTGCTAATTTACATCTCTACCCCCCTATTTTTATTTTTGATTATGATAGAGTATTTTATTCTGATTAAGAATTGTATAAAAGCATAAGTCTAAAAATCATCAGTTAGTGTTCTAGTTCGATGTTGAAGTTTAAAAAAATACACTAAAAAACGCTAATATTTGCCATTTTTTAAAAACGTTTTATATTAAAGTTTACATTTAGAAATCCATCATTTAGAAAATCTTTTTTTAATTATGCAACCCGTTTTTATTGTTGCCAAAATTAAATTATATTTAAATTTAAATAAATTTTTTATGAATATGTTTTTTATTAAATTTTCAAAAATTAATTTAAGATATTGCTTTTTAAAAGTGCATAAATTGACTGACAAATGGATTGGCGCAATTAAATGTACATGTATCAACTGAAAAATAGGGCTTGGCGTAATTGAATGTACATACATCGACTGAAAAATAGGGATTGGTGCAATTAAAGGTACATGATTTGGGACAGGGTTAGGGTTTGGGCCAGAAATCAATAAGAAAATGATAAGGTACGCATTTATTAACAGTTTTGCTTTAAATTGTTGATAGAAACCAGGCTTTTTTAAAGTCATCTTATGAAAGGATTTTAATTATAATCGAGTATGAAAAAATGGCAAATCCCAGACAGCAAGCTTACATTGGACCAATGTTGGGCCTATGCATTGTGATGCATTGGCCCAACGTTGAAAGTCGATGTTGGCCCAATGCAGGTTTGATCATTGGTTAGGTATTGGCCCAATGTTGTATACAACATGGGCCCAATGTTGTATACCCCATGTTGTTACCCAACATTGTGCCAATGTTGTTACCCAACATTGGCACAACGTTTTATATAACGTTGGGCCAATGTTGTATACAACATTGGCCCAACGTTTTATACAACATTGGCCCAACGTTGTATACAAAATTGGCCCAATATCGTATGTTATACGATTATTATTTTTATATTGGCCTAACGTTTTATGCAACATTAGATCGTTGTTACAAATAAGATGATTTGCATCGCTACATTGAAAAATTATAGAGAAAAAAAAGAATGTATTATACAAGTATAAATATTTATTTATTAAACATAATTTCTCGGTTAAATATACATATTGCAAACACCAAACTTATACCAAAAACTGACACATTGAGTTTTAAATAAAAAAATTCACTATAAAATTTATAGAGCAGTTTCGATATTGACTGAGCTACTTGTTATTGAATCGTGTTTAGCTTATGATATTTGGTGCCAGCGATTATTATTTTTTCTTCCGCTATCTCTATCACATGTCTGCATAAGCCATGCTTAATTGACTTCACAGTTTCTGCAAAAAAAAATAGTTGATTGTTTAATTATGCACCAAAGAAACATAACAAATTGAAAGTAATTCTGTAATACAGAATTGAAACTGAAGAAATAAACTTTTCTAAACCACTTATCAATAGCAGCATATGCAATCAACATTTTTCCTATTCCAATTTTTTATCCTCTCCCTGCATAATTTAATTTTACAGCTAGGCCATTTTAATAAACTATTTTTAGTAAATAACAAATACAATCTCCTTCGTCTTCAACTCCATTTGTGCCAAATAATTAACTTGCAAAAATACACAGCCTAGCAGTAATTAAAGTAACTTTAGTTTAGACTAAAATTAATATAAAATGTCATTTACAAAAAATCTTCAAATAGTATTTTATTTAAAGTATATAAATTGTACTACATATCATACTAAATGCATAAACAGATCATAAAAAAATATTTATCATTTACTGAAGTGTTTTCTTGTCTTTTTTCTTCCAGTGTACTTGAATTCTTCACTGCTTTTAATGGCAATGACACTCTTTCAGGCAATACAATAATTAGCATACCTTTGATACTCAAATTTTTATAACTGAATTTGATGTATTTTGTAGTTCACCAAGTTGCACTTCAATGCTTGCCCATTGTGCCAATAATACCAGTATATCTTTCAAGGATACAACTTTATCTTGAAACAATAAAGTTAATTATATTATTAAGAAACTATACAACTAATTATATATTATATTTAGTATTTATGAAAGTAAATACAACAATCACTATCAAAACAGATAAAATTAAAGACAGAGGGCCAAACTTTTAATGATCAAAATATATACTTGCTAATGGATTCATAATATTTTTATGAATTATGAAATTTGCAGGTGTGCATTCAATTTCTGGGACTGACACAAAACAATTCTTATTAATGTTTGAGATACACATTGCAATGTAAAACAAAAAACTCATATTAAAACAATGTTTCTCAAACAGGGTTTGTAGCCAACTATTTATATAAAATTAAATGACTTTTTTGAAAAATCAGATGAATTTCCCTGACGATTTTTAACAATGGTTTTTACAAAATGTTTAAAATTACTATCTACTGCAATGGAAATGCTAAGAATATACATGTTTTCAATGACAAAACTTATAAAACTTAGCTATTACTTAAGTTAGATATTAGTATAAATCTTATTATACATGTTAGTATGGTTCTTATTATTAAGGATGATTAAGAATGAACACTAAGAAAAACATGTTTCAGAAAAAATAAATTAGTAGCACCAAAAAAAATAAAATAATAGCTTAATTGAGCGCTGTATTTTGAAACTGTGACAAGTCACAAAATTAAAATTTTACAGGAGAGTAAAAAATATTTTTCCTAAAAAAAATGTTGTTTTTTAACTAAAAATTATTTTTTTTATCAAAAAAAAATCTTTATTTTATCTAAAAAATCTTTTTTTTATCTTATAATTTTTATCTTTTACTAAAAAAAAAATTCTTTTCAAATAACCTCAATTTTAAAAAGTGTGACTATTCACGTTTTCAAAATACAGTGTTCAATTGCAAAATGAGTAACTTCTTAAATAGAATTACTGACTTTTCCATGACTATCTAAAAAAAAATAATTCCCTGACTTTTCCAAGTTTTCCACCACTTTGGCCAATATTAACACATTTTCCAGATTTTCCAGGTACAGTACAGACCTTGTCCAATGTTTGAATATAATTTTTTTTTACATATTTTAGTTCTGAACTTTAATAATACAATTTAAAAAATAATATCATCTTTGAAAATATTGTATTACCTTTGTCTATTAGATTTAGATTTAAATAAACGTTTATATAATAAATAATAATGAACCACCAGCAACTGTTAAAACATTAAACTGATATGAACAGTCTGTTGTTTTTTTCAACAGTTGATTTCAAATGGATATCAAAGTTGGTGACTTTGAAATCCAACAAAAAATTTTTGTTACGTTCATAAACATAAATGTTCTCAAAACGACTAAAAACTGGATAGTTCTTCGCAACTAAATATAATTTCGGTGTTCAGTATCCAGGAGCGATCGCTCCCGCTTTCTGATTAAGCCAGTGGTGTAAGCTTTGATATGTTGATTATTATAAAATAAAATGTTAGTTACACTCTGACTTTTTGACCGTAATATATGAAAAAGTCTTTAAAATTATAAAAGTTAAAGCTAAGAATAAAGATTTTCAATCATAAGACATAAAGAATTTTTTATAAAAACTTACCATTTAATAAATTTTGTTCATTTAACTTCTCAGAGCAAACATTGAACTTCTGTAACGAGTTTGTAGGTACAGATAAATCCCAAAGTTTAATAATATTTTTAGTTTTATTATAAGAAATTGAGGATAAATCATCTACACCAAGATATACACAATTTTTTGTCTCTTTAATCTTTATTTTGGCTGGTTATTTTCGCTATCTTCCTTTTTTGTCTCCAGAGCAGAAGTTTAGCCTTCTGCTAAATTCAATCTTGTATTGCTATAGAAATCTATAAATCAAATTATTAATAATTAAGTTATAATCAAAGTTAATGTATAAGCTTAATGTTGTTAATTGCATTACGCAAATTAATTATGAAAAATATCCAGAGATATTAAATTAAAAATTATAAAACCAAGAATAATGTCCCTCAGCCTCAGAAAGATGGAATATAAAGGGTTGTTTCAATTTAAATCATGATTTAAATCAGACAAATAAAAATAATGATTTAAATTGAGTCTTTTTATTTTAATTGATTTTAATGATTATTTATTGATTTAATCTCATAATTCAATAAATTATTTTTGACTAGTCATTGGTCTTAAAACAAAATGTTTGTCAATATAAGATAGGTATGTCACATGAAATTTTTAAATTCATCAAATTATAGGTTGTTATATATTATTAAAAAGAGCTTAATGTCAATATTCTAAAAGTGAAAAAATTTTCAAAATCGAACCACCCTACAAAAAGTTATGACGTTTTAAGTACCGATTTTTTGATAATAGGATTTGTTGAAGAAACTGTGGTCAAAATAAACTTTTTATTAACTAAAACTATTATAACTTAACCAATTCTTATCCAAATGTTTATATCTTGGTATCAAAAGATAGATACAAAAGTCATCTACAAATTTACAAAGGTTTCTAGATTACGGGCGCATCCGGGGAGTAAGAGGGGGCACAAAACCAGCATCCTTACCGGCAATAAAGACGTACTATATTTATAAAAAAGTGTTTTTTTTTAATGAAAATGTAAATTTTTTATATGCAAGATGTTTTTGTTATTAGCTATCAGACCACAATCAAATATAGAATATTCATCATTGCCTTTGGGTGGATGTAAGGGTGATGGTTTCAAACACCCTATTATCAAAAATGACTCTTTATATAAATATTTATCTTTATAATTAAAAAGAAATCTACTATTCAAATCAAAAATTATATTTTACTACTTTACAAAATCACTAGCAGCGCACCCCTTGTTTCAAGGGGTGTAAATGGGGGAGGGGGCGTGTTGTTCCCCCTCCTTTTTTTTTTTTTACAACCTAAAAAAGAAAAAAAAAATTTTATTGAGATTTATAAAAATATTTAAATGCAATTAAAATAATAAACTTTAATTTAAAAACATCTTTTACCAAAACTCAAAATACATCACACAATGCTTTGTGATGTTATAAATGGTTCCCCCTCTGACCTAAAAAAGAATTTCAAAAACAAAAAATGTTTTATAATATTATTCTAATTAGTTTGCGTCTTGGCTTTTAGTTAATGATTAAGATGTTAAATTCCATTAATGAAACTATATATTAACCATTGTTAACAATAGACACGACGTGAATGTAAGCCAGAGCCGTCTATCAAAAAAATTTGCAAGTTCCACTACTCGCTATATATATTTTATGCAAAGTTCCACTACTCGCTATATTTTTTTTATTGCAATTTCCACTACTTGCTATTTTTTTTTTTTTTTGCAAGTTCCACTACTTGCTATATTTTTTTTTTGCAAATTCCACTACTCGCTATAAAGTTTTTGTGCAAGTACCACTTCTCGCTGTACATTTGCATATTATTGATATATATATATATATATATATATATATATATATATATATATATATATATATATATATATATATATATATATATATATATATATATATATATATATATATATATATATATATATATATATATATATATATATATATATATATATATATATATATATATATATATATATATATATATATATATATATATATATATATATAGAGAGAGAGAGAGAGAGAGAGAGAGAGAGAGATTTAGAAATAGAGAGTCAACCATAGTAAAATAAAGTAGCAAGATTATCAAATGCATTTCCAATAATAAAAAAATAAATGCAACATATTTACATTAGGAAAACATCAACTCACCGGATACAATGTCAGCAACTAGCTGGAATTTTTTCATATAATAATCAACTGTTTCAGTATCATTTTCCTCTCTAGTCCAATAAGAAATAGTGTATATAATGCCTTTCTGTGCTTTTTTAAGTTTTTATACTCTGCCATTATACAAGACTGTCATTGCTGTATCGGAATCATACCATTCATGGCAAAAATTTCTCCCATCAATTCTTTCACACATAACATCATTTAAATCATCAATTTGCTTAGTAGATAAGTTTTTAAATAAATTCAGAATTTCACTAATAGTTAATAATGTTAATTGTTGATCTAACTTTTTTTTTTCTTTTTCATCGATTTTTTGGCGTTTTCTAGTCTGTCTTTTAGAAATCTCAGCTCTAATTTCAGAATGTTGTAGTCGAGTTTTTATTCGTTTTCTACGTGCTGCCTGCATAGACCACTGAACTACCATTTTACCATGAAAAACTTTCTTGAGGAACTTGATGAAGGTTTCACTAAAGAATAACAATTATTATAAACCTATTTATAAAAAAAATTAGTAATAATACAATTTTCAAGTTTTTGCTTCATATACACAAACTATATATTCAAAATTGGTCTTATACATAAATTGCATATTAAATTTTTTAAATCCAAAAACAAAATTTACTTACAAGCGTTAACTAAATTGTCTTAAAAATAAATAGTAACTAATAGTAAATAAATCTGAAATTGAAAAACAATAATTTATTTTTAACAAAGTATTAGATGATACAATAAAATGCATACTTATTGTATTCTCCATAGTGTCTAAAAAAACAAAAATAACCAATTGCGAACAAATAACTTAAAAAAAAAGCTATAACTATAATAATGGTTTTTATTTTTATTTTTGTTAGTTCATTACAGTTATATTTTATTTTCATTGTGATTTACATTGTTAGAATTTTATATTATTATAAGATTATATAAAAACATAATAAATAAAATAACAAAGCAGTTTTAATATAAATAGAATTAAGAATAAAATAGATTCAATAAATGAGAATTACTAACTAAATAATTAAATAAATAATAACTAAATAACAAAATAGAATTACTAACTTAATTTTTCATTTAAGCTTTTAATAGCTTGTGCACCTAAACAATCATAACAAAGGAACTATTTCAAACAACTTATATCAGTTTTATTTAAACAAAAGTTATATATATATATATATATATATATATATATATATATATATATATATATATATATATATATATATATATATATATATATATATATATATATATATATATATATATATATATATATATATATATATATATATATATATATATATATAATAATAATACTATTAGTAATAGTACTAATAGTATTATTATATCAATATTTATTGATATAGATTCTGACTTTGAAACATAGAATCATACACAGAAACATAAATTTCTACCATTATGTACTTCTTACTAAATAAACAATACAATTACTCAGAAATACTGTTATTAGATTAGGCAAAGATTAGAAAATCTTAGCATTACTAAGTATTATTATATCTAAGTAAATAGTGATACTATTTGCATAAAAGATAACTAATAAATTTATTGGAAAATGAAAATAAAAATTTTGGTAATCTTACAATTTATCTCTTCACTAATTTTATCTAAAAAAAAAGTAAAATTTAATAAAAATAAAAAATTTACAAAAAAGTTTTATTTTTTTTTCAAAGTTAAAGAATTCGATGTTTTTGCACCCCCCGATCGCCCGCAAAAAATTTTAGATTAAGGAAAGTAGGTACCAAAAGTGGGCCCCAAAATAGACTGCTTAAGCCCCATTTTTTTTCAACGAAATTTGGCAGACAAATAAAAAATGGGTAAACTTAAATGGCTGCGAAAAAATCTCAATTGCTGTCAATATCTTCGATATTTGCTGGATGTGCAAAGTTAACAAAGTTTTGCATGTCAAGAAATCAAATTATAAAGTACGTAATAGTAATCAAAAAACACAAATTCTTAAAGTATAATCATTCTAGTTTCTAAAAATTATATTATTAAAAATGTTAATATGAAATTATAAAAAATAAGGCGACAAAACACAGCACAACCTACCTCTCTAAATGCGAAGTTCAAAAAGCGTGGCACAGAATTTTAGCACATTTATCGGTTCCGTAAAACGCGGATATCGGCGTACCTATATAAGAAAGCTCTACATAAGTAGAATATAAATTCTAATAACATCACTTTTTGTACACTGTTTTGATATTTTAGTAGATAGGGTTTCACAATCAAACAAAAAAGACATACTTAAAATGTAAAATATCAGCTTCAAACAACTTCAATGCCACATATATATTACTGATACCTTTAATAATATATCTTATAATAGCTATATAATCTAAACTATTATAAATAAATTATGAAAAAAAATTTTTTTTAATAGTTATACTGTATGACATTTCAAATGTTTGATATATTTAATAAAGAAGAATACAAAATGTCTTCTTCATTAAATAAATCGAACATTTGAAATGTTACATTTATTTAATAAAGATTATTAAATAAATCAAACATTTGATATGCTAATACAGCAATAAGTATAAAAAATAACTTTAAGATCTTACACAAAAATAATTTAATTATTATCTTTATTATTACATTAATAAATTACATTGTAGTAAAAAATGTTTTAAGTATATTATTTAACTGTTAACAAATATTTCATTATTAAAAAAAAAAAAAAACATTAAGTCACGAGAATCTCTTGAAATTTATTTCATATAACGAACCTTTTAAGATTCTTAGAAGATTCATAAATATAGCTTTTTTTTATATATAATTTTAAAAAATGGAAAGATAATATCAAAATCTTTTTTTATTCTGTCAAACGATACCATTTTTAAAAATGTTTTGAAAATATTTACTAATCCGCAACTACATTGGCCGAGTATTGGCTACGGCTTAAATGTAAGAACAGATTTTTATAGCAAAATATTAAGCCTAAACTACATTGGCCAAATGTTGGCCCAACGTAGTACGATAATTACAAAAAACCTATTTGTAGAATTACAATACTACGCCAAAGAAAAAACATTGGCTAAATGTTGGCCCAACGGAATAAACTTGCCAATGTTAAAACTTACATTAAGCCAATGTAAGCTTGCTGTCTGGGTACTGCACAATAGGCCAGGACCGACATAAAATGGACAAAAAATCCTTACTCCTTTATTTTTAAAGTTGTCGAATTGAAATTTTTACCAGTGACTCTAGTCATCATAAAAATCAGTTTTTAAAAAAAAAATTTTTTTTGTAGATACAGGCACCCTAAACACCCTAATAAAACGGTGCATAGGGCCTTAGGGATTTTAGACATAACTTTTGATTGTTTTTAGAAGCAGTTTTTCCCAGATACAAAGCATTAATTAATTACAATGTTTGTGAAGTGTTAGACCCCCTTTAATAAACAAAGAAACATTTATTTAATAGATATTTTATCAGAAATCAGAGTAAAAATTTGCCAAACTTAAAATTAAAAAAAGTTAATACAAAAGTTTAATGCAATCTTTGTTTCTCTCAAGTTTTTTAATAAATCTCAAACTCTTTCTTAGAGAGCTAATAATTGGATCTGAACGGCACAATAATGTTCGCATTACATCTTTATTAGTGAGTTTTCTTAAATTTTTTCTCGTATAGTGTTCTTTTTAATTTTTAACGTTTTTATTTTGGCATTCCTGAGCTGAGAAAGAAGACCTACTGGTAATAGTTTATCTCTTACAACTTGAGAACTATGAATTAGAATTTTATGTACGATTTGAGGTATTGCGAACCATAGGTACAGAGAAACTGTCTCTTTAATATACTTTTTAAGTTCATCGTCTGCTTTTTGGTACATCTACAATTAAACCTAAGTGATCTTTCATCTTTTATTGATCAATAATCTTTTTTTATAACAACTTCTTTATCATCCTCTCCCCTAACTTGCCACTTAACTAATTCAATTTTATAACTTATATGAAGGCAGCATTCAAAGCATCTAATCCATGCATTTAATGTGCTTAATCCACCTTGTGTCAGTTTACTTTATTCCATTTTTTGTTAAATTGTTTAGTAGTCGAGAAACGTGGGCAAAACAAATTTTGAGCTTTTTATCATAACCTTTTAATTATATTTTCTAATACTTTTACTGCCATATTTTAAGTTAAGAAAAAAGTCATATTGTTAAGTTTTCTATAATAAAGCAAAAATCCCTGATATTGAGATTATAAAACTTTAATAAATTAAAGAAAACTGCTCTTACGAGGTGAAATTCAATTTTATGAGTATTTTTTCTGTTGTTTTTTTAATAAAAACGTTTATTAAATAGACGAGCTTAAAAACTTACCTAAGACTCCTTAAACAAAAATTAAAATATTAAAACATCAGATTATTTTGTTATGGGGTATTTACTTTTAAAATTTTGCAAAAAAAAAGTTTCCATAAATATTAATTTTCGGTATTTTTTCCGATCACTGGCCCACTGCGTACTGGTATAATAAAGGAAACTCCCAATAAACAATTTGAGAAGCATATGTGTTTAATAAACATTTTTTTGGATCAACTAACCCAGAAGTAGCATTAATTATTACAGTTATAAGCATGAAAAGTGTTCAATAAAATTAAAAAAAAACTTTTTTGAGTACTTTTGAGCAATTTTTTTTTTACTAATTACTGAAAAAAATTTATTATATTTATTTTGACACTTCAATCTACTAGAATAAAAAAACTACATCAATAGTAGTTTTACATTTTATTTCAGAAACAAAACATTAATATTAAAAAAGGTTGCACTCATTGAAATAGTAGATGTGGCTGAAAATTAAGTAGTATCTGAAAATAACTATTTTTTAGAAAGTTAAAAAAAAGTTTAACATATTAATATTTATCCTTAGTATTTTGTTGCAAAACCTTTGTTTTAAGTAACTGTTTCTCAACACCAATGCATTAAAGTAGGCGTTTATGGAAAGCTATTGTGGAATATCTACCTATAACTGCTGAGTATTAGTTGGATTAGCAGCAGAAACTGGTTTTTTAATAAGATTTAGGTTGGGTGTCTGAGCAGATCACTCCATACCCGCAACCCCATTGACCTAAAACCACTCCGTTGCCTTGTAACTAATGTGTTTTGGGTCATTGACTTGTTGGAAAATCCATTTTAAAAAAATATCTTCATTAGCATAGGAAGGTATGATATTATTAAGGATGTCGACATTTATATGTCTATGATACCATTATTCTCACTAGTTTACACATTTCTAAACATTTCTTAACACACATTCTACAAGACATATTATTAATATATACAAAAATGTTATTACACTTACAAAAATCAAAAATATAATCATAAACGTAAAAAACAAGTATAAAACAAGTGATTACTCTTACTTAGAAGTTTTGGAAGAAGTTTGATTCGTTTATCTCGATTTTGTGTAAGTTTATTTTTTTCAGGAAAGAAATTTTTTATTTATTATTCAATAGCGTGATCCATAAATAGATTCTTTGATTGCGATCGAAAACTTATATTTGTTTGAGTGACCGTCAGTTGTTGCCAAACTTGTAGGGAAACTCTCCATAGCTCTTTTTCTTTTTCTTTCTATTTTAAAAAACCGTAAATTATAACATATTTTTTTAAAGTACACCAATACTCAGTTATACAGTTATATAAAAAGTTCTAACTACTATACAGGCATTTATGGTATATATATATATATATATATATATATATATATATATATATATATATATATATATATATATATATATATATATATATATATATATATATATATATATATATATATATATATATATATATATATATATATATATATATATATATATACACCTATATCAAGATACTATACATACCTATATAGTATAACTATATCAAGATATACTATATATACTTATATCAAACGATATAGGTATATACAATTTTTTTGCTGTATAATTTAAACGTTTACAATTATTCAAAAACTTTTAAACTTAAATACAACATTGATGAACATAAAAGAATAACGAAGTCATAGTATAGAAACATTTTCATACTTTTTATGTTCTGCTCAAACTTTTAGAACAACTTTTAGTTATCGAGGCGACGTGAGACTACTATATTGGGGAGTAATTTTATGACCTTTGCTTTCATTACGGTTATCTTACCTTTTTTTCTTACCTTTTTTTCTTACCTTTTTTTTTAGAGTTCAATCTCATTAGCAGATTTATTCAATCTGCTAATGAGATTGAACTCTAAAAAAAAAGGAAGAAAACTTAAGGTAGGATATGTGACCCTAATTATAATTATTAAATATAATTATTAACTTTTTTAGTTGTGCAATGGTTAGCGTTCTTGTTTTGATTTGGTTTTAATCAGATAAATTTTCGAACCACAAGGCAAAAACATTAAATTGGAGTGATGTCTGAAAAAAATTTTTTTCGTGAAAGTTTGCCCCAATTTGTTCAACAAACATTGAATTTGTAAGCTACAAAATGTTTAACTTACGATTTGTTGGGAAATGTAACACCTTGTCCTATTTTAACAATCCTATCCTTGCCTATTTTGCAAAACTTGAGACAATCACAATTATTTTTTTGAGAAAAGCACAATATTAATGCAGCACTGTACAATCAAAAGATAAAAGTGTGGGACTAATATTGTGTGAGCACTAACATTCACACTGTTCAGTAAGATTTCGTAAGCTCAAAATATATCCTTAAACCCCAAACGGCGTATCATGTTGTCGGTTTTTAGACCTGTAATTATTGGTCTTTCCCAGAATTTTTTCAAGATTGATGCAATCTTTTTAATTGATGCGCTAAAAAACATAAGTAGTAGTCTTAAGGCATCTTCAAACGTGCATCAACCATATGCCGTGCCATTTAAAGTGGTACTTGTGCAAGTTTAGCAAGTAATCTTACAGTTATACTTTAAAATAATAATGATTGAAATGCTCAAAATTTTAATGTTAATAGAACACATAAAATATTTTCCTATTAATGGATAACTTCGCAATTACCAACACAACTTATGAGTAATGTGTTGTCAAAAAGATCCTTATGATAATTAGGGTTTTCCAAAAAGACACCCCTTTTAATCATAAAGATGTTTTTGAAGAGACAAGACGCTATCAAATTTCTTGCTTGAACAATAAATATTACAAATTTGGCTGTAGAATATTGTTCAGCTGACCATAAATATTTAAGAAAAACATTCAAAAATTTTTTTTTTTTTAAATTATTGATTTTTAATAAAAATAATATTTGAAAGTACTGCTTTTAAAATTTAATTAAACTTATATTTGTTTTAGTTTGCCTATAATTGAAGTTATTGTCAATTTTTCTCTATTCAGTTTTAATTTTTAATTTAAATAACGAACATCTGAATAAGTATCATCTATAATTCAGTTATAGTCAATTTTTGATTAACAATCAAGTTAGAAAATTCAGAAATTAAGAACTTAATTTAATTCAGAAATTAAGAAGCCCATTTTAGGGCAATTACTTTCACAAAAAATGGACTCCTAGCATTTCTTTGTTCAACGGTTGTTTCTTAACGTAAAGCATAGTTACACCTTTAATTTTTTGATGTTAAATTGTAAAAAATAGATTTTATTTTCTAAAAAAACTTTTTTGAAAAGAAATCCGTTTTAGGTCACTCTTCCTTATTATTATTAAAATACTACTAAAATTATATATGCGCAGTAAATACAATAATCTCTATAATGAATAGCCGAATGAATATTATTACTATTATTATTATTGCTATTATTATTATTATTATTATTATTATTATTATTATTATTATTATTGCTATTATTATTATTATTATTGCTATTATTATTATTATTGCTATTATTATTATTATAAGTGCGCATAGTTACACATTGTTACGCCTATTGTTCGCATTGTTAATTACGGTTCTGCATTATATAAAACACACTATTTCTTTAGTTTTGAAGTTGTTTCTTGACTTTTCTAAGCGCATTTATATATTCCATGTGGTCTTTATATATTCCATGCGGTCGAGTAAAATCAGCAAGCAATTTGGAGCTGATGCACTTATTTTCAAAAAGAATTAATGTTTATTTTTTAAAATAAAAATTTAATTGTTAGTTTGTTGTTGCTTATTTTTATTTTTTCTAATTTTTATAGTCTGTTTTTATTTTTTAGAAGAAATTAGAACTAAAATGTTTGGTAAAATAGTTTTTTTAGTAAAATGTTTCTTTTTTAGTTAACTGTTTCATTTTGTCGTTAGTCTTTTTAGAACATTTTAAGCAAGTATTGTTTTATTTTTTAGAGCAGTTAAGAAAAGCTGATGGTTTTTTTAGTAAGTTCAATTCGTTTTGTTATTTATAGATAAAGATTGTTTTTTGCAAAAAGAATTATATATAAAATAAAGTTTTATATATGTATTTAATATGAAAAGTTAAATAAAATAAGACTGTTATTTGTGTTCATGTAAGCTTATATACATAAGTTTGCATTTATTTTAGTCTATTTTATTTTTCTCTATATCTATACTTTATGTATATTTTCTCTTAGCAAAAGTTATTCAGAATAGAAAAATAAAAAAAAATTATTCTGGAATTTGTCAAAAGAATGTTGTGTTATGCTTCATTTTAAGGTATCTAATTATGTATTTATTTTTCAATTTTTAGAAGAAGTTATAACTAAATTGACTGGTAAAATAGTTTTATTAGTACAATGTTTCTTTTTTAAGAAAACTGTTTCAGTTTTGTCATTAGTCTTTTTAAAACATTTAAACAAAATAAAGCAAGTATTTGCTTTATTTTTTAGGGCAGTTAAGACGAAATGATGGCTTTTTTAGCAAGTTTACTTCATTTTTTCATACATAGGCTCAGATTTTTTTATATAGAAAAAATAATGAGAATAATATTTTATTTATGTATTTTATATGAAAAGTTAAACATAATAAGACTGTTATTTGTGGTCATGTAAATTTATATACATAAGTTTGCATTTATTTCAGTCTATTTTATATTTCTCTATATCTATATGTATATTTTCTCTAAGGAAAAATAATAAGGAATAGAAAAATTTAGAAAATTTGCTCTGGAAATTGTCAAAAGAGTGTTGTGTTATGTTTCATTTTAAGGTATCTAAGTATATATTCATTAGAAATTTTTAGTTTTGTTTTTAAATGGTTAATTCTTTTTCACTACTTTAGATAAACATATACTAACTGACATAACTTCATTTTTATTAACAATGTCGTGCATTGTAGTCTGCATTCTTTGTTACATTAAAAATAATTGATGCTAATAAATGTTCTTTTATAGTTGTTAAAAGTTTGCATATATGTTTGCATTTATATTATGATCAAAGTTAAAATTTTTTTGATAAATACGTGTATGTGGTGATACTACTCAGGTATCACCGCAGCTTATCTCTATCAGGTACATTGATTTTTAATTCACATATGGTGTTTTTCTTTGTATTTACTTATTCATTACATTTTTAACTTCAGATTTATGGTGTATTTATTTGCTATAGAAGAACAAATCATTTTGAATTTTTTTAAAAATATCTACACCAATCAATATTTAAAATTCAATGTAGCATATACCAGCTTCTAGGCTTTTTTGATGCTTTTCTTATTCAAGTGGTTTCATAAGCAAGGTCTTCAAGCAAATTTGAGATAAAAAGTTTTTCAGCTTTCAAGGAGTATCAATGTTGGTTTCTGTATACTTTAATTTGTTTAAATAGAGTAGTTTTAGTAAATAAATGTTTGTTTGTTCTTGGTTTTTTACTTATTTGTTATCAGATTCTTAAGAATTAGGCAACTTAGCAAGCAAGATTTATTTTATTTTTTAGTGCAATTGGAAAGAGCTAAAGTGCTTTTTAGTTACTTCAAATCATTTGTTTTTATTTTTTAAATAGAAGGGTTAATAATAAAAAAATTTAGACAGTCGAACTGTTACTGATTTGAGTAAGTTTAATTTTTTGTTTAATTTTATATTAGATATATATTTTATGTATTTAACATGAAAAACTGACTGTAATTTTTGACAGGTAAGTTTATATACTTAAATGTGCCTATATATCGGAATATTTTATATTTCTCTGAATCTATATAAATATTATCTCAAAGAAAAAATTTAGAATAGAAAAAATTTGAATATATATACATACATATATATTACTTTAGACTGACATTGCTTCATTTTTTATACAAGATTCTGCATTTATTATTTTTGTGCATTAAGATTGTGCCTGAAGGCTTTCTTAATTTAGCAAAGAATATAGAACACAATGCAAATCGCTTTGCACTGTGTTCTAAATTCTTTGCTTAATTAAAATAATGTCAATAAATTTTGTTTTATATTTTTCAGTTGTAAAATTATAAAACGGTCATTTATACAGTTGTAACAGTAGTATAATCACAGGTAATATATATTTAATGATAACAAATGTATAATATTAGGCTCGAAGAAGTTAATAGTGTAAATGGTTATAGGTGACTTGAAATTGTTGTCATATGTAAGAAATAAATCTAGGCGTGATAAAATTAATTGTCGTTGAAATATAAGAAATTTTGCTTGATGAACCAAAAACTTATTTGGCAGAATTCAGTGTCAAGCGGTGTTAATGTCTATTATTTGACTTTACATTAGACACTTTAAAATAAAGCAAAGCATGAATTTTACTTTTTGTAGTAACAAATAATAACAGTTTCAATTTTAAATGCTTTTTTTTTTTTTTTTTTTTTTTTTTTTTTTTTTTTTTTTTTTTTTTTTGCAATCTTAAACATGATTGTGTTCATTTTTTTTTTAGTTGTCTTTGTAATCACTTGATTATTTTGCTTACTGTTGAAACATGGTTTTAATTTTCTAACTTTAATATGTGAAATTTACAATATTAATTATTTGTCAACAGTTAGAGAGAAGCTGGAAATTAATTAAGAAATGCTGGAAATTAACTTTTAGTTAAGGTAAAAATAATTTTGTTTATTGGTAGCATAATAAAACCAGTTACTGTTATTTATTGCATGACTTTTTTACTTTTTCTAACATGGTGTTTTTAAAACACTTCCTCTCTCTTAGATGAGACTTAAATAAGAATTAGTATTGAGAATTGTAGAGAGAGAATTGATTAAACTCTGTAATAACTGAGCTATTGCTTATTTTTTAATACTGCAATTGATAATTTGCTTATTTAAAGATATAATTCTTTAAATTATCCCTTGGTTGTTCAAATATTGTAATAAATAAAATTTTTTTAGTTTCAAGTATTTTCTCTTAGGGATCGTCTATATATTACGTAACGCGAAATTAAACATAGACAAAAGAAATATCTCAAAGTGTGTTTCTCTCATGTTCAACTATATGCTGCATTTTCAAGAACTATAGCATTTAATAGTTTGTTTTTTAAAATTGATAAACATCTTATTCAAGGTATAGTAGGTAAAAAAATGTTTATAACAATATTTATGATATTGTTATATTTTTTAAACTTTAAAAAATATAACAATATCATAAATATTGTTATACTTTTTAAAGTTCTTAATTTATAGTCTTTAGATTTTCATTTCTAAAATTTACTGTTAAAGGTTGTGAGCACATTTTGTATGTATAAATTTATTTATCATTATTTATTTTTTTTTCATAGTTTTTAGTAAATATATCTATCATTCAATAGTTGTAAAATGTGTTTATACGTGTTGCATAAAGTCATATTTCTTTATAGCTATATATATGTTTAAATTATAAAAGCCAAAACAACAATTTATATCTTAGTTTGATTTTTTTTTAGTATTGTTAATGCTTTGGTACTTTGAAACAGGTTTTATAGTTACATTTTTGATAAATCTTTAACTGCAATTTCAAAATAGGTTACTATAAATAGGTAAATCGATTTTTGGTAATGGTGTGGTGGTGACGCATTTATATGATTTATAAAATAAAAAAACCTGATTTCTTTTTATTGTAAATTTTTGTTAGTTAAAAAGATATAAATATATGCTATTAGTTAATTTAATATTTTATCTATTTAATGCCGAATAATTTGTTAAACGTATTTTAAGGGGATCTTTGTAAATGGGAGGTCGTAACTAAAAACCTTTAAAAATATGGAGAATATTGTAGTTGTGCGCATTACTATCGAGTTACTTAAGTTTTATTTATGTGTTTAACTAATTAGTTAGCTTAGTCTGTATTTGCAACACTTTTAAGGAAAGAAAGAAAACATTCTTATATAAGTAGATCATTGTTTTACATTTTATTATTTTATTTTATTCACCTGGCCACCATTAAAGCAAAGAGAGGGAAGGAACCTCTTTATTAGAGTCAAAATATTTATGAAAATAAAATTTCGAGTTACAAAAGGAATTTTTAGTAAATGGTGGCAAATTACCGTTTACTAAAAATATAATGAAATAAAGAGGCCAAACAAATAATATAGAAATGGTCTTTGTTGAACAGACTTAACAAGACCCGGGTCGGGTTAGCTTAGTTTACATATTTTTATGTCTACTTATCTCTTATAATTTTTATTTTAGTTTGTCATATGATGCATTAATGTATTAAAAAATTTGTTATACTCATGTTTGATCGTAAATTAATTTTTTTTTGGTTTGAAAGGTATTTGTACTCAGTTGCGTAGTTATAATAAACTTTGTTATTTGTTATAAATTTATTTAAATGTGTGCATTTAACGTTTTTAAGTTAACAATTTTCTTTTCTAAAGAACAATTAATCAAGGGGATATCAAAAAATAGATAACTCCTGTATAATATAAGTTAATTTCATTTTAATCTTAATGGTTCGTGTTATAAAAATTATTACAAGGATTTAGTTGACACTTTCGTCAATTTAAAGCATGACCAAGTGTTATTATTTTGTGTCAGTAACTAAAAACGTATTGTGTTAAACTTAGGAAGGTCGATGAAAATAGTTCTGCCATACACTGTTATGACCTATGCCCTTTGTAAATTACTTAAATAATGTTAAGTAGTATTTGTAAATGTTAAGTAGTAGTTGGTAAATTATTTTACCTCATAATTTTTATGTTAATTTTAGAGATGGATTAATTTTTTCAAGCTGAAGGCGATTTTCTAAAAGGGTATTAGTTAAGGTTTTGCAACATTAAATTGTGGAAAACAGCCACTATAAATTAATTAAGTAACAGACCGACCGAAACCCGTAGTACGGGTTGCCTTTTGCCAGTTTTATATATTTATTATAACGCATAATAGCTTATTATAACGCAGTTTATCACTCATATATATTTCTTTTACCTCAACGTGGAGAAATAAACATTTTTAGCCTTTTTCTCATAAACAATAAAAACAATCTTCCGAAAATATAGAGGACGCAGGTTGTGCTAACTCTTTTAGCAGTGGAAAATAACGACCATTATATTTATATATAAATTTATTCTAATAACGACCATTATATTTATATATAAATTTATTATTATATATTTGTATTTGAAATATTGTAACGAAATGCTTATTTTACATGTAATAAAAGAACAAAAAAAAAAAAAAAAAAAAAAAAAATTAAAAAATTTGACTGATGTGAATTAATTTTCCCTAAGCGATAGTTCTACATGGTATTTGAACGCAAATTATAATTTTCAGAAAACGATATCAAAAAAGTAACTGAAAAAACGCTTGGTAGGAGGTTGTTCTTATACTTATACATAAAAACTAATATCTGTAATGTGTTAAGCTTCTCAATATCTAGAACCATCATGCTTTTCATCACTGGGGCCGGTTTTACTAACCTATTTAAATGGTTTATTCCTTTCCATGCATGGTTTTGCAGGCTTTGCAATTTTAGCAGTTTTGTTTTATGGGTGCTGACCCATACAATATTTGCGTACAAAAGTTAACTATGTACAAGACAAAAGTAAAGCATATTAAGCTTATAGAATTGATCCGTTCTGAAGCCCCTTAAACATTTATTTGTATACGAATAGATTTTATAGATATTTTATTTAAATAATAACAATAAATAGCCTGAATAAATAGATACTATTTAGAGAGAAATTATATCTGGAATAATTTCAATTTTTTTCTTTCTAAAGTATACTTGATACACGATGACACATAAAAAAGTCTTTTGCTTTCAAAATAGTCCTGGGCCTAGAAAAGTCTTAATCTGGCATTGTGTTTATGCATAAGTAAAAAATTTGTATAAGTAATCATAAAATTCAGGTAAAAAATATTTCATTTATAAAATATATTTAAATAAAACTAACAGCGTTAATTTTTTAAATTTAAATATTTTTTTATAATTAAAGAATACATATAAAAAAAAATTTAATTTTTCTTTTTAAAAATTAGTGATTTAGTGGTATCAAAAATTCATCAAAATATGGTGACTGATGATGAGATGAGAACGTATTTACACCGAATTCGCACAAACTTTTCAAAAAAAACCTTTAAACATTTTCTTTCTATTAAACTTTCAATAAAAATGAAATAATAGGCTAACATTTTGAACCAAACCAGGAATTTTAACAAATTATTATTTGTGGCGTCCTTCAACTACAATAAAAAAGTGATATAAAAAAATACTAAATATACATGAAGTGATTATAGCAATTATAATAAAAGTAAATGCTGAGAATAAAAAATAATAGTAAAAGTAATAATTATAATTAAAGTACCAAATTAACACAACAATGAATATGCTTTTATAGGAAAATATAAAACTTTTTCTACATATAAGGTAAAGTAAGGTTTTTACATATAAGGTAAAGTGGGGTACATTGACGCATATTTAGAAAATAATTTATTTCATCGTTGTGATAAGCAATAACTTCTATACAACATATTCTTTGGTTTTAAAAATCAGCAATAGACCTATATATAAAAAATTATAAAATAGTCCTGAAAAGATAACAATAAAAAGTTATTGTTTGAAGGATATCAGTTAGCTTCAGTTCTTATAGTGTCTACATGAAGATATAAAAAAGTTAGTTCACAGTTAGTTTTTGTTTTTACTTAAGAATGTCTAAGAATTACCAAAATATTAAGCTCTACAAAACATCAATATCAAGACTCAATATCTGATTCTGACGAAATCTCACAGCATTGTAATTTATTTCTGGATTTGTTTGATTCTATTTCATATAACAGTAAAAGATTCGTTGGGTGTATACGACATTCCGCCTACTTTTGCTTGATTCTTAGCCCGTGAGATGACTTAAGAATTCCTGTCAATGTTAGCACAAAATCGATGTGTTTTTCAAAAAAAATGCTACAAAAAAATCTTATAGGCTTAGTGTTTAGAAACAACATCATTAAAACACGCCAAAAATGATATTGCAGTATGGTTTTGCTTATCTTTTAACTAAAGTTATTCAGCAACAAAAAAAAAAAATATATATAAATTTATAACCGCCATATTGTGTTGTTATTTATACTTACTATTATGGGGACAAAAAGTTATATTTGTTCATTCAACATCTGGCTACATCTGCTAAAATAATTTAAACAATAGTCAATGGTTGACAACTTAAAAAATGTGCGGAAAAAGTTTTGGGTAGAAGATCCAAAAAACATCTGGAATATATTTTCCTCCTAAGTTTGTTTTTTGTAAATGTTGTAAATAAAGAAAATATTTAGCTAGGTAAATTATACAAACTAATTGCTTACAAGGACAAAAACACAATAAACATTCTCCATTGTATTTTTGCATAAACTATTCTTGAACATGCAGCACAAATAAGGAACCTCTGTAACAAATAAAATTTACAAAAATTAGAAAGTGTTCAACAATAAGCAACTAAATTGAATCCTGGGTTATGTGATCTACCCTATGCAGTGAGGCTAAAAAAAACTTTAACTTAATAATTAAAAAACCTTAGGAGTAAGTTTCAGTAGATTAGGAGTAAGTTTCAGTAATGAAGCTACCCAATAATCATTTTATCAACACAAAACATCACAACAACACTACAGGATGACAAACAATAACAACAGTAGTGTAGGCAGGGTTTTTGTTGTTTAAATAAATATTTAGAAGCTGTTGAAGAGTTTAACTTTGTTATGTTTAAAAAAATTCAGGTTAGGAAAAACACTTTTTCTAAACATTTGTTCCTAAGCTTTAACAACATCAATTTTTTGCAAAGTATTTTAATTCTATAAACGTGAATACACTTAAGTTTGGTTGAAAGTGCTATCTGAAGCATCAAAAGACCCTGCCTATGCTACTGAATACACATAGTATCAAATATTTGTACATAACACATTTGCACATAACACAAAATATTCAGATTATGTGTTTCCAGAATAATTAAAAAAGCTAGACAACACAACCTAGCTCAACACTTGTAACACCGCTTGGCACTAAACGCTGCCAAGTAACACCACAATTTAGTAACACCGCTTGGCATTAAGTGCCAAGTTACACCACTAGTTAGTAACACCGCTTGGCTAGCAAGAATCACAATCTTGCACTACACGTTGCCAAGTAACACCACTTTTCACATGGAAACAACTTAATATAAACTTGTATAAACTTAAGCACATAAATATAAATAAAGATATATAAACGCATATAAACATATACATTTATATACACATATAGCAAAAAAAAAAACATACAAAAAATATAAAAAACATATAACACATAATATACTTGTCAAAATTATAAATTAAGAACATTAGAAAAGACAACATTATTTGTGCAATGTTTGTTAAATGACATACCTTGTAATGGAGGTTTATCAACTTTGAAAAAAAAACTATTAAATGATCTTGTTCTTGAACATGCAACATATAATTGGCCGTGTAAAAAGCAAGGCTTTTTGAGATAAACACTAACTTTTTCAAATGTTTGACCTTGACTTTTATTTATGGTCATTGAGTATGCTAACCTAACTGGAAACTGACAGCATTTAAGTGTAAAAGGTAAATTTGCATGATGGAGCTAATTGAACAAATACCCTGTTATCAGCTGATACACCTGTTAAAACCTCACCATCAATGTAATTGTTGTGTAATGCACGCGCTGTTAAACGGGTTCCATTACAAAGTCCACCTTTAAGATCTAAATTTCTAAGTAGCATTATAACAGCACCAATTTTTAATTTTAGGCAATGAACAGACATACCTGATGGAGTCAAACTATTTAAAAACTCGACTGGAAAGTTATTAATTTCGTTAAGATCATCAGTTTCAATGCTATCTGAACTTAAATATGTTTTCACATCACCGGGTAAACGATGAAGGACTTCTTTATTTATTGCCAATAAATCAACATTTGTTGGCGTTAAAATAGCACGTTTTGCATAATCAGCTTCTTCTGCACCACCGAAAATTTTCTCCACAATAGATTCATTATCACTGCTCAGGTATTTCAATACACCCTCGCAAAGGATCTTCAGGCTTGACAGGTAATGTTCCACTTCCAAGCTTTAAAAGCCATTTAGAAAATTCCTCTTCTTCTCTCTGAACCCTCATATTTACAGTTAATGAGAACCTTTGCACATATTGCCTTTGTTCAGAATATTTTAAACATAATTCTATAACTTCTGCTGGTCGACCTCGCTTCACAACTGGAAGTATTTGTCTGAAGTCTCCACCCATAAGAATAACCTTTCCACCAAAAGGAAAGTTGTTATTACAAATATCTTGTAATAGCTTATTAATGGAACTCAAAGCATATTTGGGTATCATAGATGCTTCATCAAGTAAATACAAACTGATTTGTTTCAGGAATTTACCATGAATAGAGTTTGGAGTTACATTACATGTGCTAGTCTCCAAAACTGGAACAGGAAGTTTGTATAAGCCATGCATTGTGCACCCATTTTTGAGAATAGTTGCAGCTATTCCTGTCATGCAGCTGTTGCAGTTCTAATATGCCTGCTTCGTGTTTCAGCAATTAAATAAATTGTAAGTAAATGTTTTATTCAATAATGGTCTAACTCGGTTTGCTTCATCAATAAACACCTGAACATCTTCATCATCAATTTCTGGGACATTATCTAAAAACTGATCTAAAGCTGGCAAATTATAATCAGCTAAGGTTTTACCACTCTGATTAATTATAGATTCAATTTGACGAAGAGCTGCCTGCTCAGCAAGTACGAATCGCATTGAATGGTTTATGTAATCCTCAATCATATAATTTTTAAATGTATTCCAAAGTTGTAAAGGATCATCAGGTTCACATAAAGTTAATATGATGAAAAACAGTAGCCTAATTTGTTTAGGCATCCGAGTTGCAGCAGCTTCAGTTAATGTATTTCTCCACTCAATGTCATCTTGCAATAAACCTAAATGATAACATGCTTCACGAAATGTATTAAAAACAGTATCATGAACAGTACGCAAATCCTGAAAAGATTTTGCACCTTTTACATGCAAAAGTAACAATCTGAGAAAAAATAATTCGCAAAATGAACTGACTTTATACATTCGAACAACCACCTTAACACTACCTTTTTGTCTTACTTTCCACTTGCAATTTTTACCAAAAACAAAGTGATATAGAATTTCAACATAAGAATACTGACGTGCTTAATTATTTTCAGCACTTAACTTAAACCAAGCGGTAAGGTGAGTGTCATGCTGTGCTGCACGATCAATAGCTACTTGTTCTTCTCCTTCGTTAAAATATACTCTCTGATTATCAGGAAGGTGGATTTGAAGGCGGATAATAGTATGTGACATCACTTATGGAATACTCATATATTCGCCAAAGAGCTTCTGGGGCGAAAACAAAGCGACAGTCTAAAGATGTGTTAATTTCATTATGGTCAACACTTTCATTAATTACCACATTCACACAATCATGCCCCTTATAGACATATTTGTATAAATACTTCACTGACTTAATAGACATGCAAGCTTCAACATTAATGTGGGCTTGGTATTTTTTTGATTACCAGGGGTTATAGGGTACAACCCATCAATTATCAACTTGGTTACCTTTTTATAATGACTACTCTACCATTATCTAAACGCCTGTAGTTAGGATAAGCTTCTTACCATAAAACATGGGACTGAACGTTTGTCTAATAGAAAGCCTATAATTGTAGTACTGAGACAAAGTAACACGTGTTGCTCGGTCAGGATTGCGCTCTAGTTGATCATGCCATCCTGCATCACCTCTTGGAGAAAAAATTAGATATATCATTGGATCTAGATTTGCAGACATACTTGAAATTGTTTTTAAGGGTTGACCTCGAGGATAAATAACAACTTCTCTAGATGGAGGTGGAGCACCATCATTTCCTACAAACACAATGGCAACCTTTTCATGTGATGGAAAACTGTATCGAAGTCTATCACAACCCTCAAGCAACGACATTTTGACAACAGAAATCGGTCGACCTTCTATAGCAGCTTGACAAATATCTGCATCTTCAACTTCTGCCATATTTTTAAATGCAAGTGCATAAGGGTTCTCCTGATTAGTTATAGTCTGCAAAAATTCCATTAACTTGTATGCAACAATCATTTTGCTCCATTCGAAAGTTTAAAGCAGTATTAGGATCATAAACATATAATTGACAATAAGCAGGTGGATCACCTTGCTGATGTCTTAGATTACCAATACGATGCATAATTTGCCCACTGATTCTAAAACAGGGTAGACCACGATTTGACGGAGGATCTATTGCATTATAATTTCGCATTATAATTTCGTATATGCTTGAAAAAATTTTAATTCAAAGCACGATCAACATGGTTGCCTGTCATTAAATCAACCATCAGCGGTGGAAAAAGTGAAAGTGGAGGTAAGACAACCTTTCCTGAATGGCAGCACAAAAAATGTGTTTCATTAAAAATATTTTTAGCACCACAATACTGACAATTATGGTTCATTTCTCCTCGGTTATTACTCTCTATAATAACATTATTTCTTGCTACGCAATGCATTCCACGCCTAAGTAATACTCGTCTAGCCTTATTTCTTTCATTTTGGCGACGATTAATTTCTTCTCGCCTAGCCTCATTCCTTTCATTTTGGCAACGAATAATTTCTTTTCGTCTAGCCTCATTACTTTCATTTTAGGGACGATTAATTGCTTCTCGTCTGGCCTCATTTCTCTCATTTTGGCAACGATTAATTTCTTCTTGTCTGGCCACATTTCTCTCATTTCGACTATTTCTTCTATTTTCAGCTCTTAAGTTACTTGACATAATTGAGAAATTATTTATGTTTGATAAAACTTTATCTTATTAATTTTTTGCTACACTAATCTAAAATGAACAAAAACAATAAAGTGCTATTTATCAGTTTAAACCTATGAAACTATGTGTATAGCGTCTAATAAAATTTGTGAACAAAAGATATAACTAAACTGGTTTGAAACAGAGAAAAAGCCAGAAGTATCTTGTAATAACATACTATATTGTAAGTAATGAAACAGTATTTTTTGAAACAAATAAAAAAATTTATTATTTTAAAAGTCATATTAATGGTAATATTAAAAAGCAAAATTAGTTACATATTTTTAAATGACATGCCAACAATTGCAAACATGTTGCATCATATAGACCACATGTGGCTGACAACTGATTTTAAATACTATTTTATAATATATCTAAAGAGAATAATGTAAAGAGATTAATAAGGGTATAGTGCATATATTAGACATATTAAACAGATATCATAGAAAAATAAAAATTTTAAATATATTTACTAAATCTTTCAAAAACTTTATAACACTTAACAAATAAAAGTTAATACAAAAGAAACTTTAGTATTATTAAAATTAAAAATGAGGATAAAAAGATGTAAAAACATAAATTCATAATAAGACTTATAGACAAATTATTAAAAACTTTTATAACATAAAAGTTCTTTTGTAAGTTTAGGATTTAAAAACAGAATTAAAAATCAAAAAAATAAAATAGTGAAAGTATAAAAATTAAAATAATAAAAAATTGCAAAATTAAAAAAAACATTTTTTTAAAAAGTCAATTTTCTTTATAATTAAAAATGAAGATAATTCTACCAGTAGCTTAAAAAAGCTACTGGTAGAAATTAAAAGTGTTGAACCGCTTCCCAGCACCCCTCCTTCTACCAGTGGTGTCATATGGGACTTGTCTCCTCCATCTAAAGGAGGGATCATCTTCCCCATATTGACACCACCAGTAGAAAGGTCTTTGAAATATCGGACCTGGGTGCTGGGAGCGATATTGCTGGAAATCTTCATGCAATGCTAAAAAACAAAAACAAAAAAAAAAAAAAAAAATTTGAATACAATACTGCACAAAACAACTAATAAAAATATTATTTAAAACTATTCAGACTTTAAAAAAAAAAGTTATGACAAAAAAATAAATAAATAAAGTAATGTAAAAATAAAGATATGCAATGTTTAAATTTCATATATACATACACAAATACACATAACACCTATAAAACTGCTCAAGTATGCAAAACAGATTACCTGATAGCCCTGCAGATATTGTTGCTATTATGTAAACAAATAAAAAATATGAACTAACACATTATTATATTAAACAGTTATGTAATTGCATATAAACATGAAAAAAAATATGTTTAGGTTTCAATATACCTTAACCCGGCATAAGTAAGGAAATACTGCATAAATATGGAAAACACATCACCTGGTGGTACTGCAGATGATGACATTGGTGCTATTGTGAAGGTAAAAAAAAAGTGTATAAAGTAACATATGTTAAACATTTATGTAATTGCATGAAAACAGTAATGCTTAAGTTTAAATACACTTAAAACCCATAAAACTGCATAAGTATGCTAAACAGATTACCTGATGTTATTGCTTGAGGTGCTAATGTAGAGACAAAAAAATAAATAAATAAAGTAATCTGTAAATTAAGATATGCTATCTTTAAGTTTCAACACACATAACACTATTAAAACTGCATAAGAATGCAAAACACATTACCTGATGGTACTGCAGATGACGCTATAGTGGAGGTAAAAAATATATTTACATAAACTAACATACACTAGTCAATTAAACAGTTTATTTTACAGTGATAAAACCGCACACAAACTTAAAAAAAAGTGTGTTAAAATTAAACCAAATGAAACATAAGTGAACTTTGCTAACCAATTGAATTTTCTAATTTTTCTAAATAGAATAAAAAAAAAACTCATTAACATTAAGAAAGAAACTAACATGCAGAATATTTGTCAACTTAGGAAATCTATAAATAAAGTTGGAACAAAACAAAAGCCAAAAATAAAAATCATGAAACAAAACAAACCAAAGAAAAAAAAAAAAAAGAAAAAAGTGACAAAAAATAAACAAAAAAATAAAAATAAAGAAACAATCCAGAACAACATTATAGTAACTTAATTAGTTGTTGAAATATAAGCCCTATAAAAAAATGCTAAAAATTGTATCAAAAAAGCTAAAAGACCTTAGAGTAGACCTTTTTTTTTGAAAGTAAAATGCTATATCTTTATCTATAATAAACAAATAAAATATAATTAAATTCTGTTTACCCCTTGAATGTTCTAATTTTTTTAAATAAAATGAAAAACTTATAAACATTAAAATAAACAAACTTGCCATATATAGAATAACATTATGTAAATAAATATGTAATAAAAATTATAAAGTGTAGTGATCCTCAAATTCCCGGGAATTTCAATTTCAGGAATACCGGGAATGAAAAAGCTCATTCCCGGGAATTACCGTTACCGGGAATGAGCTTTCTAGCATTTTTTTCTTTCTAGAACCTGAAAATTTTTAATCAAAAAACAATAAAAAGGACTCAACATTTATGTTGGAATCTACTTTATAAATTTATTCAGGAAATAACATTTAAGAAAAGAAATAGCATTGATGTTCTCGTCACAAAGACGATTGCGAACTTTGCTCACAAGAATATTTGCTTCCGAAAAACGACGTTCTGCAGCTACTGATGTTGCTTGTATTGTATTTAGTCCCTCGAAAAGTCTATCCAGAGTTGGTGAGCGTAATTTTATCTTCGCATACATCTGCATCTCCTTTTTGTAGTCAATAACTTTGCCCGCCTGCTTGTTGGTGACCTCTCTTGAAGCTTTCTAGGCAAGTGTCAGTTTCTCAGCTAAACTTCTGTGAACCTGCTGTGATGTTGATGCTGATGGTTGTTCTTGCTGTTTAGGTTGTTCCACACAATCATCATTTTCAGTATTGAAGACTCTTTCCATTAATTTCACAGAAAGTTTGCTCATAGCTGCAACAGTCGATGTAGCAAAGTGATTCGGCCCATTAATGCTGTTGATGTCGTGCAAGTAAAGGATAAGTGATTGAAGAACGTCATGTCTGCGTTTGTTGATTTTCTCTTTGATAGCCAAGTAGATGTCCTGCGAGAGCTGATGATCATGCATTTCTAGATTGTCCAAGAGAAACTTGATAGTTATGTTGCAATCGATGAGATTTACTGAATTCTTCGACAAGAATTGAATTGCCAACTTCGCTGGACTTAGAACTTCTACCAACTCCTCCAGTTTTTTTGAGTCAATATCTGCCCATAAGTAGGTTTTGTCAATCTCCCTGTGGTTCAGAGCTTCCTTCACAGGTCCAAGTAACTTCAAGAACCTTTCGCAAGCATCATGAAGGCTTCCCCAACGAGTCTTTGAATCTAACTTCAGCTTAAGTTCTCTCCCGTTGGTCATCCTCTTAACGAACTTTTGAAGAATTTCATTTTTGACCGATGATCGATGGAAAAGGCTCACAATTTTTCTCAATTTAATGATCGTTGATTGATAAGCGAAAACCATTTGAAGTGAATCGGCCTCCTCTTCATTGTCTGATTCTGTGTCCTCAACGGCATCATATACATCTTCATCAGGTTCATCTTTATTTCCACACTTAACGAAAAAGACATCATCGTCGTCGTCATTCACAGGAGTATCTGCTGACTGTTTTTTTAGATAAAGAACTTTAGTAACACCCAGATGAATTCCATGATCGCTGCACTGGATGTATTCTGATGCGATCATAGAACCAAATGATACCATAGCGCTTGCACCATCACCAGAAGTGCCAACAATGTGTTTCTCTGGATCCAAACCAAATTCCATTAATCTTGCTTCGAACTGTTAATAAAAAAATAAAAAACAAAATGATTAGAAACCTAAAAAAAGAAAAAGATTATAATATCAACTTACTAGTTTTTTGATGTTTAGAGCAGTTGCACTTCCATAAATTGGAACCATGCCCAAATTGATTTCTTTATCAACACCATTTTCAAAATAATGAAGATTAATGTTCAAGAAACGTCACCCTGCAGTAGAAGTCCATTCATCAAGGGTTGTTAAAAAGAAATATCCTTCAGCTAGATGAGTTTGAATCCACGATTTTATTTTAGCCTTGATGTCTTCATGAAAACCTCGAACAAT
>NC_061165.1:18029197-18191905 GCF_022113875.1 Hydra vulgaris
AAGGAATTTCCTCTACAAGCACGCTTTAAATGAAGTATCAATTTCCACGTTTGTATATTTGTTACTGTTTTAATTTTTTTAGTTGTTATTTCTCAAGAAGGAAGTTGGGTTACTGTAGAAACATACGTTGAAGTACTTTTTTTGATACTTAGCTACGAAACAGAGGCTGTATCAAAGTTTTTATGCTAGAGTGCTGCTAAAAACTATGGAAATATGGGTATTATAATTTTAGTTAAGTGTTTTTAAAATGCAATTGCTAAATTTTAATTTTCTTTTATATTTGTATAGTTATTATTGAAAATTTTTGTTGTTGTTGTTACTTTAAAAATTCTTCTGCAAAACACCACAAAATAAGATGATTTAATATCATATAATGGTACTCCCTTTATGGTTTTAGGATGTAAAGTGCTTGATTGTATGCACGGGAATGATAGAAAAACCTTTTCTAAAGAAGTTTATAAAATTCATTTATTATTATAATATGTTTTTCTTTATCAATTTGTTTCCAAAATAGCTCTTGTATTTAATGATTATATGTCTAAACCTTTTATTTTTGTTCTTTTGTCTAATTTTCTTAATAGGTATCAGATCACAGTTTTTCAAAAAGCTATTTGCTATATTTAAATTTCTTGGTCACCAAGAAATTTAACTGTAGTTTTCAAATAAAAATTTAGAAAGTTTAAAAGTTCCCAAGTTTTAAGGTTTTATTTCTTTGTTTGTTTAATTTATATTATTGAAATGAGATTTAAGCCAGTCCTATATTAACTATTCAAGACATACATGCATCAGCTTAAAATATAACCAATTAATTTATGCTAATTCTTTTTAAAATAAACTTTGTTTTAGATTGCTGAGGATACTAAATTTAGAAAAGTGCAATTCTCAAACCGTATTAAAGATGCTTTGTTATTCATATTTTAATAAAGATATAAATTTTATCGAAAAAGTCCAACACAAAGCCGCAAAAATTGGCTACAAAAGAAAGGGAGCAAGTTACAAGCAAAGATTAAAAGAAATGGGCTTACAAAATCTATCAAATAGAAGAGAAAACAGCGATCTCATTAAAATGTTTGAACTTATAAACAACCATGATATTATCAATTAGAACTGCGTTCCACAAGTATTGGGTAGGCTTACAGAGGCCACAATCAAAGGTCGCGAAGACATTTTGTTAAAAACTTTTTTGTTGCGACCAATTTTTTTACAAACAATATACAGTGGGTTGCCAAATTATTTGGAACACTTCACTTTTTAAGTAATTTTAAAGCTTAAATGATTTTTGCAAGCAAATAAATTTTTTTAAATAAAAAGTTTTGAGTGTATTTTAGTCACCAATATAACTATAATTGTTTTTAAACTGTTGCAATTTGTGATAACCCGATCTGTCAAAAAGTTAGGTTATTACTCAATTAGCTGTCAATTTTTGAAAAGTGTGGTTGAAAGTCAAAAATTCAAAATTGATTTCAGTTACTTATTTTTGGAACAATTTTTTGCAAGTTTTTTGAGTTTAAAACTATAGAAACCTAAACATTCGTTAATAGTTCAATTAGTTTAGTTATTAATTTAGTATTTTTGCTACTTTTAATGCATAAATCCCTGACATTCAAGTATTCTTACCTCTCGTTATTTTTTTTAGTCTCCAGACTTAACCCAAAAAAAATAACAGAAAAGTAAAAACCTTACTTCTTCATTCTACACATTCTCAGAGAGAGGTTGCAAGTGTTTCAAAGTCGGTAGTGAGTCGAATTTAAAAAAAATGATTCAAAGGTGACTCTAGAACCAGACCATGTCAGCAAAAGTGGCAGAAAAGGATTACTACTCCATGTTAAGACCGTAAATTTAAAGACATCTGTCTTGAAAACAGAAAAAAATGTGTGGCTCAACTAGCTATAATTATAAACAATGAAGGAATTAACCTCTCCAAAAGGACGGTTCAGGGGCGGTTGGTTGAAGAGAATTTAGTGTGTTATCGTCCAACCAAAAAAAGAATGTTTAACTAAAGCCATGAAAAAAAAGTGACTGGAATGGGCTAGAAAACACCAGAATATGACTATTGAAGACTGGAGTAGAGTAAATATAATTTATAATATTGTAAAAAACCAGAAAAATTTATAGATAAATTTTTATTTTTAAAATATCTTTGAAATATTTTGCAGGTAAAATATCTTTAAAGTGTTTTACAGGTCTGCTTCTCGGACCAATAAGCATTTCAAATTTTGATGGACAAAAGCTCATTTGTTCGACGATGCCCAGAAAAAAATTTCACTAGGACTGCTTTTTGGAAAAGGTTCAACATCCTGTGAGTGTAGAGTGTGGTCTGTGATCTCAGCCAAGGGTATGGGCTGCCTTTACATTGTGGAAGGAACCATGAAGCAGGATTGGTCATGCCATATGGTTCCTTCCTACAAGCGATTACTGGAAAACAGGCTCCTGCTCCAGGCCTAAGAATGGTTCCTTGGTAATGAAGAGTATATGTTCATGCATGACTCAGCACCGTCCCATAAAGCTTGAAGTGTTACAGCATTCCTAACTGAAAAAAAAGTGCATGTTTTGCCATGGCCAGGGAATTCACCTGATATTAACCCTATAGAAAATTTATGACAGTTCATAAAACAGAAAATTGCCAAAAAAAATTATCACTACCAAGCAGCAATTGAAAGAAATCCTTATAAGAGAGTGGAATAGCAACCTCAGTCTCCAACACAATGCAGAAGTCTACTTAGATAGCATGCCCAGACACCTGAAAGCTGTTATTGTAGCTAAGGGTGGCTTTACAAAATATTAAGATTATTACCTTATTTGTCATGTTTTCAAACTTTTTATAAAAAAATAAATAGCAATGTATAAGTAATTATGTTGTTTTTTATTCTAAATAAAACTCTCTACCAATAAAAACAATAAAAAAAATAACAATAAGAGACATATTTATTCATTAAAGTAGTTTGTACTTTAAAATTACTCAAAAAGTAAAGTGTCCCTAATAATTTGGCAACCCACTGTATTTAAAAAGTGTAATTGTTTGCATAGAAAAGTTGTCAATGCCATTTCAGTAATTGATTTCAAGAAAAAAATTAAAGAATTTAGCTTTAATGAATTTGTTGATGATTTTTCAAGATTTTTTTTGTATTACATTGTTGTGATATCTTTTTACCATTAGCATCTATCTACCTTTTGATATCCATCTATCTTTATTTGGTATGCCAGCTTTTATACAATTCTGGCCTTCTTAAAAGTGTTGATAAAATGCAAAGAAGATTAAAGATCATTGCCTTAAAAGAAATATTTCAAAATAATGTGTCCAATAAGATCAAATAAAAAGTTCTTCCTATCAAATAAAATTATTTGTAATCAAATGCTTTTGGTGTCTAATTATATAAGTTGTACACCAAATAAGTCTTTTATGTTCTTTTAACAAGTGGCTGCAAATGTTTATAATGTATTTGTTACATTCAGAGTTGACACATTTTTGTTATTTTAAATTTGTTTATAATTATTTGTTACATTTAGAGTTAACATATTTTTGTTATTTTAAAGTTTTAATAACTGTTAAGTTATTAGAAAATAAAGAATAGAGTTAAAGAGTAACAATTCGGTTGACACAAGAATTGAAAATTTGTAGGCTGTATGAGTTAGAAAAACATGATTACGGGAGAAAGTTCCAAAAGGTTCAATTAAGGGGAAAAAACTAAACAAATAAAATTTTTTATGGCATACAGGGACAGATACAGTAAAGAGGTGAGACTTTGCTAAATGACGAGTCAAGCAAAAATGAGTTTATGGAACTAGAGATAAAACTTCGTAAGTAGGGACCATGTTAGTATTTGTAGAACAGAGATGCAACTTGACGACGTTGAAAAAGAGGCTCTAGCTTGACAGATAGAGCAGGTACTACACAACTACATTTACAATGCATATATGGACCTTATCTTAAGAAATTAGAGCATCATTGGAAGAACCAGTCTAAATATGACAGCATTATTCCAAACAGGGGCAAAAAAGAGATTAGCAGAGGTAGAAATGAAATCGGGAGTAAAAAAGGCAAAGGCAAGCACGATAAAAAGAGGCAACTTTAGCAGCTGCTTTTTTTTTTTGCAATTGTATATATGGTTTCCATGAAGGGTCATAAGTGAATAATAATCCGAGAAGAGGACTTAGTGAAGGGCTTGCTATTTATCATTATAGGAATGTCAACAGTATTGCTATTTGTATAATATAGTTATTTGTAGTAAATAACTAAGTTTGGTTGAAGTTAAAAATCACAAGCCACACAAGCCTCAATCTGTTACAGAGGTTAGATCAGATTCAAGATTGAATTTTTGTCAAGGCAGTAGTATAAAGTTGAGTCATCAGCAAATAGAGCCACCTTAGATGTAAGGTTGCCAGGAAGATCACTAGTATAGATAAGAAACAAAACAGGATAAAGGATAAAACCTTGAGGTGCCACAGCAGTTACTGGAAATGAAGAAGAGTGTTGGCATTTAAGGATGACTAAATAAGTGGTTCAAATATTTATGATTTTTATAAAAACTGGAGTATATAATTGTATCATCAGCAAATTGAGCAATTAAACCACTTAAGAGGTAAGATTGTTACATAAGATTTTTACATTAATATAGAAAAAAACTCTCTTTGGTGTGACCTATATGGACAATATTAGGAGATAACGAGAAAGAGTTTTAAATTAAGGCTTTTTTTAAATGTGTTTTCATTGTAGGCTTATTCTGACTCTCTTTTTATTCAAAAGCCCTAATAAAACCTAATGATCTGTTTTTGAGCACTATCAATGGAAATATTATCACTGTACAAAGTTATTGGCTTTTTTTTAGGATACTTATTACTTAAGTATAAAGACGTCCGAAACTTGTGTTGTTGTAAGAATCCTAAATTAAGTAAAGATGTTACTACAAAATAATAACAGTTCATGTGATTAGGAAATTATTTGTTTATTTAGTATAAGGTTTAAGTCTATAATATATTTTTTGAGTTATTGTTTTTTTAAGCCTATTTCCAAATAACTTTAAGTAAATTTTTATGTTATTGTCAGTCATTTATGTCAGGTCAGGTTTATCCTGCTACTGGTAACATGTAACCCAGTACAATCTGCTTCATGTCCTGCTGCCTTGTAGGATATGCCTTTTTAGGCAAAGGCTAGGAGATGCAAACTCCGACATAAAACACCCCCTGCCTTGGGGCTCTTGATTGAGTAAAGGCTAGAGATGGTGCCTCAATTAAAATACTCATCTTGAGCAGATGTTACATGCATCCAGCTGCTGTCTTGTAGAAGGCCTCCTAGGCAAAGACTTAAGAAGTAAACAGATTCTATTTGTTGGCCAACCTCGCACCCCTTCCTCATCTATTAGGCTGACGCAGATGTATTTTTAATACATTGTTTCCAGTTTAGGAGTTAAACGCTGGATCTTCTTGACTCGATTCATGGGTTTTGCTTGTGTCTCTGTTTTTATGACTAGGCAACTCATTCTATTATCATCAAATGAGAGTACAGCTCTAAAACTCAGTTTTATGGTTCTGAGGCCGGCTGGTAGTCAGGTTTCCCGAACTCTGTGGTAGCTCTCTGAGAGGCTGATTCCATCAACAGCTGAAAAATGTCAGAGTACTAACAGTGCCATGTTGCGCATGGATGGTGTCCCTGTTTGTATTTTTGGTGTGCATTGCTAAGGCCACATTGGAGCTCTTTGTTACGGCTTAGGGTTTATTAGTGGAAATGAGGCAATTGCTTGAGCTATAAAACAGTGTACTGAGTACTATCTATGTTTCGAGTCAAGTTCTTTAACAAATCTGTAAATGAATAAAGTAACAAAAACTATAAAACACAAAAAACCACAGTCATCACCAAGTTCGCTAAACCTATCATTCACCAATATTCGTGGTCTTCGAAGTAACTTTTCTTCTTTTGAGTCTTACCTCCTGCAAAGTTCACCAGACCTGCTTGCTCTTTGTGAGACTAATTTGAGTTCAGCTGTTTCATCTTGTGATCTTAGTGTTGATGGTTATCTTCCTTTAATTCGTAAAGACTCCAATAGTCACATGCTTGGCCTGGGCAAGAATTCACCCATTTGTCGGGAAACTAGGTTTAAATCCAAAGACTACTTTTTTATGTGCTTTGAATCCAAAGACTACTTTTTTATGTGCGTTGAATTCAAAGACTACTTTTTTATGTGCTTTCGTTTAGCACCATCTCACTCCATCACCTTTCTCTTTGTTCTATATCGCTCTCCCTCATCTCAAGACTGCACTCTTCTTGATGTTATTTCTGATCAAATTGACCAAGCCCTCATTCTTTATCCATCAGCCAATATTGTTGTTGTCGGTGGCTTTAATGTTCATCACACTGAATGGCTTGGCTCTAG
The DNA here is from genome assembly GCF_022113875.1 of Hydra vulgaris. NCBI lineage: Eukaryota > Metazoa > Cnidaria > Hydrozoa > Anthoathecata > Hydridae > Hydra > Hydra vulgaris. The sequence goes on from NC_061165.1 coordinate 18,035,566, forward strand.
TGTCAGTGACTCTGCAGGCATTAAGGCCTACAACTTTTGTCTTTCTCAATCCCTAACTCAAATAGTCAACTTTCCAACTCGCTTCCCAGACAACCCTAATCATTTACCTTCTCTACTCGACTTATGTTCTGTTTCTGATCCTAGTCAGTGCTCAGTTTCACCACACTTTCACACCCTTAGGTGCTTCTGAACAAAGTTTGGTCTCTCTAAAACTATTATCTCATTCTTTTTTATCATCAGAATCACCCTAACATTGTTCACCTTACAACTGCCTTAAAGCTGACTGGGACTCTTTGCGAGATTTTCTTCGTGATTACCCTGTGGTAGAAATCTTTCGTCTTCCTGTTGACAAATGTGCTTCTTACATAACTTTGTGGATTCAGGCTGGCATGGAATCCTTTATTTCCTCTCGACGATTGCAGGTCAAGCCTCACTCTTCTCCATGGTTTTCCTCACATTGTGCTGCTGCAATTGCCAATCGAAACCATTACTTCCATATCTATCAACAAAACAATTCTCCAGGAAACAGACGTCTGTTTAATACTGCTAGGAACCATTGTAAAATGGTTTTATCTAACGCCAAAGCTCGCTATTCTCAAATCATGTAATCTCGTATTTCATCACAAAAATTAGGCTCTCGTGACTTCTGGAGAATCTTTAATAGTATCAATAATGAGAATCTTTAATAGTATCAATAATGAGGGCAAGTCTGTAATTCCATCTCTTTTGTATGGTTCAGACTTTGTCACCTCACCTAAAGACAAAGCTGAATTGTTTGCCAAGAACATTTCATCAATATCATCTCTTGATGCCACTAGTTGCGTTCTACCTGATATAGCCGTCAAACAGGTTAATCCATTGCTCGACATTCGTATCACTCCAGCTTCTGTGTCAAAAGTGATTTCCCGCTTAGACTCTTCTACAGCTTGCGGTCCGAACAACAACATACCTGTTATAGTCTTGCAGAAGTGTTCTCCGGAGCTGTCGTCTATCCTTTCAAAACTATTTAACAAGTGCTTATCAGAGTCTTGTTTTCCAGCCTGCTGGAAAGCAGCATCTGTTATTCCTATTTTTAAAAATTCTGGAGAGCGATCTGATTCATCTAAATACCGTCCCATTAGTTTTCTTCCTATCATAAGCAAGGTTTTTGAATCTTTAATTAAAAAACACTTAATCTCTCATCTCGAATCTCATAACCTACTTTCTGATCATCAATATGGATTTTGACCTTCTCGTTCTACGGCTGATTTGCTATCAGTAATAACCGATAGGTTTTATTGCGCATTAGATAAAGGTGGAGAGATTAAGGTCATCGCTCTTGACATTTCTAAAGCGTTTGATAAAGTTTGGCATGCTGGTCTTCTCTATAAGCTTTCTTCTTATGGTGTATCTGGAAACATCTTTAAGATTATTGAATTCTTTCTTTCCAATCGCAGTATAAAAGTTGTCCTTGATAGATAGCACTCTTCTTCTTATTCTGTAATCTCAGAGGTTCCCCAAGCTTCAATCCTTGGCCCTATACTCTTTTTAATTTACGTTAACGATCTTCCAGATATTCTCACATCTAAGGTGGCATTGTTTGCTGATGATACTACCATTTATTCTTGTCACGATAAGAAGCCAACTCCCGTTGTTTGCTTGCAGGGGGCATCTGAGCTTAAAAAGGATCTCACCTCAGCTTCAGCATGGGGCTCACAATGGCTGGTGAACTTTAATTCAGATAAAACTCAATTTTTTTCGGCCAATCGTTATTGCAATAATTTAGACCTTCCTATATTTATGAACGGTAATGTACTCGATGAGTCTCCTACCCTTCATCTTCTAGGATTAACTCTTACTTCTGATCTTTTTTGGAAAACTTATATCAAATCCGTTGCAAAATTAGCATCTGCTAATGTTGCTTCTCTTTATCGAGCTCGTTACTTTCTTACTCTGGATTCTATTCTCTATCTCTATAAATCTCAAATCCGGCCTTGTATGGAATACTGTTGCCATATCTGGGGCGGATCTTCTAATGATGCCCTTTCTTTTTTAGGCAAGGTGCAAAAATGCATTGTAAACATAGTTGGACCTGCTCTTGCAGCCAACCTTCAACCTGTCACATTGTCGTAATGTTGCCTCTCTTTTTCTTTTCTACAATAATTATAATGGGCACTGCTCGAAGGAGCTAGCGTCTCTTGTGCCATCTACTGAAATTCATTCTCGTGTTACTCGTCATTTAATCAAGTCTCATCCTTTTTCTGTTACTGTTCCTAAGTGTTTCAAAAACTCTTATTCGTCTAGTTTTTTTCCTTGAACATCAGTTCTTTGGAATTCACTTCCTTCATCTTGCTTTCCTGATTCATATAATTTGCAATCTTTTAAGTTGTCTGTCAATCGTTATCTTGCTTTACAATCTTCATCTTTTCTCTTCCAGTAACTTCCAACACTAATTAGTGGTTGCTTGCAGCCTTGTTGGAAGCGAAGATAATTTAAAAAAAAAAAAATATTAATTGTATCTAATATAAGTAACGAATTTTTGTTTTTAAAATGTTATTTTAATTTATGTGTTTTTAAATTCTTTTTACATCAATCGATCTTTTTAAATCAAAATGATTCAGTTTATTTTATATTTCTTTATATCTATATGTATGTTTTCTCTTAAGAAAAATAATTAGGAATAGGAAAATTGAAGAATCTTTTTCATATATTTATATGTTATATAACATTAAAAAAATATATTGCGTTTTATAGTTAGTATATATGTTTATAATGTTGTTTCCATGATTTCAAAGTGGTGTGACTTGGCAAACTTGTAGAGCAATATTTGTCAACCTTACCATTTAAGCAATGTTACTGCTTTAGGTCTAAGTTTTGTCTAGCCTTTAATATAACTATACTAAAAAATACATAACATTATCTTTAATAATTTTTTGCTTAATGTTGTCACATTTGGCTTATCCTTATGTTGGTGTCTGTTGTTTAAAAATGAGTAATAGGTAGTTTCATTACTAGGACTCACTGCTTTTATTTATTTACTAAAAGTCATTCAAGACATCATTTCGCTATAAATACATTTTGTTCATCATGAAATAAAAATATTTAACAACTACAATTAAGGTATAGAGTAGTTTAGATAAATAAATGTTTGTTTGTTTTTCGTTTTTTACTTATTTGTTTTTGGATTCTTAAGAACTAGGCAACTTAGAGAAGCAAGATTTGTTCTTTTTTTTCCGTACAATTAGAAAGAGCTGAAATGCTTTTTAGTCACTTCAAATCAACTGTTTGTTTGTTTTTTAAATAGAAGGATTAATAATAATAAAAATTTTTAGACTGTTGAACTGTTACTTATTTAAGTAAGTTTATTAGTTTGTTTTATTTTTTATTGAATTTATTTTATATTAGATATATTTTATGTATTTAACATGGAAAGCTGACTGTAATTTGTTTGACAGATAAGTTTATATACATAAATGTGCGTATATTTCAGTAAATTTTATATTTCTCTATCTATATAAATATTATCTCAAATAAAAAATAAAAATAAAAATTTGAATATATATATATATATATATATATATATATATATATATATATATATATATATATATATATATATATATATATATATATATATATATATATATATATATATATATATATATATATATATATATATATATATATATATATATATATATATATATATATATATATATATATATATATATATATATATATATATATATATATATATATATATATATATATATATATATATATATATATATATATATATATATATATATATATATATATATATATATATATATATATATATATATATATATATATATATATATATATATATATGCATACATATATTACTTTAGACTGACATTGTTTTTTTTTTATAAAAGGTTCTGCATTTATTATCTTTGCGCATTAAGATTGTGCCTGAAGGTAAAAATAACTTTGTGCATTGTAGTCTAAATTCTTTGTTAAATTAAAAATGATGTAAAAAAATTTTGTTTTATATTTTTAATGAACAACTTCTTTATATAAACTTATAAAATTATATGAATATCAATAAATCTTAATTTAAAATATAGTCTTTGATTAGAAAAGATCACAATTTGTAAAATTATTTTACGTTCATTTATTCATTTGTAACAATAGTATAATCACTGGTAATGTGTTTAATGATAACAGATGTATAATATTAGGCTCGAAGATGTTTTTAGTGTAAATGGTAATATGTGACTTGAAAAAAATTGTTGTCAAATGAAAGAGATAAATTTAGGCCCGATAAAATTAATTGTCGTTGAAATGTAAGAAATTCTGCTCGATGAACAGAAAACTTACTTGCCAGAATTCATTGTCAAGCGGTGTTGATGTCTATTAATTTGATTTTACATTAGACACTTTAGAATAAAGCAAGGTATGAATTTTACTATTTATAGCAACAATTAATAACAGTTGCAATTTTAAATGATTTTAATTTTTTTTTTTTTTTTTTTTTTTTCTAAACATTTTGTTCTTTTTTTTTTTAGTTGCCTTTGAATCACTTGATTTATTTGCTTACTGTTGAAACATAGTTTCAATTTTGTAAATTTAATATGATGTGAAATTTACTTTATTAATCATTAGTCAATAGTTGAAGAGAAGCTGAATCTTAATTAAGCAATGCTGAAAATTAACTTTTAATTCAGGTAAAAATAATTTTGTTTATTGGTAGCATAAAATCGGTTACTGTTTTTTATTGCATATCTTTTTTACTTTTTTTAACATGCTGCTTTTGAAACACTTCCTCTCTCTCTCTCTCTGTTTCTCTCTCTCTCTCTTAGATGAGACTTGAATGACAGTAAGTACAGGGAGAATTGATAAAACTCGTGTAATTACTGAGCTCTTGCGCATTTTTCAATACTACAATTGATAATGACCATTTATAAAATATATTTTACGAGTTGCTATTTAAAGATATAATTCTTTAAATTGTTCAACTATAGTTGTCCCTTGGTTGTTCAAACATTGTAATAAAGAAAATCTTTTTAGTTTCAAGTATTTTACTTTAGGGATCGTCCATATATTACATAATGCGAAATTAAACTTATAGACAAAAGACATATCTCAAAAGTCGTGTTTCTCTCATAGCCAACTATATGCTGCATGTTCAAAAACTAGAGCATTTCATAGTTTGTTTTTCACAATTATTAAACATCCTATCAAGGTGAAAAGTGAACACAAATAGTGTTATACTTTCTATTGTTCTTAAATAATTATCTTTAGATTTTTATTTCGAAAATTTACTGTTAAAGGTTGTGAGCATGTGTAACTTTATTATTATTTTTTTTTTCCATAGTTTTTGATAAATATATCTGTCATTTAATATAAAATGTGTTTATATGTCTTATATAAAGTCATATTTGTTTATAGCTGTATATATGTTTATATTGAGTTGTTTCTATGTTTTCAAAGTGTTGTGACTTAGTATTATGTTGAGCAAGTTTGATATCCTTGCCAGCCAAGCGGTGTACTTATAGCAGAGGTGTGACTTGGCAGCATTTAATGCTAGGCAGTGTTACTGCTTTAGAGCTAGGTTGTGTTGTCTAGCCTTTTTAAATTATTCTGAAAACACATAGTAATTTATGTTAATGTTTAGCGTGTGTATGAGAGAGTATGCAACCTTAATTTTTATATCTAGCGTGCTTTAATGTCCTAAATTTGAAATAATTGAATAACTAATATTGAATATAAAAACAAATATACTTTATTTAAAGTTTAATAAAAAGATAAATATAACTCTAAAATAATTTTTTAATTTTGCCTTTCATATTTTAATTTAGTTTGTTATTTTCACTGGATTTTATTGCTATGTGTTATTGTTGTGATGTTTTGTGTTGATAGACAGCTTGGCTTACCTTCCCGTTGGCGTCTATTGTTAAAAATGAACCATAGGTAGTTTCATTATTGGAATTTACTGCTTTTATTTATTTCCAAAAAACGAAGACAATATTTTGCTTAAAGTGCAATTTAAATCTTAGTTTGATTTTTTTTTTTGTTAATCCTTTTGTACTTCAAAACAGATTTTATAGTTACATTTTTGATAAAAGTTTATATTAACTGCAATTAAAGTAACTATAAATAGGTAAATCGATTTTCAATTTTTATAAAATCGATTTACCAATTTATAGTTACTTATTTTGAAATTTGGTGATTTTTTTTTTTTTTTTTTTTTTTTTTTTTGTAATTATGATGTAATTCCATTCCTTTTTATTTTAGATTTACGTTATGACACATAAGATTTATAAAAAAAACCTGATTTCCTTTTATTGTAAGTTTTTGTTAGTTAAAAAGATATAAGTATATGCAATTAGTTCAGTTTTTTTTTTTTTTTTTTGCCTAATAATTTGTTGTACGTATCTTAGGGGATCCTTGTAAACGGGGGTCGTAACTAAAAACTTTTAAAAACATGGAGAATACTTGTAGTTTTGTCAAATATTGGTTTACTTATGTTTTATTTACATATCTAACTAATTAGTTAGCTTTGTCTGCATTTGCAACACTTTTGAGGAAAGAATAATTGTTTGTAAATATAAATGTAAATCATTGTTTTACATTTTTATTATTTTAGTTAAAGAAAAACTTGATTACTCTTAATAAAAAAAAACCTACTCAACCCTGTTCGGAACAATGAATACTGAACTTGAAAACTTTAATTTATGGTTCAGAGAAAATAAACTACCCTTAAACTTTGAAAAACTAACTTCATTTATTTTCATAAAACAGGTCAACCAATGTCTCTACCGTTAAAACTTCCAGAGTTGCTCATTTACAACATAACAATAAAACAGGAAAAAGTATTTTCAATACTTTTTCCTGTTCAACTTTTTTGGTGTTCAAATAGATAAAAATTTATCATGGAGAAATCATATTTGACAGATTGAATCAAAAATATCATCTGCAATAGGTATCTTATGTAAACCTCGCCATTTCTTGATTTCTGATCAAGAAAAAAACTTTACTTAAGTCTAATTCTTTAAGTAATCTCACAATTTTTGCAAAAAAATTTTATAGGCTTTTATAAATTTTATATTGACTTTGCAAAAAATTGCGATGTAAGTTGTTGTTTTTTTGTTTTTTTTTGTGCTTGTGTTGCAAAATAAAATCTTTAACAACATGTAAAATCCGTAGACTTATAAATTCAAAGTTTAGATAACAAAAAAATATATGTAAAAAATTAAAATGCAATCAAAGGTATCTGATGAAAGATCCTAACGATTTTATCGCCAGAACCTTTTTTCAAAAACAACACACATTACAATACCAGAAAGAAAAAAAGAAACTTATAATATAAACATACACTATGTCTCATAAAATTTTATTATATATTGCTAGAGGAGATCTTATACAACAATACAGATTCAAGCAAAATATAGACCAAATAAATTGGTACCAAAATCCAAAAACCGGCATCATCCGTGACTATTTCAGGCCGGCTTTTTCTGTAAGGGGCAATAAATACAGGCTAGAAAGAGAATACGTACCATCATGTTTACCAAGATATAATTTCTTTACCAATCGAGTTTTTAAAAATTGGAATTTGTTACCAAATGAAATCATTGAAGCAACATCGTTGAATGTTTTCAAAGCGCGAATAGATAAACATTTTTCATAACTTGTGTTTTTTAATTTGTGTGGGCTGTCTATAACCCGATGCTTGCATTGCATTCCACAACTTATTTTATTTTTAAATATTTATATTTAAACAAATTTGTAATTGTTACAGCAAAACTTATTACTATACTATTACTATTGTAATAGCTACGTTATCAAAAGTATTCAGAAATTTTTTTAATAGAGAAAACAAAATTATTCTATTCAATTTTGAAGACTGAGAAAGTAATCGACAAACCAAAATTTTGTAAAACAATCCTATTCCAGAGATGTGTTGAAATACAAAATTGATTAAATCTTGTTTTACAAAGCGGTTTATTTACAAAATTATCATTTCTTAAGTCGTATTTGTTCATGGTTTTCCAAAGAAAAAAAAACCTTTAAAAACTAAAGGTTTTTAACATAAAACATTAAATACATTTAATTCGTATACATTGAGTATTCTCGTCTCCATAAAAAAACATTTTAGTATGTGAGAATCAATCCTCAAAATTAATTAAACGCATAGCGTGTTTATGACGGTGGTAAAGAAATGAGTAATAAAGTTGTGTTTTTTATTTAAATATATTCTAGCCTTGAATAAAATTCTAATACTTTTAGACACTTTAGCACAAACGAAATTAATATGTTGTTTCCGTGTGATGTTCTCTTCTAGAGAAACACCTAAAAGTTTATTTTTATTTCATCTTGATCAATAAAAAATTTGCGACAAATTTAGGGGTAAAGTTTTTTGGAGAGGGGATGAAAGAGAATCCATTTTGTTTTGTTTATGTTTAGGGTTAATTTGTAACATTTGAACCAATTTGATACTTTTTTGCAATCCATCATTCATAGTTGAAAAGAGTTAGTAGATATTATTATTAAGAGAAACAAATTGGTATCATCTGCAACATGACTTAAAAGATTTAAGGCTTTATAAAAGTCATTTACGTAAATCAAAAACAAAAGTGGCCCGAGAATAAAACATTACAGAACACCACCGGATATTTTAACAATTTTTTGTGAGATATATTCCCAGTGGGCACACGACGTTATTTCGACGTTGATTTACAGTTGATTTTTAGTCGCGACGTCTAATTTCAACAAATTTCAAAAAGGTTGCTACAACCTTCAGAAAAAAATCTTTATTTTATCTTTTTATTAAATAGGCAAGTATAAAATCTTCAATTTTAGAATTTCTACGAATAATTATTTTTTGTTCAAGCTTCTCTTAAAATTTTCAACAAGGTTATCTGAAACAAAAATGTAATAAAAAAAAAACTATTAAATTTTCAAGGTTATGTTAGCTGAATTGTTTTTAGGTTTAGTTACACAAAATAGCAATGACATAATAATAAATATAAAAAACTGTTTTAGTGAAAAATACCAATAAAAGAACATAATAAAAAACTATTTAACGGTGTGACCAAAAAACAAAGTTATTCTTACCTTGGCGATGGCTATGAATTCAATTTTATTACATAAACTGTTGGCTAATAATTAATAAAGTAAATTTCAATTCATGAAAGTTTACTAAATTAAAACCATATTTCAACAGTAGTCAAATTAAACATAAAAAAATGAAGTAGAGCAGAACCTTGTCCTCGAACTAAAACAGATAGGCAAAAAAATATTTATTAAATAAAGAAATAATTTTCAATTTGCATAAAACAAATAATTTTTAAATGAAAATATAAAAAAATCAATACTAGTTTTTGTAGAACAAATGAAATAGCAAACATAGAACTTAAAAACATATATACATACAAAAAAATCAAATACCAATATAACATCACAATATCTTTAAATGAGGCTAAAATAATATTGATATGTTAGACTAATAACTTTACTAATTAAAGTAAGCATAACACTTTTATTCTATATTCCTATAGGAAAACAAAAGTCCTACAAGTTAAATATCAAAAGCTTTAAAAGTTTCCAATTACAGTAAAATATAAAAATAAATTATATCATTCAATACCAGATTCAAACATTTTGTATTGCATGATTTACTTAGGGGGATGTGATGATTCAGACATTATACTTGTAAATCATTTTTACATAATTTTATAACTTATTGATATATAGTTGCATAATTCCGATTACTATCACTTCATGCCATTATCACACCGTCTTACTTTAAACAATTTACTAAGGGGAGGTAATAATTTTGAAACTTAAATATGTATTTTTTTAAAGTATTTTTAATTAAATATATAACTAAAAGTTTATAGTTGTTCACTATTTATTGCATCACTCAATACCATTACCACACCATCTTTTATTAAATGATTAGCTGGGAAAAAGGAAATAATTCAGAGGCAAGTTTAGTAATTTACTTAGGGGGAGGGTATAATTCAGACAGATATTTGTTAATTAATTTTACATAATTATATAACTAATTTATTCAGTTCAAACAGAAATTATACAACAATCAACTAATTATAAATTATTTTATAGTTGTAGAATTTTAATCATTATACTGTAATAAAGATCAGACTGTCTTACATTGAGCGATTTATAAAGGAGAGGTATTAATTCAGAGAGATATAATTTATATCTGTCTGAATTTTACTTTTACATATACTGTTATATAATAAAAGTATTTGTAAAATAGTTTCATGCAAATAAATAACTAATTAGTATATAGTTGTTTATTTTCTATCATTACGACACTTTCTTATATCGTCTTTCTTATATTACTTTTATGTAAACTTTATTTCTAAAATTCTTGTCATCTAAACGTTTTTTTCTTTTTGTTTATGTTTACTAAGGTAGTACGGACGTTTTAGGTACACTTCTAACAGTTATAACCCGAAAGCGCAATCTCGTTTTGAGTTTTTCATAGGGGGATGGAATAATTCAGGCCGTGGGAATAATCTACTACAGAGTACTTGATATATTATATAAATATAAAATATATACTATATATGTTTTTCTTATTTATATAATATATATATATATATATATATATATATATATATATATATATATATATATATATATATATATATATATATATATATATATATATATATATATATATATATATATATATATATATATATATATATATATATATATATATATATATATAGTATACATACTTATATTATATATGTATATATACATGTATAGTGCATGTATATATTATATATGCATACTATATATATATATATATATATATATATATATATATATATATATATATATATATATATATATATATATATATATATATATATATATATATATATATATAATATGCATATATAATATATACATACACTATATATGTATATATTCATACATAAAATAAGTATATATATATAATGGATGATGTTTTACAAAATAATGATTTATCAAGCTTTTTTACCAATCCATATGATTTGAAGAGTTTAAATATTTTTTATATTAAAAAATTTTTATTAAATTTTCAAAGATTTTTCTTGTAAAGTTGTATAAAAAAGAATTTGTGAATGCTTCTTTAGTCCATAATATTGGTAGAAAGATCAACATAAAAATTTCGCAAATTTTAGCAACTGTATAATGTATCATAATGTACAGTTTAAAGTTGTATTTTTCTGTTAGCTATTTTACATGAACAAATTTTTAATATATAAGTATTTTTTCTATTATAATTTCTGCTATACTTTTCCAGTTGAAAAAGTATAGTAGGGCATGCAAAATGTTCATTTGTGCTGTTTGGATAGAAAATACAGAGAAATAAAGAGAGAAAATTCGATTGATAATTTTTTGTGCTGCTCGTCATCTTTAAATGTAATAAATTGTTTCAATGAAATGCATAAACCGCATCTAACTAATACAGATTTGCGCTGCTCAAAATTTAATGTCATGGAGATAATGTAATTTTTTTTTATATAAACCTTAAGTCATTACTTTTTTTCCTTGTTTTTTTAACATGCTTTCATTCTGTATATGTTGTTTTCAGTGTTTAGATATATTCTTTATTATATATTCTTTATTAGATAATGTATTTAAAACGTTTTTAAATTGAATGAATATTCTTAGATCAAGAGTTATGTAATAAATTTGAATTTGCCTCTATTAGTGATACTCAGATAGAATCAGGTTCAGAAAACAGTAACTATTTCAAAAGATACTTAATTCAAGTATTATTATTTATATTTTGATATTAATTATTATAGGAGCCACTACCATGCTTATGCAAGAGAAAACATAATAACCAACAGAATAGTAAGCAAATACCTACTCCTGTAACGCAAAAAAAGAAACAGAAAACATTTTTTATGCATACTCCACATACTGTAGCTCAAGGTATTCATTGTCTGTCTGCAAGTTGATTTAGGAAGAAAAGATCCTGAACATTTTTTTCTATGCTTCAGTGATTTACACATTTCTTTGGTTGCTAAATAATTACATTTTATTTAATTTATGAATAATGTTTTATTTTATAAATTTTTTGTTCTTGTGCTTCAAAACTTTTAGAAATTAATTAATGTTTGGTTCTTTTGTCTTTCTGATATATCTTTATTGTTAGAAAGAGATGTTAGTAAAAACTCTTTCCAGTAATTAAAGTAATATCATGACAAATAGTTCTGAAATTCTATGGATGAACTTTCAGCAGTAATTTAATGATTATGATAACAGTTTAAATGATTCTTGGGTGAGGTCAGAAGTGATAGGTTGTTTCAAACCCTGACTTTTTGCAGTTTTTTTTTATTGTTTTTTGATTAAGTATTTATTAATAACTTAGCCTAAGTTAATCTACTTGTAACTTTTTATAAATGTACTATAAAAATAATGTGGTGTAATTATTTTCTTAAACCTTTAGGTTAACAAACTTTCTAAAATTGGAAGTAAAACCATTAAGACAAATACAAATACATGTGATGCAAAGGTTTGTTAAAAGTAGTTTTAAATAAAAAATCTTTTGAATCTTTTTTATAGTTTGTTTTAAACTTGTGTTAAAAATCAGTGTTGCGTATATTTTTAAAAGTTTGACGAATTCTAATCAGACATAAAATAAATCTTTTTTTTTTTTATGTCTGATTATAATTTTTTTTGTAACTGTTTTCTCTTACTTTTGTATTTCCTTGAGCTAAAGAACAACCTTAAAGTACAAAGGTTGATTTGTAACGCATACTTAACCTTTTTTTTTACTCTATATATACATGCATATATATGTATATAAATAAACATACATATATATGTATGTATATATACATACATGTGCTTATATAAATATATTTTATATATATATATATATATATATATATATATATATATATATATATATATATATATATATATATATATATATATATATATATATATATATATATATATATATATATATATATATATATATATATATATATATATATATATATATATATATATTATATATATATATATATATATATATATATATATATATATATATATATATATATATATATATATAATATTAATAGTGCAATTTAAAGTTTTTTCTTTTATTTATAAAGTTGTACTTGATAAAAACAAAAAAATAAAGATGAACATTTTGAATATTTATTGATTAATATGATAAATTATATAAATACAGTCGTGTGACAATTTATTATGGCCACCCACAATTTTTCAAAATTATCAAGTTTCAAAGTCTATTATTTTAGTATTTTTTTGTGATTTATGTACTCAAAGTAACTTTTATTTAAGAAATGGGTATTTTTTTGACAAATAAAAACATTTAACATATTGTTTATTATTTTATTATTAAAATATTATTAAATAAATTTTATTATTCAAATTAAATAAATTTTATTATTCAAATTAAATAAATTTTATTATTCAAACATTACTGCAAATATATTCAAGATCAATATTTGGTGATTCCTCCTTTGCCTCTATAATTGCAGGAACCCTTTTTGTCATACTTTTAATGCATTTTTGAGCCATTTCCTTTAATTCTTTATTATAGTTCCAATGTTGAATAATTCTTTCTATTAAATACACTTTATTTGTAATAATTTTTTCAGATATTTGCTTCTTTAGGAGCGCCCAAACATTTTCTATAGGATTTAGGTCAGAAGAGTTTCCTGGCCAATCAAGTAATGGAATATTTTGTTCTGATAGATATTTTTTAACTGATTTAGCTGTGCGACATGGTCACAACTAAAATAACCTGTGTGTGATTTAATGCATTTTAGAAATGCCCTAGCAGGAGCATCACAAATAAATAACTTAATGGACAATGTATAAGTTATACTATTAAAGACCAAGCCATTAGTGTGTAGGTCTTTATATTCAATTAAATTATGCCCTGTCCTGCATGAAGGCTTTTTTTTCACCTGGACTAAACTATTCTGCCCATTGTGACAACAATCTTTGTTCCAGCATTTTTATATTGTAACTGTAATATTTTTCGTTCTGCAATATAGAACCTTCCTATTTCCTATACACATTTCATTGATCAGATCATCACAGAGGTGGGGTGTTTAACAGTTTGCATGATGCAGTCCAATAAGTATTTTTTCCTTTTTTTTCTTTTTAAAACTTAAAAGTACTCTCGCCGCTAAAGCATACCTTAAAATATTATACAAGGATTGTTAAGTGAATATTGAATGAATATTTAAAGTTTGGTGTAAGAAAGTGGATGTTTTGAATTCATCTAAATTAATTTTATTAATTACCAATCATATGTTAAATTCCTATACTTTTTTGTCCACTCAAGCTTTTTTTGTACAATTTTTGGTGTCAGTTTAGGCTTCTTAGCTTGACGTCGTGAAATGTAACCAAGATTGTGTAGGCAATGTTGGACCGTTCTCTTCAACATTTTGACATTTTGACTCCAGATTGGCCCAGCTTATTAGTTATTTTGTTGTTAGTGGCCCGTCTATTTTCTAGAACAATCTTGGTAAGTATTCATTTCCTGCATGGTGTTATGATTCTCTTCTTTCCACATTTACCAACCCTCTTTGGCATCAAGTTCTCCATATTAGCATTTTTGTGTGTATATTTTGTACAGATACCCGCGAAATACCATATTTTCTGGCTATTTTTCATTTAGAATGATCAGTATTTATTAAAAGTGCCCTGATTTCAGCAATTTTTTGTGACAAGTTTTTTTTTTCCCTCATAACTAAAATAAGATATCACATATCAGTACAACAGTTAAGAATTTGCTTTGGTACTCATAACTTTAAAAATATCAAACTTAATACAACTATTTTGAATTAAAAATAAAAAGAAATATTCAAGAAATTTTTACTGATTTAAATAAGTAATATGACGATAACCTAATAAAAGAATTCAAAACTCTGGTAATAAAAAGTGTACAGGAAAAAGATTATAATTAAGATGACATCATACAAAATGGCTGTCAAAAGTGACAGTGTTGCCAGTAGCAAAAAAAAAGCATTAATTTTATAAGTTAAAACTTTATTTTAAACAGAAGATTAACTTTCAATAATGAATTTTTACTCTTCATATGAAAAAAATAAGATTAAATTTAAAAATGATCAAAACTCATAGGTGGCCATAATAAATTGTCACACGACTGTTTATATAAAGTATAAATATTTTGCAAAAACACTTTTATTTGCAATAACTGCTTCATTGCATTGTGGCATGCTTGCAATTTATTTTTTATAATTTCTGTCAACTCTGGGTTATTATGCTAGATCTTGATAATCTCTTCCATAAGATCTTGCTTATTAGTAAGATTTTTTTTTCCCAATCTCTTGCTTTACTATTTCCCAAATATTTTCTATGGGGTTATGATCATGCGAGTTGTCTGGCTATAGCAATACATCAACTTAGCCATAACAGTTTTTAATTTTTTTTGTCAATTTTTGACATTTTTGGCTGGACATTAATCCCTCTTCTTTTAGCCTTCTACAAATGGTCTGGTCTGACACAACAATTACAGCTTCATGGATAAGCTTAGTGGCTTTTTTTCTCTTTCCAGGCAGATATTTCTGATTATACTGTCCGCTCTTGGTGTTTTCTTGCGTTTAGAAGGTAGTCTCCTTGGACCAAACTCTTCCCCTGTATCAATTCTTTTTCTTACTTGCATTACGGTTTGGTAAGAAACCTTTGCGGTTTGTCCAATTTTTCATTGAGAATAATTTGTATTTTGTAAAAGACATGTTTATCAATTTTTAATGTAACTATAATAATAATAACAATGTATAATGCAGGTTGTTAACCAGCAGGTTGTTAATGGTTTATAATCAAAATTTAATATGGCTGGCGGTAAAGGTAAAGAGAAGTTTAAAGGAACAAACATTAGGTATTTACTTGTAAGTTAAGTGTAAAATTATATATTTTTAAAAAATAAAACAGTTCGTTTTTTTTTAATGCTAATTTATTTTTTTAACTTTTTGATGTATTTGATGTAAATTACTCAGGCAATACCTTTTTCATAGAGAGCGTTTTGTCAATTAAAGTGACTGCTACAGTTGCCGAAATAAGAAAAGGAATAATGACTTTATTAAAATACGCACTCGACAGATCAAATGGTGGTGGTCGGCGCGTAAAAGACGACTCACCCGATGTATAATATTCATACTTTTTTTTAGTTGTTCTGGAACTATTGATAATAGTTATTATTGATAAATTGATAAATATATTACTGATAAATAAAACTTTTTTTTTTCAAACATTTTACTTTATTTGCATTGTATATAAAGTCCGTTGAGGCAATTTAGTTGTATCTGATTAATTTACGTGAAATATAATATCCTCTGCGCAAATTATTGCTTTTTTATTGTATTATTTTATTGCAATTAAAGTTGAGATAATTTTTTAGTTAATTGGATTTAACCAAAATTAAAAACAAAAATCAACGTTGAATTTACGTTGTTTCAACGTTGTTCTAACGTCTTATCAACTACGTATCAATCGAATATATCACCTATTCAAAGTTGAAATATGGTTGATATATAGTCGATAAGACGTTAGATCAACGTTGAAACGACGTTATCATCGACGTTGTTTCAACGTCGTAGTTTTTGACGTCGGATTTTATTTCCAATTCAACCAAATTTCAACGTTGTTTCAACGTGGTAAATGGTCGGTTTGCGACGTTGTTTCAACGTTATTTCAACGTCATTGTGCCCACTGGGTTATTATAATAGACAACTTGTTTTCAATTTGATAAAACAGGTTTAACCATTAAGCGAAGTAGGCGGCCGCCTTGGGCGGCAAAGTTTTCTAGGGCGACACTTAAACTTGCTACATAAAAAATAAATATATTGAAAACATTGCCAAAATCTTTTTCAAATCTCTATTAAATTTAGGAGATTTGAAAAAGTACTCTTTAAAATCGTGTCAAATAAAGCTAAAGTCAAATTGCGTCAAATAAAACAAAAGAATCATCTTTGTTACTTTTTTTTTATTGTGATTTTTTTTTCTTTTTATACTTTATGCAGAATGAAATTTTGTAGTAATTAATACAATGCGAATTTTTATTACTCATTTATAGAAAATTTTGGCACATTTGCAAGGTGTACATTTCTATATGTACATTGCTAGATTTACAAAATTTTATATTGATTGATAATCTGACAGATTGTGCCCCCAATACTGCTATACATTTAAGAATCCTCTTTACACTTCCAGTTTCCATGGCTAGCGGTAAGCAAAGCTTCTCAAAACTCAAACTGATAAAAACATTTTTGAGAACTTCAATGCAACGAGAAAGACTTGTTGGATTAACTACTCTGTTGTGTAAAGTGAACATGGTATTACTGGAAACATTGAACTGACGAAACTCGTTTCTAATTTTGCAAAAACAATAGCGCGAAAAGTGAAATTTTGGAATTGTTTAATAATATATAGTAAAGTTACATGAATATAAGTTTATTTAAGATTATGCATGAATATATTCTTCCGAATGTATATTCAAAATATAATAACATAATTAAGCATTCCTATGTACGAGTAAACTGGGGAGGGGGGCGCTGTGTATCAGATTCGCCTAGGGTGCCAAATACTCTGACGCTCTCTATTTATTATGCAATATTTAATTTTATGAAGCAATATATCGTGATCTACAGTATCAACGTTTTAGATAAAACAAAAAAAATGCTAAATGTAAATTGAGAATTATTAAAAGAATTAGAGATTTTGTGTAACAACTGAATAATTGCACGTTCAGTTGAGTTATTTTTTTTTAAATCCGACTTGATTTTTGTATAATAGATTATTGTTATTAAAATAATTGAACATTCTATTGTACATAATATCTTCTAAAATTTTTGAGAAGGTAGAAAGGACGGAGATGAGCGGTAATTAATAATGTTAGCTCTGTCACCTTTAAAACTTGGAATAGTTTTGGCAATTTTTAATCAATCAGGAAAAACTCCTTGATCAATAGATGCTTTAAAAACTTTAGAACAACTTTTAACTGTTATATTCTATATATTCACTCTATAATTATGTTTCCATAAAACCTCATTAGCTCCTAACCCTTTTTTTTAACAAAGAGATTTGATGGTTTTTTAATAACTTATTAGAATAAATGCAATTATACGTAGGTACCACACTCCTAAAACTTTGCCCCCCCCCCTGCCCGAACGTGATTTTAGCAATGTAGTGAAATTTTAAACTCTACTTCCTACTACTAAATATAAATTCATCAACAGGTTTTTAATTTTATTTGAAAATATTGTAAATTACAAAAGTTGTAATTGCAAATTTTGCATGGTTATAACTTTCGTAATTTATAATATTTTCAAATAAAATTAAAAGTCTGTTGATGAATTTGAATTTAGTATAACATAGTATATTTAAAAATTTTACTACGTAACTGCCCTCACGTTTGGGTTGGGGGGCCAAAGTTTATTGAATATTTTTTTTCCCCGGCTTCCATCATTATAATTAGTTGCAAGGTCTTCTTATTTGACATAGGAATAGACATACTTAAGTTTGGAGCACAATACGTGAAAATTTTTCTTTCTCTGAATGTGGATAAAACCAAATTTATTTTGTTCCACAAAGTGAGTAATTCAAAAAATATTCCCATCAAATTGCCTAATTTAATAATCAATAACACTAACATTAAAAAAGAAAACTCAGTAAACTTTCTAAGCGTAATCTTAGATGAACATTTACGTTGGAATTTACACGATTATTTACGTTGGAATTTATTTATTTTTTTATAAAAAGTATTGAAAATAAAATATCAAAAAATTTAGCAATGATATATAGGACTAAACCAATTTTAAACAATAATTCTTTAAAAAGTTTATATTTCTCTTTTATTCATTGTTACTTAATTTATTGCAATATTGCATGGGCAAGTACAAACCATACAAAATTAAAAAAAATTGTACTGCAAACAAAAACACGCGTGCAGAACAATATTTGGAGCTGACAGAACTGTACCTTGTGAGCCTCTTCTGCGTATACTTGGAGCACTAAATATAAATAAAATCAACTTACACCAAGTTTTAATGTTCATGTATAAAACAAATATAGGATTATCTCCTAAAATATTTCAATCCTATTTTGACAAAATAGTTCATAAATATCCAACAAAATTTTCAAATAACAACTTTGTTGTCCCAAAATATAAATTAAAACTAACTTCATATTCAGTTTTTTATCGTGGACCTTACTTGTGGAAAATGTTTCCCAAGATTGTAAATACACATAAAACTAGTATAGAACAATTTAAAAATGAATCAAAACAGGCATTCTTACTCATGGATTTTAATATATTTGATTTTAAATGTTTTTTTTAACTAAAACTCAAATACAAAAAATTATTAATACAAAAATTATGTTACTGAGTTTATCAATATTATTTTTGCATTACCTTAATTATGGTATTACCTCTATGGCGTTTGCTAATTTATTTACGTTATTTCTATGAAGTATACTAATTTATTTTTGTTATTTCTATGGTATACCTTTTTTTTTTTTTTTTTTTTTTAAATCTTAGTTTAAATTTTTAAGTTTTAAGCAAATGATAATATCTTATTTATTTATTTTTTTTTTTTTTCACTTGATCTTACTCTTTCTTTAAATTTTGGTTCTTTTTGTTGATTCTTTTTATTTTTTTTTAAATGACAACGAATTTTTATCTGTTTTAATTTTATATTTTTCTTTTTTTAATAAATAGTTTGTTAACTATAGATACTTAAATATTACGGTTTTTGTAAATACGTGAGAATGGGGCTCGGTGATAAGGCTAAATAAGTCTTCTTCTTGCCCCGCCAATATTTATTTTTATTTATATGCTTTGAAACTGTATATTATTAAACGGCAAAATAAACAATAAAAAAAAAAAAAAAAAATTATTTTTACGTATTGTGTTCCAAAGTTAAGATCAAACCATGTCGACGTCTCAGGTCCGTGTGGTTGTTTGATTCAAAAAGAAGTCTTTGAACTATTAAAAGAAGTCTTTTTTGGACAACATGCCCGCTAGGATTTAATATTTAATGCTCTTATTGGTACAAATTATGATTTTGTAAATTTTAGCTTAATTTTTATTCTCTTTTATTGCCTAAACTTATAAAAAAAATTTTACGCTAAAACCACATATTGCACACAATCAATAGTCTAAGCACAAAAGGTAAACAAACATGGTCACATTTCAAACTAAATGTTTTTCAAAAGCAACTTTTAAGTTCAATTTAAGATATACCACTTTAGTGCTATGTCACTAATAATATCGTTATACCAAATTTGCTGCTTAAATGCTTTTTTAAACGCTTGAAAGGATGTACAGTATTGGACAAAACATTTGCAACCAACATCGAACAATGCTAAAAAGGTGTTACTAATTTTACATGTCTTAAAAACGGAACGAACTATACTACCACAGCAAACAGTTCAGGAGTCTGGAGTCATAGCATGCCATGACATGAGCAATCAGCTGACAGGTGACAGCACACAGGCAGAATTTCGTTGACAAGTGCCATTTTGCAGCGGACAAAACAAGTGCAACTTTTTTGGTTGTTTCATTTTTTTAAGTCTGGTCCGTGTCAACGTCACGGAAGTTTTTTAATAATTAAGGGAAGTATCCAGAAGTTTCCAGAAGCATGCAGAAACTTCCAGAAGTTTCCAGAAGAAGCATCTGGAAGCATCCAGAAATATCTAGAAACATTCAAACGCATCCAGACGCATCCAGAAGCTTCCAGAAGCATCGAAAAGAAGCATCTAGAATCTTCCAGAACAGGTTTACACAGGTTCATTTTACTATGAAAGAGACATGTAAACCAACATGTAATTCAGTCAGTATATGGAAGTCAATCAGTCAGTATAGTCAAGACAGTTTATCGAAGTGAGTTTTATCAAAGTGTTTTATCGAAAAACATCAATACAAGAAGTGAAATACAACAAGTGTTTCGTTACATCAATACAGTCCTCATCCAACCAAGACATTGTGTTCCACAGAGCATTATTGTATAATCACAAGGTAAATGTATCACAGTAAGCCTTAAGAAGCGTGATTATTTATTTTTATTATTTTTATGACTTCAAGTGCAAATATGGCTCCCGACAGTCTTGGATTGGAACTACGAAAAAAAATTATATGCAATCACGTAAGTGGAATGTCAAAAAAAAGTATTTGTGCAAATATCGCGTGAAAAAATGGACCGTATTAAGGCTATGCTCCAAATATCGTTCTACGAAGAAATGGCGAACTGTTCTGTTCAGTGATGAATCGAAGTTCAACATCATCGGGAGCAATGGCATTTGCCGTGTACGTCGACCGGCCGGAAAACGCCTCGATTTACGTAACTGTCATAAGACTGTCAAGTATGGTGGAGGCGATGCAATGGTCTGGGGGTGTTTTTTCTGCTAACGGTCTAGGTCCAATACATCGAACCTATGGAATAATGGACCGTTTCATGTATAAAAACATCCTGAAAGATGTTATGTTACCTCATGCTGAATGGAATATGCCAATAAAATGGGTTTTTCAGCAAGACAGCGATCCGAAACATACTGCAAAAGTAGTCAAGCAGTGATTTCAAGACAATCACCTATCGGTGATGGAATGGCCGCCTCAATCTCCATATCTCAACCCTATCGAGAACCTGTGTGAGGTCGTCAACCGCAAAATTAATTGTGAAGGTATTCGTATTAAGGATCAACTGTTTGAACAAATCCAAAAAGCCTAGGCAGCGATTCCACAAAGTTTTATTCATCACCTGATCGAATCTATGCCTCGAAAATGCAAGGCAGTGATCGACAACAAAGGATTCGCTACGAAGTATTGATAGCGAAATACAGCATGGTCAACATTTTGTGGAGTTAGACGTTGGACGTAATGGTGTTAATTGAATTTTGAAAGTTTAGAGTTACATATTTATGCAATAAAATAGCTTTGCCAGCAATTTATAGCACAAATGGCGGCAAGAAAAATTAAATGTTGCTTTAAAAAAAAAAAAAAAAAATACAGATCTAGTTTCAAATTTCAAATTCAAAAAAAAAAAAAGTTATCAACAAAACAATTAAAAAACAAATTAAAAAATCTACTTTTGATTATGAAATAAACTTAGCAAATGATGTAAAACATAATCCAAAACGCTTCTATGCATATGCACAAAGAAAAAACCAGACACATACAAAATTGCTAGCACTTAAAACTAGTGACAACAAAATAATAACTGATAAAAAAATAATTGCTAATCTACTAAATTGTAGTTTCCAATCAGTATTTGTCAAAGAAAATCAAGATTTACCATATTTCAGCAATAAAACTAGTCATTTATTTGAATGTGACTGGGACAAAGAACTAAAAGAAGATATTATATTTAATTATTTATTAGAACTTAATGAAAACAAGTCACTTGGTTGTGATAACATCAGTCCCTATGTGCTAAAGCATTGTGCAGAAGGATTATCCAAACCTTTGTCTTTAATATTCAAGAAATCGATACATTCAGGAGAGCTGCCAGAATTATGGAAATCTGCAAACATTACACCACTTTTAAAAATAGGAGACAAGAAAGATCCACTCAACTACAGACCTACCTCCTTAACATCGATACCAAGTAAGATAATAGAGAAAATAATTAGAAAAAAACTGATAATTTATATAACAAAAAGCAATCTGTTAACGTCTCAACAACATGGATTTATACAAAATAAAGGGTGCCTAACAAACCTATTAGAAACTTTCGATATTATTACAACTGAAATTGAAAACGGTTATCCAGTTGATATATTGTTCCTAGATTTTGCAAAAGCGTTCGATAAGGTGCCCCACTATCGACTTATACATTAAATTTCTAACTATGGAATTAAAGGCAATATTTTAAATTGGATTGATTCTTTTTTAAAAAACAGAAAACAAAGAGTGGTAATGGGTGAAGTTGTATCAGATTGGTGCGAGGTTTATAGTGGTGTACCACAGGGCTCTGTATTAGGTCCTCTTCTTTTTCTGTTATATATCAATGATCTTCCCCAATGTATCTCTTCAATCGCAAAATTATACGCTGATGATACTAAAATCATATCTGTTATAAAAGAACATAATGATCTAACTAATATGCAAAATGACATTGATTTGTTAACTGAATGGTCAAATGTATGGTTAATGGACTTTAACATAAATAAATGCAGTGTTAAGCACATTGAAAGAAAAAATATTAAGTATAACTACACTATAAAGCACAACAATCAAAGTTTTCTTCTAAAAACAACAACAAAAGAACTAGACTTGGGTGTAATAGTTTCATCCAATATGAAATGGAATCATCAGGTTCAAGTAGCTACAAGTAAAGCACAAAGAGTCTTATGTTTAATTAGAAAAAGCTTTATTTATCTTAACACTGAAATGGT
Source organism: Hydra vulgaris (assembly GCF_022113875.1). Lineage (NCBI taxonomy): Eukaryota > Metazoa > Cnidaria > Hydrozoa > Anthoathecata > Hydridae > Hydra > Hydra vulgaris. The sequence continues at coordinate 18,058,972 of NC_061165.1, forward strand.
AAGGCAACTATACACATCGTTGGTTAAACCACACTTGGAATTTGCAGCTCCAGTGTGGAGTCCAAGTAATAAAAACAATATCAATGATCTAGAAAAAATTCAAAGACGAGCAACAAAGCTAGCCCCTGAACTAAAACATCTAAGTTATACCGAAAGATTGACAAAGTTGGGCCTCACAACTCTGGAAACAAGACGTATAAGAGGAGATCTCATTGCTTTCTTTAAATTAATAACTGGAATTGATAAGATTTTATGGTATAAAGAGCCTAATAAAGCTTCCTCCCATAGACTTTGAGGTCATCCAATGAAATTTGAAAGAGAATTTGCAAAAACAACACCAAGACAAAATTTCTTTACAAACAGAGTGATACCTCATTGGAATGCTTTACCTGAAAAAGTGGTTTCTGCAATGACAGTAAATTCTTTTAAAGCTAGACTAGATAAACATTTGTTAACGGCTGTTAAAGTATAAATTTTAAACTTTATACTCCGCGACAATCGTCGTTACAGCAGTTTGCATTACTATTACTATTACTATAAATTTTTTTTTCTTGAAAAAAAAAAACAAATGGAAATTTACTTCAAATCACCCAATAAGCACAAGACGTGTTTTAAACGTCTAGAATATGTATTAAAACGTTTTAGTACGTGATTTAGACGTTTAAAACGCGTCTTGTGCCCACCGGGCATGTTTACTTTTTTACTTCAAAGCCGATTACGATCTAAAAAACTTTTTTGTTTTAAAAGATTGAACTAGTTCGTTTTTCACTACAATGGATTATTAGTTCGAAAAATATCCTTCGACCCTGCCTAACTCTGCCTTTATTAAATCTTTGGCATTGAGCTTTTCCACAGCAACTATGGGTAAAAAGCATAAAAGCATTTAAAAGAATTCCAACCAGAGATTCAAATTACTTACTAACACAAGCGCCTAGTATTATCAAATGTTGCCAATAGCAGTTTTACAGCTCTTCATAGTCTTTAGTTTTACAGCTCTTCATAGTCTAAATACATAAATAACAATATAATCATTTTGAATACTTTGCATCTATGTATATATACTAGAAAAATGGATAATATCCTGTTAAATTGGATCGTCGAGTAAACTGAGCGCCACGTATAGTGCATGATATGGTATAGTGCATGATATGTTCATAACAGTTTAACAGTTCCTCGCATTCTTTGCTTAAAGTTTACCCTAAGTATAGAAATATCGATTTGTAAATAGCTTGTGTGTGTTTGTGTGTATACATATATACGGAGCCAGATGTACTATTTATCATCAGCCTTAGGCTCACAATTACCTTGAAAAAATAAAAAAACGATTTTTTTCAACTGTAGCATTTTTTAATACCACGTCTTTGTATCTATATCACGTATTGCTCTATAACTGCATAGCTCATTGATGAGGAGGCTGTGCTCTATTTATGAATGAGTCAAGTTCTCATTAAACTCAAATCATGACAAAAGTAACCAAAAATTTAAAACCTAAAAAACCATCCCTACCACCTAAATATTTTAATATATCTTTTACAAATATTCGCGGTCTACGAAGCAACTTTCCATCAGTTGAGTCTTACCTCCTGCAAAATTCACCAGACTTGCTTGCACTCAGTGAAACAAATTTAAGTTCTGCAATTCCTTCTTCAGATGTCAGTGTTGATGGGTACTATCCTTTGATTCGTAAAGACTCCAATAGTCACATGCTAGGTTTAGGGGTTTACAAACGCATTAATTCCCCTATTTGTCGTGAAATCAGGTTCGAATCCATTGACCATTCTTTTATGTGCTTTCGCCTAGCACCTCTTCACTCTATCACCTTTCTCTTTGTTCTTTATCGTTCTCCTTCTTCCCATGATTGCACTCTTTTAGATGTTATCTCTGATCAAATTGACCATGCCCTCTCTCTTTACCCCTCTGCCAATATTGTTGTTGTTGGTGATTTTAATGCCCATCACACTGAATGGCTTGGCTCTAACACCACTGATCCTGCTGGCACTAAAGCCTTTAACTTCTGCGTTTCTCAATCTCTTACTCAGATAGTTAACTTTGTGACTCGTTTTCCTGACAACCCTAATCATTTACCTTCACTCCTTGACTTATGTCTTGTCTCTGACCCTAGTTTATGTTCAGTTTCTCCCTTTTCTCCCTTAGGTGGTTCTGACCATGCAATGATCTCTATAAATCTTTCTTCTCGTACTTCTTTTTTGGGCTCACCTTATCATCGCACCACCTACTACTACCCTAAAGCTGACTGGGATTCCTTTCGTGATTTTTTTCGTGATGGTCCTTGGGCTGATGTTTTTTCTCTCTCAGCTGACAAATGTGCCTCCTACGTAACCTCCTGGATTCAGGCTGGAATGGAAGCTTTTATTCCTTCTCGTCGGTTTCAAGTCAAGCCTCATTCTACTCCATGGTTTTCTCCTTCTTGTGCGGCTGCTATATCCAATCGTAACCATTTTTTTCATCTTTTTCAAAAGAACAACTCTCTTGAGAACAAACGGCTATTTATTATTGCAAGAAATCGATGTAAAAAGGTGCTTTCTGATGCTAAACTCCATTATTCTCAGTTCACTAAATCTCGCATCTTATCGCAGAAGTTAGTCTCTAAAGACTTTTGGAAAATCTTCAACAGCATTGTTAACAAGGGTAGATCTAACATTCCATCTCTCATTCATGGGATTGATCTTGCTACCTCTCCCAGGGATAAGGCAGAACTGTTTGCAAAGAACTTTTCTTCTAATTCCACTCTTGAATCTTATGGACATTCTTTTCCTTCCATTCCAGTCAAACAGGTTGACCCATTGTTAGACATTCAAATCACTCCAGCTTCTGTTGCTAAAGTCATTTCTCAATTAAACTCGTCTACAGCTTGTGGTCCAGACAACATTCCTATCACAGTCTTGCAGAATTGTTCTCCAGAACTTTCTTCAATTCTCCCTAAACTATTTAACAAGTGTTTAACTGAGTCTTGTTTTCCTGCTTGTTGGAAAATGGCATCTGTGGTTCCAATATTCAAAAACTCTGGAGAAAATTCTGACCCCTCCAATTATCGTCCGATCAGTCTTCTTTCTGTTATTAGCAAGGTCTTTGAGTCTTTAATCAACAAATTCCTCACATCTCATCTTGAGTCAAATAAACTGCTGTAAGACAATCAATACGGTTTTCGATCCTCTTGCTATACGGCCGACTTGCTAAATGCTGTAACTGAAAGATTTTATCGTGCATTAGATGGAGGCGGTGAGGCTAGGGCTATTGCTCTCGACATATCTAAAGCTTTCGACAAAGTTTGGCATGCTGGTCTTCTCCATAAGCTTGCTTCATTTGGTGTTTCTGGGAAAGTTTTTGAGATTATCAAATCATTTATTTCTGACCGGTTTATTAAAGTCATCCTTGAAGGCCAACACTCTTCTTTATTTCCAGTAACTTCTGGGGTTCCCCAAGGTTCCATTCTGGGCCCTGTTTTGTTTCTTATCTACATAAACGATCTTCCTGACAAGCTTTCATCTAAAGTAGCTCTTTTTGCTGATGACTCAACTTTATACTCCTGTCTTGACAAAAAGTCTTCTCTCTTCGATCGCCTAGAACAAGCAGCTGATCTTGAATCTGATCTCACTTCAGTAATAGATTGGGGTTCACAGTGGCTTGTGAATTTCAACTCTCAAAAAACCCAATTGCTTACTGCAAACAACTACCGCAATATGGTCAACATTCCTATATTAATGAATGGCAATCCTCTTACTGAGTCGTCCTCTTTACGTCTTCTTGGATTATCGCTTACTACTGACCTTTCATGGAAACCATATATACAATCGATTGCTAAATTAGCTTCTGCTAAGGTTGCTTCTCTTTATCGTGCTCGCCATTTCCTTACTTCTGATTCCATTCTCTACCTCTACAAATCTCTTATTCGTCCCTGTATGGAATACTGTTGTCATATTTGGGCTGGTTCTTCTAACGATTCTCTCTCTCTTCTTGACAAGGTCCAAAAACGCATTGTAAATGTTGTTGGACCTTGACTATCTGCTAAGCTTGAACCTCTTTCCCATCGTCGTAAAGTTGCATCTCTTTCTCTTTTCTACAGATACTATCATGGTCACTGCTCAAAGGAGTTATCATCTCTAGTTCCATCAACTAAAATTCATTCTCGTTTTACTCGTCATTCAGCTAATTCTCATTCGTTTTCTGTATCTGTCCCTGCATGCTCTAAAAACTTTTATTCATCTAGTTTTTTTCCCCGCACTTCAATCCTTTGGAACTCTCTCCCATCTTCATGTTTTCCTGACTCATAAAACCTTCAACTTTTTAAGTCTTCTGTCAACCGTTTCCTTGCTCTATAACTCTGTTCTTTTTTTTCCTAGTAACTCCCAACTTAATAGTGGTTGCTTGCAGCCTTGTTGGGAGTGAATGCAAATAAAAAAAAAAAAAAAAAAAGTAGAACTGTAAAACAAAAATGAAAGGCAAATTACTTGTAATATAACTTTGAAAAAGTTTGATACTTTGATCTATTATAACTGCGTAAATACCTTTAAAATTTAATTTGGCCAAAGTTTACTAATTTTATCAAATAAAGAAAGTATTAAAAGAAAGATCACAATCAATACAAAGACAGTTTCAAACCTACTTATATTGAGCTGCAACTGTAGGTACCGTTTTACTGCCATTAATTTCTGAAAGAAACTTTCATTGGTTTCAACTGCAAAAAAAAAGAGTACATCATTTAAGTTTATTATTTTGTTGTAATAGAAATACAACAATATTAAAATATTCACTAGCACTAATTGGTGGCACCAATAGTTTATATCATATAATATGAATAAATACAACTATATTACACACTAACTAGATTGAGTTGGCATTTTAAACGTTGTTTTCAATTGACAGCAAAAACGTTACTCTATTGGTTGTCATTAACTGTAAGACTGTAAGACGTTGTCTGCAACTGTAACTGTATTGTCATTTACTGTAAGAGATTGCTTGTAGTTATTTAAAATTTAATTTAAAATAAAGTTTATCTTAAATGTGTGTTAAAAAGATGTCCAAGATATAACACCGAACTTAAGAACTCTCCTTAAATTTTTAATTTGTTTTTATAAAATCTTAATTAGTATTAAATTAATAATTATTATCAGTCATAATAAAAAAGGTAAAAATAACAGTGCTATTATATTTTAGGTTTAATTAATATTAGAAAAAAGATGAGGTTTATATTGGTTACTTTATGTAGTGACATCATAAAAAAGTCCTTATTCATAATCATAATAATCTTTTTTATTCACTTTTATCATGTGTTCTTATTTTTGAGAAAATTATCTTTTTCGATTGAAATAATTTAAGAGAATATGTCATTAGTTTCAAATTAACAGAGTAATAAACCTTAATCTAAGTTTAAATTGTCTCCATATATGATGATTTAAAAATTCTGCCCATTTTTGTAAAAACTACTTTTTCAAATTTTATCATATTGTTAATGATTGAATGTAAGCAATATAATATTTAATATATATGAACCAATCCTTGTTCTTGTAATGAAGTTAAACTGATACTTGATTATGGCAGGTAAAGCTCTTTAATTGTGGTAAAGACAACTTTTCTAGAACAAAGAAAGCTATGATATAAAACCCCTTGATTTATTTGTGGGGAAAAGTTAAAGGAACTTGCAAACCTTGTATGATAGTATACCTAGTGCATCACATTAAAAATACTTAGTCCCGATCATTATAACAGGTTAATGCCATGAAAGACATCTGGTTATAAAAACTGATTCAACTATTTCTTCATAGTGGCGTATTTAAATAAGGAAATGGCTTTATGGAAACATTTCCAAGCCACACGTTAGTAATCATAAAGGTTAAGCTTAATATTGAAAAAATGAACCTAATATAAGAAATAACAAAGCTGGAATGTTTATTTAAATACTTAAAAATTAAAAAATAATAACTGTTTATTTATAAGTTATAGTCAAGAAACAGCTAAGTTTAATTTCGTTCATGATTAATTCGTGTCCTCAACTGTGTGATAGTAAAATCTTTTAATAATTTAGGGTTTTTTAGGACACTTAAAACTCGGCTTCGTGATAAAGGTCCTCCCAAAATTAATTCTTTTCCATTAACTTTCAACTCGTTTATCTGTTCAGAAGACCAACTTTTGCGTTCAAACTGCAAATTTTTCTTAACCTAGTATGAAAAAAAATTAAATTTAAACAATATATAAGATTATAATTATTTTGAAAAGTTACGAAGCAAAATTAAGAAGAAAAAAAAAGAAAAAAAGACTTAAAACCGAACCACTAAAAATTAAAAGAAAAAAACCTTTGATTCTTCTGGCATATCTTCCAGATATTTTCTTTTCATTCTTTTCAGCTTGTCATAAACTTGTCTAAGTGAACTGTTAATTGAAGGAGATTTGGAAAGCATTGATTTTACTTGGTTATACGATATATTTTGAGATTTATTATCAGGAAATAATAAATCTAAAGAACTTGTTTCTTCCTTACTCCAGATTTTTTTAGGAGTATTCATCAAAGAAAAACTAAAATCGTTTTTACTTAAGAGGTTCTCTGACGTAAGAAGCTGATCATTTTTTTCCTCAGTTAAACTACTTTTATCAACTTCGTCTGTTTTAGTTAGTGGGGAACGACAAAAATTTTTGCGCACAATATTGCCACCAGTAATTGCATTAGGCTCTTGACATCTGGTATGATAATGAGTGGCAGCAGTTAGTTCACTGTGCATCATTGAGTCAGCCACAACACCTCTATCTTTATAAAACTCGCTATTACGAACTAATGTGGGAGTTGTTTTTCTGACAATGTTAGCAGAGAGCTTTTTGGGTACAAAGCGCCCATCAAAATTACCAGCTTTCACTCAAAGCGAATGTAATCTTCCACTTATATCCCCAGAAGACATTTCTTTCCCAAACCATGATAAAAATACTTTATTTGAATGAATAGCAGGTAATTTTGTTCTAACATGATTCACAAAAACTTCAATCCATTCAAATTCAATAGAATTTAAAGTCACTCTTGCTGGACCATATATTGAAACAGTTTTATGAGCCCATACATTTTTCATCTTCATGCCATCTTTAAAAACTTTCATTTTAAAAAATTCTTCCATAGTCATATTTGCTGTTACACCAGATCTATGGGCACTGGCAAAGTGAATAATAAAAAAGACATGGTCCCTATAACAACAAACATAGTTAATTCTTTATTCGGATTGTTTTTCAAATCCTCAAGTAATTTTTTTGCAGTTGATGCACTTTTGCTCTGCTTATATTACTTTACCTGTTCAGGGGTAACAAGCATTAAAAAGTCATCTTCAGCTCTATTATGTTTTCTTATACTGTCTTTAGCACGGTAACTTTTTTTCCAATTATTAATATTTAAAATAGTTTGAAATATAGTTTCAAAAGATAGGTAAAATCCACGATACTTTGATTTTATAAGATATAAACAAAAATCTTTTAAAGAGTTTAAGTATGTTTTAATTGAACCAGCTTCTAACTTTCTGTTTACACAATATACTTGAAGATATTTTTTTCTTATCACATCTGTGTCATTTTCAAACAATAATTTTATTGAATTTGTTAAACCAACAGCCAAAAAAATTCTTTTAACGTCATTTTTAACCCTTTCAATAGATCTACTTTTTCTAGCTCTATCAGGTCCTGTAAGATAATGATAAAAATCATTTAACAAATCTTCAATAGATGTAGAAAGTTTTTTTAATGTTTCTTCATCGCTTTCTTGCTCATAGGGTATATAATTACCTTCATCATCATTATAATCATCTTCATCAAAAGCATCACTTTGAATATCACCAATTTAATTTTTATTATTAAAAGTAACAAAATCAACAACTGATGGTTCATTAGATTCAGTAGATAAATGGCTGCTTAAAACTTGATCAGTCTTTCTTAATTCTTCTTCTTTTGAGTCAGACTTTATTATTTCTTCTCTTTCAAATGGATCAGTAGCTATTTGAGTTCGAATATTAAAGTCCACTTGTAGCTGATCTTTTGTAACAGTTGATATAGTTGCAGGAGAAAATGATTTGTATTTTTCTTTAATTTTACTTGGTGACTTAGAAGGATCTTGTAATTTATAACTCTTAGCACTTTTTAGAAGCATATAATGTTCAGGACCAGGTTTTAAATTATGCATTTTACCTTTTAAGTGTTCTCCAACATTTTTTGTTATTTTGAAACAATTTGGTATAGGGCACATTTTTTTTGTATGGTAATTTTTAGATTTTAATTTAGTTCCTTTTTTTTCACACACCTTTCTCAAGTTATATAAACAAACAACACTTTTGCTAATTTCAATTGGACGTTTATGTACTCGGTTTATGTGATCTGTTATTTTTACTTTTGACTCATGACAAAAAGGACAAACTTTCTTATTTTCAAATCTAATATAAAATTAAGTCAAATTATTGGAAATTTTGACTCAGAATTGAAAATAGTTTAAAAACTTCTTTATTTCTGTTTAATAACCAATAACTTTGAATAAAAAAAAAACTAAGCAGTAAACTACCCACTATCTATAAACTTACTTTAAAAACAAACTTTTAGCACTATTTTCAAAAGTACTTCCTACTAAACCACTACAAAACAAAACTAACAACTTTTAACTAATATGCATAAACCAGGGCATAAAGTTTAATGAGAAAATGTCATATTTTATATTAAATCAAATTAACAGAGATAGTAAAAAATAAACAACTTACTATATTTGTGAAGAATTTTCGGTAAGTATTTCTCTATTACATTGTATTTTATTGTTTTGGTCGCTGAAATTTAAAAAATACTGATGTAAACAGAAATATTTAATACATATTTATAGTTAATTATTATTATATTAAAATATTAATTATTAAAATTTTAGGAAGTAATTAAGCTATTTTGTGAATCACATACTTTAATACTTTAAGACTACTTTGTCCATCAAACTTAGTGCACTGCTCTAAAGCACTACAAATCAAGTAAAAAAAACTTAATAAGTACACACAACATTTAATCAGTTTAGATAAGTTACTTTTGCTTTGTTGTATTTAACATTTTTTAAACTTACTTTATGTGAAATATATCTGCTAATATTGTATCTTCATTAACCATTTTTGTTGAGTCTTCAAAGCTAAATATCTTACAGGAATTAGTGCATATCTCATATTAACAATTAAAATTTAATAAAAAAAACATAATTTTTAATTATTATGTTATTTGAAAGAGAAAAGCAGCATTCTTACATTAAATGTTGGCTACATGCCCAATCAATCACAGTGCTCTCTTCTAACCCACTATAAACAAAATACAAAAAAACGATAAACCACAATCAATCAGGTATAAACTTCTGAAAAATTTTTAAATTAAAAAAATTTGATTTTAAAAGATTACAAGCAAAGTTACATACTTTAATAATTTATTATTTGAATTACAAAATTCAGCGCTCTGTTCCAAGCATCTACAAACCAAACATTTGAAAAAGAATCTTTTATTTATTACTATATTTATAAATATTAAAATTTTTAAGTATGAATATTAAATCTTAAAAAAAAATTTATTTAGAAAACCAGCCTTATCCATGTTTTATTGTTCATAAAATGAAAATCAGTTTGTCAACAATCATATTTCTGTTGCTTTTATTTTCTTTATCAAAAAGTATAACTAAACAATAAACTTACGTTATAAGTGGAGTTTCATTAGCATTTGTCAAATTATTGATTTCAGAATTGCTATAAACCATCATAAAAAGAAAAATTTCAATTTTAAAAAAGATTTATTCTTGACATCCATCTACTTTTGAACTTGAAACGTTTTTCAAAATAGTATTTGCTTTAAAAAACAAGAAGCATCAACTTACAAAGAAAAACTAAATAAACTGGAAAAGTGTTATTAGAATAAAAACTTTAACTTACTTTCTTTTTGATATATCTGTCAAGCATCTGGCAGCAACTATGATTTGAGGTAAAACTTTTTTTACTAAAAATTAAGCTTAAAGTTTAAATTTAATAATTTGGAAAAAACAAATAAAAAAATTCAACTTTGCTTTTGTGATTAAAACAACTCTAACCTGTTAACTGAATTTGAAAACAAATTTTCAGAGTTATTTTCACAAGCACTTTCTTCTAAACTACTACAAACCAAAACTTAAAAACATTTAACTAATAAGCACAAATCTGGACAAAGTTTACGAATGAATCATTTTAATTTTAAATCCAAAGTAATTGTGCAAAAACTAAATAACTTACTATAACTGAGATGAGTTTTTTAAAAATGTTTCATCTGGTATTAAAATATCTTCATTGCTGAAACTTAAATAGGACTTACTATAAACAGAAATATTAAATAAATACACAAATATTTGTTTTTGTTAAAAAGTTCACATTACTAATTATAATATGGTTATTCCATACTTTAATGCTTGATTATATTGTTCTTCTAACTCAGTACACTTCTCAAAACCACTACAAACCAAAATTAAAAACACTTAATTGATATGCACTAATCAAGGTAAAAATTGTAAAAAAAACATATAACCAAAAAAACAGTTAACTTACAATGCTTGTGATAAGCCTCCTGAAATTGTATCTTTATTACTTTTTTCAGGTAAATCTTCCTTACTAGAATTTATATAGAAATTTTGAAAATTTTTGAATATTATTATTCATTAAATAACCTATTAACTCAACATTTAAATTTATTAAACAGAACATTAGATTTAATATTCATTATAAATATTTCCTTACCATTTTTTGAAATTATTGATTTTCATTTGATTAGATGACAAAATGCAACTATATAAATCCTAAAAGTCAAAAAAAAACTTAATAAAAATTAACAAAATATAAATTTAACAAAATACTTAGCTAGGGTGAATGTTAAAATATTAAAAACTTAAAACAAATTAAATCATATACCAAATAAATAACTTTTGTTTCGAAACATTGGATAAAATAAAAACATTAAAATTCAATTAGAAAAATAAGAGCTTTAAAAGATACAAAATAAAAAAATATACAAAATATGTCAATAATCAATTTTGAGTATGAGTAACTGCTTTTTAGCAATTTTATAGTTATAGATAACTTTCTTAACAAAACATAAACCTTAAAATAACAAACAAAAATGCATTAGGAATTTTTTTAAATATAAGAATTACAATAATAATAATAATTATACAAACATTTTTTTACCAAATCGGTATAAAACGCCTTCTTTTACTGTATCTGTCGAGATTCATACAACCTAAAACTTTTCAAGTCTTTTGTCAATTGTTTCTCTGCTCTTTAAATCTATCTTTTGTTATTCTAGTAACTCCCAACTTATTAGAGGTTTCTTGCAGCCTTGTTGGAAACGAATTTAAATCCAAAAAAAAAAAGTTTTAAATGTCTGTAAAACTTATTTTTGTTTCAACACATGTTTTAGACATTTTAATCATGTTCTTGAAAAAGAAAAAAAATCAAAATTAGAGAGTAATGTTAAGTAGAACTTTTAAAAGCTTTGTAAAATACATACAATATTGACTTATAGCTATATAATAAGTGTATCAATTTAAAAAAAAAAGCAATTGCTTTTAATTAGAGTTTTTGAAGTTACTGTTTATCTTTACAAGAAAAAAAAAATTTAGCAAATTTGCTTAAATTTTATTTACGTAAAGCTAAGCAATTTACACTATAAACGGTTCTGCGTTATGTGAATAAAAGTATGAGCAAAATTGCTAAAGTATTTATTCACATAAAGCTGACCAATTACTAAGAAAAAACAATTGCTTTTTTTATTTACCTGGCCTTAGATCTAGTTTGAGTGACTCTATAATTTATCTACAGAGTGGAAATATACCAAGTTCTAACAATCATTTTAATTACATCTGAAAAAATGAACTAAACCTAAGAAAAAACATAAATAGTAAATAAAATATTCATAAACTTTTAAAGCAATAAAGAATAAAAAAATAATTCCTTTAAATACAAATAAACCAAACCTTTTTCAACTCAGACTTTTCATTATTAAATGATGAAAACAACTACAAATAAAACAGTATTTTAATAACACATATTTATTTGAAAATCAATATAATTCTTACTTGTATAATTATATTTTAATCATTTTCTATTAACTACAGTAAATTATCATATAATTTGTATAAATATCTGAAAAATTATTATAGAATTATTATTATTTTGGTAAAGATAAAAAACATGGTTAAGCTTGATCAAAACTAATTTAATTTTGAATAATAATATCACTTAAATAAAAAAAAACTATTTTATATAAAAAATCTATTTTATTGACGAAAAAAATCTTTAGCTTTATTTATTTCAAAAACAGCTTTTAGATCATCTTAAAACATTTTAAAGATAAAATTTAGCATTTTTACTTCATTTTTTAGTTTATCTTTGGCAAATTTTGTTAAAAAGATTTTCAGTATAAGTTTTGTGATAAAAAACCAGATGATAGGAATAGATCACTGTTAATAGCAAATTTTGTGTGTTAACTCTCAGTGTAATTTTATAAAACTGTAAGCAAAAATTGTATATAAAGAAAAAAACTTGCCATTGATGCTGTTAGAATTTGATTTTTCTGCAAAGGCTTTAATACAAAAATTTAAAAAGAAATACAATGTAAATAAAATATTCTCTAAAAAATAAACAGATATATCCTTCTATGTAGAATTTTAAAACCTTCCATATCAGGAACAACCTTAAATTTAAAAAAGAAAACTTAAATTTAAAAAGATTACAATGTTTCTAGTAGAATTGAACAATTACCTGTCCTCGTAGATATGCATTAACTTCACTCATAGTAAATGGTTCCTGATACTTTGCCTAGAATTTTTTTAAATTTAAAATTGCAATAATACTTTACAAAACTATTAATTTCTAAAATATTTAATTTATCACTTCATAAACAAATTACTTTATATAAAAATGTTGAAAAGAAAAAAAAATGCAAGTAAATATATTTACCAATTTTCTCTATTGTTGATTAGAACTGTCCCCATAGTTATATCTAAGTTCTGAGTCTTTAGCAATATCTTTTTTTGCATATAACAAAAGATGGGGTATTCCATTTACAACGCATGTCTTGGGTTGACAATTGGCATAATTATCTGGAGAGTCGTTAATAAACTTAGCCATGCATGTTGATTGTGTAGCATTAATGCTAAAGAAAGATAGCTCTTAGAATTAGAGTTAGCATTTGGCAATGGTGAACTAGAAATGCATAAGATCAGCAAAAAGTTGCCAACCCTGTTTCTATGTTTTATGGTATAACTTTCGTATCAAACTTATTTGCTAACCTGATGGCGACCTCTAACAGGTCTGCAAACTATTGCAAACCTCATTTACCCAATATGAACTACAGCAAAACATAAAAATTTCTCTATTTAAAAATCTTGTTGTATAATCCATGTTGTATAAATCTTGTATGAATAGTGAATACTGAATATATACATTTAAGGACATAAAAATGAACCTTGAATTTATTGTAAAAAAATCTTATTGTATAATCCATGTATAATCAATAAAAATGGATTATCAATAAAAATGTATAATCAATAAAAATGTATAATCAATAAAAAATCTTGTTGTATAATCCATGTTGTATAAATCTAAATACAGGACAAGAATAATAAAGAAACATTTTGCACAACTCTTGTTGAAAAATTTTCTCAAAAAAAAAAGTGCTTTAATACACTGCAACAATATATTTTACCATTTACCTCGTTGCCATTTTTTATTTTGCTGAATTGCCATATTTTATCTAGTCTTGGAACTTTTATAATGATACTTAATAAGTTATACCTTTAAAAAAATTGCTGAAAAATTTGATAGAAGTAAAATAATAACTAAATTAGAAAATGAAACAAGAAGTTAAATTATTGAATCGTAAGAACAAATTGAAATTAATTTTAGATTAAAATTAGAAAATAAACCAATCCTACAAAAACTGGAAAAAAAACTGAAATAAAAATTATATTTAGAACCTACACTAGACGACTGATCTTACAAATCCTACAAGAATCCTATAGGATGAGATGCACAAGTCCCTGCAGGACCTTTAAGAATCTTTTGAATGATCTTGTTGGATTTGAAGGAATTCTTATAAGATAATATAAGATCTACAAAATTATTTTAAAAGATCTTGCAGGATTAACAGGATTCTTATAGGATGCTGAAGGAAAATTTTAGATTCGTATATATACGGCCGTAGCCCTCCCCCTTAATCCAGCACTGGTTTCTATAGGAACCAGTAATAGATTAAAGAGGAGGGGGCTCGGGCCCTAAAATTTCGGGACTCCGAAACTTTTAAGCGGACCTTTTTCTTTTTCTACTGTTTTAGTCATTTTTATGCTGTAGCACGTTAAAAAGGACTCCGGGCCCTGAAAAGTCTTAATACGCCAATGATAGGAACCATAACATTTATTATTTTATAATTAATATCATAAATCTAATAACCAAACTAAGAACATACGAAGTTAGGTTTTTGTTTTGATTGGAAGGAAAGTCTATTCTGCTTTTTAATTACTGATAATAGGTAAGTTAAAGTTTAAAAAAACATTTTCTTATTTAAAAAATATCATTCTGTATAAAAGAAATTTTTCACATATTATCATTATTACAGAATCACAATAACATTGCTGATTACTTTCGTTTTTTCTTCCTATCTAGGCCCCTCTGATTAAGACTTCGTTTGACGCACGCTCGCGAGTAATTGGCAAAAACTGTTACAAGTTGCTCTTTGAGATTTCGTATTATTGCATTAGGAACTGTGGTTTTATAATAAGAAATAAAAATGTTTAGGAAAAAATCATCGAAATCAGGCAAATAATCATTAATTAAAAATTTAAAACCCGTCCTTCCCCTCAATCCATCGCAGACACAAGGGAGGAGGGGGTTATTACCCCCTGACAAAAAATTTAAATTATTTAAAGAGTATGACTAAGTAAAAAGTAAAAACACTTGAAATTTTAGCTACTTGCTCCAAATAATTAGGCGAATTTAAGCAAAAACAATTCATTTGAAATGCCTAATCTTAGTCAGCATATTAGTCAAATCTATGGATATATATATATATATATATATATATATATATATATATATATATATATATATATATATATATATATATATATATATATATATATATATATATATATATATATATATATATATATATATATATATATATAATATGTAAAATAAATATATAACCTTTTTTATTATTAATTTTTATTAGTTAATTAGAGTATAGTTCAAATACAATAATAACTATTAATACAACAAACTTTATGCATATTTATGTTACCAAGTTTATAAAATTTTTATAAAATCCATAATATAAAATAATCATGATATAGCAACTATTTATATACTTCTCTAACACAAACTAAAAAGATATTAGATTCTCAAACAGCATGTTCATTATAATGAACATGCTGTTTGAGAATCTAATATTTAAATTTTGTATCTAATATCTTAATTTTTGTGACTTGTGACGTGATCTAAATGCGCTAGTGATGTGGTTTAAATGGGCTATTGGAAGGCATTATAAGTTGCGGGAAAATAAATAGCACTTGAGTGCTATATATTTTCCCGCAATTCATAATGCCTAATGATTTAAATCACGTCACTCTACGACTCAATTTACTCAGAAAGTCACGCAATTTAATTTACACTCTGATGGCGAGAAAAATTTTTTATCCAACTAGATTTTTTTTGGTAAAAATTTAATTTTAACGTAAGGGACAGATTGTCCCGGGTGGCAGATTTTTAAGGGGCACCAAATAGAATGAAGGTACCTTGGAACAAAGGTCCTTTACCGATAATATAGGAGAATTTCGATAATTAAGAACGCCAATCATGTTGCTGTCCCGGGCGGCGAAACAGTTCTTGGCGGCATTTTATATATATATATATATATATATATATATATATATATATATATATATATATATATATATATATATATATATATATATATATATATATATATATATATATATATATATATATATATATATATATATATATATATATATATATATATATATATATATATATATATATATATATATATATATATATATATATATATATATATATATATATATATATATATATATATATATATATATATATATATATATATATATATATATAGTTATTTGTTATTATTTAATTTTTTTACAACATCTTTATTTGTATACATTCAATAGAAACAGTTTTTAATTATTTTGTAATTATAATATATTTTTATTTATTTCTATATTTATAATGTTGTGTAGTGCAAATGGTAAGGCACTAATGGTCTAGTGATCCGGGTTTCGAGACCCACCACCGATAAGTTTTTCATTTTTCAAAATAAATTTAAAAAATTGAAAATCTTACGAATCCTTTATGATACCCTACAGGATAATCACAGGATTTCTTATGATCTTATAGGATTTGCAAGACAAATAAAATCTTACGAATCCTTTAAGATACCCTATGGGTAATCACAGGGTTTCTTATGGTCCTATAGGATTTGAAAGACAAATAAAATCTTACAAATCCTGTAAGATATCCTGTAGGATAGTATAAGATTATATGCGATCCTATAAGACTCATAAGTTGTCTGTAAGATAGTCGACTAGTGTAAGTATCAAAAAAAAAAAAAAAAAAAAAAAAAAAAAAGTCTCAAGTGAGTTTTTTAAAAGAAAATTACAATATTATGGCTATGTGTTCAAGAATGTTGCTTAAAACAGAACCAATAAAATGAAATGAAATACAATTATTTAAATTGTTCTTAAGGTGGTACCCCAAGAAATAAAAGTCAATTTAAAAAAAAAAAAAAAAAAAAAAGTATTAAAAAAGGATACTCAAACAAATGTTAAGAAAACTGAAAAAATATCATATGAACCTGGAGGATTTTAAATTATATTTTTTTTATGCTTTTTGAGTAATTTTAATTTTTATATCACTAAATCTCAAAATATACTTCTCCACTAATTTACAAAGTTTGCAAAATGAGAACTTTTTGAATAATTATGCAAAAGTGCTGAAATTTTTACAGATTGTTCTTCATATTATTAAAATTCATTTGAGAAAAGATTTTTTTCAAAGCATTTTAGATCTTGAAATTTTGTTTTTTATTAGTGTTGTTTAGCTCGCTTACTTTTTAGTGTTTCATGCATTACTTTTAAAATATTCATTTTTTTTCATTTATTTTCTTCAAATGAATTATATTTCCATAATTCAAAAATGTTCAAAATTTCATGTTAAAATAACTAGTAGATTTTGAGTGATTACTTCACAAAAATTCGATTATTTTCAATTTTTTGGGGGTAATCGAGGCAAAGATTTTCAAGTTTGATAGAACTTTTGAAAATTATTTTAAATTATGTGTTTATGTTGTAAAAATGAAAGTGTGCTCTAGTTCCAATCAGATTTTAATATATTTTTTGGGGTACCATCTTAATGTTGAAGTTTGTCTAAAATATCAAGAAAAAACTATATAAATGTTTCAAACTTATCAGT
Source organism: Hydra vulgaris (assembly GCF_022113875.1). Classification (NCBI taxonomy): domain Eukaryota; kingdom Metazoa; phylum Cnidaria; class Hydrozoa; order Anthoathecata; family Hydridae; genus Hydra; species Hydra vulgaris. Next base: position 18,076,494 of record NC_061165.1, read on the forward strand.
ACACATTTTTAAAGACTAACTTGGTTTACACAGTAGCATTTTTTTTTTTTGTTCACACAGTTTATTTACTATTAAGCTATAAAAAATACCTCATGTTTTTATTGTTCCAGTAAACATCAAAAATAAAGCATCCTTTATTTTTTGCAGATTAACTTTTGCTTAATTCTTCAGCTTCTTTTCTTGTAATAAGATTTCCTTTATATTCTAAGAAAGGATCGCCAGCTTTAAAATCTGGTATAGTGAAAACTCCATATCTTAAATCAGCATTTAACTTAAATTTGAACAACAACAACAAAAATTTTGATCATAAAACTTTTGTCAAAATTTAAAATAAAATAAAAGATCTAACTAACCTATTACATTATCAATAAAAACTTTTTTAAATTCGTTTTCCTGACTACAAGCACGAAAATATTTTAAATCCTCTGTTAATATATTGACTTCATGATTTCTTCTTTATAAAGCAATATTTTATTTATAAAATAAACAATTTCATTGTATAGTAGAAAAACAGAATTTATATTTTCAGAAACTTTTGTACCCACTTTCTTCCCTATATATATAATAACAACAACAACTGTCAAAATTCAGTGATATTTTTATAAAGTCAAGTCTAAATTTTTCCTCAATATATATATTACTACTATATAACTTCTAAAAATATTTCAATCCTAATTTTAAAAACAGATTTTGGAATTAAAAATTTCAAAATGTACTATTTTAAAAAAAAAGCATTGTTGTTGTCAATTTATTTTACTTGAAATAAACAATTAGCAAATAAATACCTGTTTGTGAGATAAGGTCATATATTGACAACAACAATGTTGTTATCTAAATTATATGCTATTATTAGGTATGCATTATTTCAACTTTTATGGAAACGTTTTTTTTCTGCCTAAAACAGTGTCATGTTTTTTAACCAGTTTAGTGGTCTTTAGTTTTTAGAACTTGATATCAACTTAAATATTATTTAAAAAGAAGAATAGTTAAAATTTTTTCTGGGTCTTGTTGTTTTATAATTGCTAAACTTTTTATCAACTTTAGCGTTTTAAAAAATTGTTGTTGATTAAGCCTCAAGGTTTTAGCCAAGGTATGTTGGTTAATTTTTTTTAAACAGTTTATCACTGTTAAAAAAAAAATTTTCTTGCCGCGTGCCAAATTTCATCCAAAAATTTGAATGCGCAGGTACATTTTTAGAATCCTATATATTTGTATATATTTTTGGCAAAACCAACCCAAATTAAACCAGGGGAGGGCACATTTGTTTATGTTGTTACCACACAAGTTTGACTTAATAAGAAGAAATTAAAGATTTTTCAACAATTAAATTATTGCTATCAAGTAGTAAATAAATGCAATTTTTTGTTTTTTATTACTTATTTTATTGTAAATAAATCTTTAACAATTGAAAACATCAGAAATATCATTTGAAATATAGTAAAAATTAAGTATTCATTTATCCTTATCTTATTAAGTGTACCCATTATTTAAATGCCTTACACATTAATTAAATAAGGTAAATTTTAACTAAACTTGTCCATAATCTAATAATTTAAATTAGTCATTAATCTGAGAACTTTAATGATTAATATACATTTCAATAACAGATTGACTGAATTATTGACATGTAACTTATTGTTTGATTTTTTAGTAAAACTTATTCTATTGTCAAGGCCGGATTTACTCCCTTTGGGGCCCTGGCCAAATTGCTTTTTGGAACCCTATTTCAAAAAGGTGCAGAATTTTTTCATGTCACTTTTTCATTTCACTAGATTTTATCCTAACCATGCATATATTATTTAGTTGCCATAACTTAACCACAGCTTTTTTAGATGTCTGCCTATAGATAAATCCAGGACTGTCAATTGTTATAGTTTAACAATTAGTTATTTGTGTTTATATATCTATATTTTTTATATCTGTATTTGGTATAGGTCATATAAAATACTTGCTATTCATTGTCTTAAAAAGTCAATAATAGACTAATATCTATAACTAAATTTATCAGTTAATTTTTTTTTTTTTTTTTCTTTTTTTTTAATTCCAAGTTACCATTTTTTTGTTGTGTTTTGTGACCCAAAAAAAAGTTGTTTTTTTAATGGTAAAGCTAAAAATTATTTAATTTTCACTTTTGCACTACCTCCATAAATAAATATTGATTGAACAGCCAACAGCACTGGAAATGTTAAGAATGGGTATATGCTTTTATAATTATAAACAATAGTAAGTTATTTTGAAAAACTACTTAACATAAAACCTTTGACATCTGCAGTTTATGGCACAAATGCATTAAACTATTAAACTCTTTAAGGACAAAAAAAGAGACCTGAAAAAAAAATAATAATAATAGGACAATAAGCGTATTTGTCAAAGACATTTAAAATAAATGGTAAGCAAATGCTATGGCAATTAAAATTTAAATATAATGCTAATATTAAGATAAATAACAGTTATTTTTTGCTTGAAATAATTATTTATCCCACAGAAGAAAATAAGAAAACAAATTTGAGTTGACATATTTTTCTCATTGAAGATAATAAGATTAGTGATCCTTGAGAAAATTCCGGGAACGGTAATTCCCGGGAATCTCGTTTGTCATTTCCCGTTCCCGTTCCCGTTTTTTTCGAGAAATTCCCAGGAATTTTTTAGATTTATTCTTTTTATTGTAGTTTATTTTAAATTACTTTTCTTATCGATTTCTTTTATTTACGCTAAACTAAAGTCAGTTTCACGCTGTTTGTTTAATTACTTTTCTTAACGATTTCTTTTTATTAACGCTAAACTAAAGTTTGGCGTACTTCTTTAATTATTACTGCTGACCTCGTGTTTGTTTTTTTCTCCATATAAAATTGAATTGTGTTGAAATTTTGATAAATATTAGTTGAAGAAACTTGGAAATGGTTTTAAATTGAATTGTCATCGGGTTCTGAGCTATCTTGAAAGTTTCAGAGCTCTAGCTGGTCAGGAAGCGGGCTTCAAAGATTCTAACCGGACGGACAGACAGGCAGACGCACAAGAAAGTAACCTTATAAAAACGTTGTAAAAACGCGTCAAATTAATTAGTAATCAGTTATTCTATTAATTAGTATTAGCATAGAAGTATAATACAGAAGGAAGTTCATCAGGCAGTAAACATCAATGCAATTTCAAATCTTCCCGGGAGTATGCTCGTAACCGACAATAAAAAAAAAAGAGTTTCACTGGACAAAAAAACAACAAAAATTCACTGAAATGATTTTTATCAAAACATCAAAAAATGTATATTCCATAGATATGCCACTTCGTTTTAACCATTACTTGTTATAATTATCTAACAGAACCTTCATTACAACTTGGTAAATATTTAGAATCACTATATTTCAAAAGCGTATATTAGTAAAAGCAGGTTTTCTTGTTTTTAATCATAACACGACATTTGATTAAATAGACTACTTAATAAATTTTTAAAAAATTAAAAAAATTGTTTTGTAAATAACTAAAGATTATAGTTTCGTTGGGTTTATATCATAACTCCATTCATGCTAAATATACTCCATTCATTTAATATAAAGTTTGACAAAATATATCTCGTTACCGTTTCGTTGTCGCCATTTTTAATTTTTGCACCTATAAAATAATCTTTCAAAAAGGGTTCATTATTAAAATAACTAGACGAAAACTCGTTAGTACACATTTATTCTTCTTTTTCTAAACTAAAAAAACTTGAAATAAATAATGTTAAAATAGCGTGTAAAATATTAACAATTAATGTTTTTTTATTGTGCCGTCTTTTATGATTCCTTTAATGTTTCTTTTAACAGATTTCTTTTTTAAAACTCCATCTAGTTTTTCTATGATAGTTGAAGCGGTAGGTAATATTTTTGCTGCAAAAGTATCAATGAATCCGTCTGTTTGATCACCTTTAAATTGAACAACAGGTTTAACATCTCTTTTGAGTAAAAAAACTTTTAGTTTAGATTTGTAATAATCAGCTATAACATTTTCGTCAAGATGCTTTTTTTTCATACTGTCAAATTTATTCAAGTGAAATAGACATAGTTGTGGTTGGTCGAGTAAATTTTTAAATTTACTGTTTTTAAAACATTTTTCAATAGAATAAGAATTTAATGTAACTCTTTTTGAATTTAAAATATTTTCAAGGAAATCATTTGAACTTGCGTCTTCATAATGTTCCTCTTCTATAACTAGAGATGAAGGTGAAGAGTTTCCAGATTTGTTTTCTTGAGATTGATACCTTTTGGCTATTTCATCTAATGCACAAACAGCGCAATTGTTAAGAATTTTTCTAATGATGCTGTCAACTCGATTCATTTTTTTATTATAAAACTTTTTTTAAAAAAAATACTTCTTTTATACACTTTTATTAAATTTTTTAAAAGTAAGCATTTCTTTTTTAATAAAAAATGTTGTTATTTTTTAGTTTTGGCTGTTGGATATTGAACACATTGTCAATCAATGTAAAGTTAGTCATGATTGGGGTGCTAATTGTATAAGAGAATTATGCTTACGCGAATTAAACGGTAATTTTTGTAGCAAGTGTAGCTATGTGTTCGTTTTGAATCTGTAAATCAAAAATATCAAAGTACATTCAACTATTGTTTAAATTATTTACATGGATTGGAGTATTATCCATCAATGGAAGTAAACTCGGATATCATTTTATGTACCAATGTAATCAGTAGCTTACATATTCGTTTACAAAAGTATCCTTTAAATGTAGTCTTTTATAAGGGTGGAGAAATGGAAATAAAGATTTTAAAGAATTTTTAAAATGTTCAATATTTCGATTTAAATAATTTTAAGTTTCCTAAAGTAGAACTAATGGAATATTTCTATGATGAAAATATGTGCAACGGTCATTTTAAAAACGAAATCTTTAGAAAATCTCATTTGGATCATTGTGCTAAATATGAAACCAAAATGTTAAAAAACTATTTATTAGATTTTATATACCATGTTAAAGGTAATGATGGCAAATGAGAAGAATATAAAGAATTACTTAATTTATTACAAGAAAACAATCGTTGTGAAGAAGTAAACAAAACAAAATGTAAATGTTTTGACAATGTATTTCTTGTTAACAAAACGTATTATACAGTAAATATAAAAAAATAAAAAAAAGTTTTTGTTTTTTTTTAAAAACATTCCTTCGCGTTTATATAATACATATTAAAATGTTCAGCTTAATGAATAGGTTTATCGTTGATAATTTCTTGTTTAATAACATCGTAAAGTTGATTGTCTCGTCTATTTAAAATTTTTGAAATGGTAAAATTTCTTTAAAAAAAATAAAACCAATTAGCATAAGGAAACATTTCCATTATTGATTTTTCATAAAAATTACATTGATTAAACGATTTGTATATGTAGACTTTATCGTTAATAGTTTTTACTTTTTCAACTTTAAAATAGTTATAAATGGGTGACGGTGTATAAAGAGTATAAAATCTGTAATGAAATATTTTATCATTGTACGAAAATACTAATCTTTGTAAACAGGAAGGATACTCTTTCCGCAAAATTAAACTGTTACGCTTTAATAAATCGTATTCGTATAAATGATCATCGAATAACTAGGGAAACAAAAAATAATATTTTAATATTAATTTTATTTTATTTTTCTAAGAGGCGCATTTGTTTTCAATGTGCTACGATAATATCTCTTGTATATTTTTATAAAATGTTCCATTTTATCTTTCAAAATTAAGTATTTGTGTTCTCTGTAAATATCGACATTTTTTTCTGAACATCTTAAAAAATCGCTGTTGATTATTTTACAAAAATCATACATGTCTGATTTCCATTTAGATCCCTGTTCATTAAATTGAAAATAATGACGCGTAGTTTTTTCAAATAAATTTTGATGATTTTGATAATCTTTGATGATAAAAATAAAATACAAATCAATATATTCTTCTTCTGGTAATAACAGTTGTAAATTCCATTTAGTTAAATAATCGTTTATAATAATTTTCCAATCTTTATAACTGTTTTCCAAATGATGAAATTCTTGTAACATAGAATGAAGTTCGTTGTCTGGATAAAACAACTCTACTGCTTTTTCTACAGATTGTTCAACCTGCTTGCTAGTCATTTTTTTTTTAAATGATATACAAAAAATTTTGATTTGTATTTATATTTTTTTGCTAATCTATATGACTTCATATTGTAACCTTATAAGGAAATAAAAAACATGTTTTTTTTATAATAACTGGTTTTTTATTAAATTTAAAAATAGAAAAAAATACTGGTTTTTTTTAAAATAAAAAAAAGTTTATTAGTCATCATTTTTTATGTCTTTAATTTCGTGTTGTTTTGATTTTTTATACTTTTTACTTTCTTGTGCAGCTAAATCTTGTGCAGCTCTTTTCGTATTTTGATTAAAAGATCTTGTTTGTCCGCTTTTAAGCAAAGTGTTAATCATAACAGGTTCTACAGAAGTTTGTCTATCGTATTCTGTATAATAAATTTCTTCGTCTTCTTATAACATTTGTACGTTAAAAGTGGTAATAGATTGAGATTTTAATACTTTGTGTTTGCTGTAAGCATAATTATATCCACTGTTTTGTATTTCTTCAATTTTTCCTAATATAGATTCTAAAAGTTTTTTATTTAATTTGGTTTGAGTTGTAATTAAAATAGCATTAAATGTAATTTCCCCTTCACCAGTTTTATTTTTGAAATGGTTGTTGTCTTTGTTTAACTTCGTTTCTGCTCTATACAAATAATTACATGCATCTTCTGCAAGGGAGCATTGTTTTTGAATAGATGCTGGTAATAATATAACTACTTCTTTGCTTTTGTTAGAATAAACCAAATCTTTTTTAAAAAAATTAAATTGTGCTATAGGTTTTACGGGAACTTTAGAATATTGATTTGCTAATAAATCTTTTTCGTTTGCCAAATCAATATGCCACAATGTAGCAGCTGCCATATCACCGTATTTTAAATAAGTTAGCATAAGATTGCAATAATTGACTTGAATTTCGTTCTCCATTTTTTTTATTGTAATGTTTTTTTTTAACTGTTGTAAAGTTGTCGAATGATAAAAAAATAAAAAATATTTTTGTTTATATACCCTATTTTAACAATAGAGATTAAAAAAAAAACAAGATCAAAACAAGTTTATATAAAAAAATTGTCAACGTGTCATTTTAATTTTTTATGATATCATATTTTACTTTATAAGGTAATATAATAGAAAAATGTTAACTGTTACTAAATATAGAATTTTTATTGTGTTGGGGATCTGTATAAAAGGAGCAAATTTTTTTTCAAAATCATTTCAAAGATGAGTTTAGAAAGATTTAATACTAGTTATGCAAATATGCATAAAGAATATGAAAAATAATTTTCACATGATGACGTTACGATGAACAAATAAAAGAATTTAAAGAAATTTGTTTAGATTTAATAAAAATCAAAGAAGAATATTTAACCAAATCAAAAGAAGGTTTTTAGATTTAATAAAAAAGGAAAAATGTCTTAATCAAGAAGTAATAAATTTATTTAATTGAAGTTGAGGAAGTGAGAAAACTTAATTGTATACATCCAAATAAAGAGTTGTTTCGTTATTATAAAATATCAAAATTTTTATGGAAAATTGAATTAGGAAACTCAATTTCAAAAGAAGAAGAAACAAAGTTTTTACCATTAACGGAACTAGAAATGGAAAAATTGGATAAAGATGAACTAGCTTTGTTTTTTACGTGTCAAAAATGTCTAAAGTTAAATCGTTGTTTACACGATTGTTTTTGGTGTGAAGAAAGAATGTGTTATTTATGTTTATTAGATCATTCACTGCAAACAATGATGAAGTTTGATAAAAACATTTGTAATTTTAATTGTTAATTTGTAATATAATTATTTTTTGTATTTGTTTTTAGATTAGTAAAAAATGACAGATGATTATGAACTTGGATTGAATTTATTATCTGCATCAGAATTGGATGATTATTATGATTATAGTGAATGTTTTGATGATTGGCAGATGAAATGTTTTAAATGGATAAATGAAAAAATGATTGAAGATATGATGGAATGTTATTTAAAATTTTATAATTAATATACAAGCTTTACATTATTGGTAATGAAAAGTAATGCTTAGTTTTTTAAATCGTGTAGATTGACTTTATAAGAGTTTACAGACGATACAAAAATAAAGAAACATTGGTTTGATTTTTTTAAACGAGAAGAGAAATGGATGCCAACGTATGCTAATATTATTGTTTTGGATACGATAGCAGAAAATTTTCCTGATTATTATGATGGTCAATTTGTTAAATTTTTTAATTATTGGAAAGATAGAAATGATATCGAATGGATAAAAAATGTAAATATAAAATTAGAAGAAAAACAAAAATATTGGTTATCTATATTGAATAGATTTTACTTTTAATGAAAATTTATTTTTAAAATTGATTTTATATTATTTTTGTATTTTTTCAAATTAGAAAAAATTAACTAAAGTAAAGAATAACAAGAAGCTTTGGATAATTTAACAAATTTGACATTATATAAAATAAGAACAAATAATTACAAAATGAATGATTCTTGTAGTTTAATGAATATAGATCAAGATGGTATTAAGATTGAAAGAGCTATTGAAAAAATTAAAAATGAAACAAATGTTAGAGAAGATTTAGAAAAAAAATTATACGACGTTCGTGATTATTTAAAATTATGTGAAACTATGAACGTTATGCTTCAAAATAAATTATCTCATTATGAACGAATGTTGCAAAATAATAAAGAATTTTTAAAATGTTATTATTGTCAAATTTATTATTTAAAAAGTGATGTTTATTATTATTCTAACGAATTTTTTCATTGTTATTGTCCAACATGCAAATTATTACACGGTTGTTATTAAAATTAATTTTTTTTATAGATGAAAACAGTAAAAATAATAGATTCTAAAGGTTGGTTTTTATATGCTACCAAAGGAAGTGCTGATTTTGATTTACGTAGTACCGAAAGAGAAATAATATTACCGTTTCAACGTAAATTAATTTCTACTGGTGTTTATATATCGCAAATGGATCGCGATCTTCAAGGTTGGGTTACATCCAAGTCTGGTTTAGCTATACATGACGGTACAACAGTATTGAATTCACCTGGAATTATCGATTCTGATTATAGAGAAGAAATTCGTGTTATACTTTATAATTCTTCTATTGAAGCATTTACTGTTACTGTAGGAAAATCTATGCACAAATGACTATTGTACCTGTTTTTTTTGCAGAAAGAATTTCATGGAATGTAGATAAAAATAAAAATAATCAAATGGAAATACAATCCATGTTGTCTGATGAAGAAAGAAAGGGTGGTTTTGGTTCGACAGGACTTTAATATTTTTTTATATAATTTTTTTGTAATTAATTTTTTAGATGTTTAATAAATTTATTGAAATGGTTGAGAAAGTTCTTAATAATATGGAGAATGGTGACAATTTGATAAAAGATGTGGAAAATGTAAAACTGATTGAGATGAACAATAATTGCAAATTTATTGTATATAATGGTGATCAGTGTCAAAGTGATCAATGAAAAATTGAATTGAATGACAATAAAACTGATTTCTGTTATCGAAAACAAGATGCAAGTGATAATCAAATAAAAATTGAAAAATTTAATTTAAATGAAGAAAGAAAAAAAGAATTAAGAAATTTAGATGTTAGAGTAAGTATTCTAGAAGAACCAACTGGTTTACCTGACGGTCAAAAGATTTTTGTGATTAAAGATCTAGTGAAACGAATGAATTTTAATTTGAATGGTTGTTGGCCTCCATTTTGCTCTACTTATTATTCTGCACCGTTTTTTCATAAAAATTATAAAATGCCAATGAGAATTAATTTCAATGTTGATATCAATTTAAATGATGAAATGATACATGGCGACTATATTGGTATATTTGTTGTTTTAATGTCTCACATTTATGATGCTGTTTAAAATGGCCGTTTAGTAATAAAAGAGGAACTATATCATTATTGGGAGGAAAAAAATTTAAAAAATCGTTTATAACCAATGACAGTGTTTATTTTTAAAGACCTAATAAAGATCAAATGAATCCTGCTTTTGGATTTGGAAGATTTATAAAAAAAATTGATCTTTTAAATTATATTGTAGAAAATTCTCTTTTTATTAAATGTAAAATTCATTAATTTTTTTTACATTTCATCTTTTTTTTAAATTTGTAATTTTTTTAGGTAACTAATAAAAAATGTTGTATAACATGATAACAAAATTAAAAGAAAAAGATGAAAAGTTGGCTGATCAATGTGACAAGTTGAACGAATTTTTAAAAGGAATACATAATGAATATTCTATTGAAGATATAAAAAAATTCAATTCTACTGTTAGTGACAATTTGAATAGCGATAAACATAAATATATATACGATAAAAGTACTCTTAATCTCTATTTGAAAGTATGTACAAAGTTGATTAGCAATTGTAATAAATCTATTGATCGTTTACAAAATCAAACAAAAAAAGAAAAAGAATATTAGGAGGAAATAAATGATTCGTTATTTGAATTTATAAAAGATGCAGACGATTGGCTGTGTTGTGCTAAAAAACAAAAATTGGAAAATTATGTATACGAATTTCGATATCCGACAAAAACAGAACTATTTGAAATACTAAAAAGAAAAATACGTCGCAAGTTATTTTGTTTAGTTAATAAAATAGAGTTGATATTAATTGCTGATTCTTAATTATTTTGAAATATGTTTTTATTATAATAATTTTTTAGATGATAAAGATAATAAAAAAATGTTAAAGAATAAATTAAAAGATGAACATATTGAAGAATTGCAACTGTTACAATTGTTTGCAGTTAGCAATTGTTTTGATCGTGATCAATACAAGTATGTTAAAGATAGTTTTAAAAAGTTTGAAAAAGATGTGGATATGATCAAGTATGATGCTTTTGAAAAATTTGAAAAAGATGTGGATACGACTAAACTTATTCTTTTACATTTATATATTAACATTGTATTAGATTTGTATCATCAATATAGTATAAATTGTAAAGAATTACTTGAAAAAAAGATAAAAGTAATGAATAGAATAGGAAAATTGATAAGAGAGTTGTTACATTTTCAATCCAGATTTTGTTACAATTGTTATAAGAATCTTGTTTAAAAATTATCTTTGATAATAATTTTTTTTAGATAACTAATAATGTCAGATCCTATTTGTGAACCATCAGATCAAAAAAAACAAAAGTTAGAAGAAGAAGAAGATGAAGGTCAAATAGAGCCAAAATTACTCGAAGAAATTCAAACTTTACAACAATTAGCTGATATTGACGATGTTGATGAAATGATGATTCTTAACTCATCGATAGATTATAACGAAATAATAAAAAGTATTAAAATGAACTTTTAAAGTATATTACTTGACAAATGTTGGCATATTAACACGCTAAACCAAAAACGTATTTTTGGTTTGCATCATAAATGTCTATTTGATTTGTATCAACAATTTAGTTTTTCTGCTGCAAGATTGCATCTTGAAATGACAGACATACGAAAAATTTGTTATTCTGACAAAATATGTAATATAAAAAAACGAATATTACTTTTGGTTGCTAAAGAAAACAATGACTATAAAAAATTGAAATTAAAAAATAAATTAGGGTATAATAGATATCTCGTAATTTCTAAACTAAATAAAATGTTAATTAGTTATAGCAAACGTGTTACATATTTGAATGATGATTATATAAGTGATGTAAAATATTATGACATGTATGATATGAATATTAAAGTTTGATTTTTATTATAATTTTTTTAGATGGAATTAACAGAAAAAAATGTAAATGAATTAATGGTAAAGTTTTTATCACACAATGAAATTTGTCCGTTTACGTTCAAAGAATTAACATTTCAAACTAAAAAATTTCAACCATTTGTATGTGAAGAATGAGAATTATTGAATGTGAAATGTCAGGATAAAACTTTTGATAACGATGTTTGGAATATGTTTTTTCGATACGATTTTATGAGATCAAAAGATCAGTTTGTTGTTATGTTGTCTGAAGGATTTTAAAAACATTTTTTACATATAATAGATTGTTTTTTACCACAAAACTTTAAAATATTTAATGATTTTTTTTTAAATTATATATGTGTAGATGCTTTCGTTTTACAAGTTAACCACTTGAACAATGAAAATAAAAATAATAAAGATAATGATGAAAGAAAATGTTATTATTGTAATAATCTTTAATAATTTGTAATTTTTTTTCAGTTATAATGAATAGTAAAGAAAAACATGACAAAAATCTTCAAATATTTTGAAAGTGTATACAAATAAATACTAATATACAAATAAACACCGATGAGTATGTTGACGAATCAGTAATAAATTTAGAACATAAAAAACCATACAAAAGTTTAAAAGAAATTCTTTTAGAAGATGTGGGAATCAAATATTTACGTGAAAAGTTTCGATATCAAACTATAGCTAATTATTTTGTTACTAGTTTGCAGGAAGTATTTTGGACAGCTCAATCTTTATATAGAGAGAAACGTAATACAATAATACAAACTCATTTGATTTGGATAAATACTAGGAATGAACTTTGTGATAAAGAAATAATAATATCAGAAGATATAATTAAAAAATATAATTATTACTGTTTACTGTGTACTGAGAGTCATAAAAGTTTTTTGAAATTTAAAATTGAATTAAAAAATAATATGATAGAATGTTTAAATTTGTATACTTGTTATACTAAACATAATCCAAACAAATCGTGTTATTGCAATTTACTTGTATACAAACATTTATTTTAAAAATAATAGATCTTGCGACTTTTATACTGGTCTTACATCTGTCAATGTGTTTCATCAGTTAGTGCAGTATCACCATTAATCAAAAGAGATAAAGTGATACTAAAGAAACATTTACTTCTGTTTTTTCAAAATTAAAAAAATTCTTAACTACTTAGACCAAAATAAATGTAATGCAGCAAAGATAAATTTTTAATGATGCTAATACTTGGATTATTGACAGCTGATTTTGCTGACAGGTTGAATATATTTTTAGGATTAAGGAATGCAATATTTTCTTCATTGTTGAAAGCTTCTAGCTCACTTTTAAACCACATGGTTTTTGTTCCAAGTAAAGATGTTATAAGACAGGCAATGCAAAACAGATTTTAGAAATTAAATTATTCAGACTAACACTAAATTTCAGATATAACAGAATTTATTATGGAAACACCTTAAAATTTTGACTTACAGAAACTAACAAGGAATTAATACAAATATTACAACAATATAAAAACATTAGTACCCGTAGCAAATTCATCAATAATTTCTTGAAAAAATTTCTGAAGCTTACAAAAGCTAAATTTTGGATAAAAAAAATTACATATCGCATCAACTATTTAGATTGTATTACAAAATACTCTTGTATAATGTATGATTAAGGCTTTAATATTAATTTTTTAATACAAATGAAGTGATTTTAATTAAATCCATTTTTATCAGTCACTTTAAAAATATGATAAGTATTTGTATAAAGATAATTAAAATTTCAAACAATAATATTAGCTTTACTTGTTTTTTTTTTTTTTTAGGTGACATTGACATAGGTGACATCAATTGCAATTGATGGAATATCTTTCAAATGCTGAGGTAATCAAAATAAATTTTAATTATTCAGGAAATTTAAGAATTAAATTATTTAGCAAAAAAATTGTTTGATAATGAGTTCAATTTAAATTAAAAAAAAAAATTAATAATAGTTCTCGCAAAAATAATATCAGTTCTCTTATCAATTAAAATTTAGAATATTTTCCAACAATTTTGTGACCTCCATAAATATGAAGGGGAAAGATGGAAATATGCTTTAAGAGCACTAATTTATATGGTGTAGTGAAAGGTATGCCTTTATAAGATATGTAAAACTTTTTTATTCTCATTTTTTATATATTCAAAAATTTCTTCTTGAGTTTTTTTAATTTTTTTCTTATTCTTTTTTATTAACATCTACTTCTATTAAATACGATGGAGCGAATAAAACTTTAATTGATGGCATTTTGTCTAACTTCTAAAAATGCTCTTTATTTCTAAAAGGTGGCGGAAAAGAAAAAATTTAGATTGATTGATATAAACTTATATTTATAAAAAATCGATCTAAAATTTCTTTATTGAAATATTTACATATATTTGAATAAAGAAATATTTTCTTTTTGTCTGCTAATATTTTTTTTTTCAGTGTTAATTCAACATTACAAATTAAAACTCAATAATGAAAAAAGCCTAAAATTGAGTTGATGTTTTAAGTAAAATAAGAAAAGCCCAAAAAGTAACTGATGTAATATTTTTATTTTTTGATAAAAAAAAAGTTCTAATAATGTTTAAAATTGGTATTATTAATAAGTTTATTAGATGAAGATGAGTAGAAAATAAGTAATGTTTTTTAGATGAAGATAAGTAAAAAAATTAGTTACAAGTTATTTTTTGGTCTTGAAAATTGTTTGAATGATAATTTATTATTTAATAAAATATTTTCTTTTTTAATTTTTGTTGTTTTTATATTTTATTTAAAAGTAGATATTATTGTGTCATATATTATAATATACCTTATATTATACTATTATATTTTATATTAATAATGAGTATTTTTGTTTTTTTGTATTTCTATTTTTTTCAATATTCCATAATTATCTTATGTAGATGTTTATGTTTTAGCAACCTAGTGTTCTTCCATTATTTGTCTTTGTTATTGAACCTTAAGTTATTTGAACATAATATATTCAGAACTCTGCTGAATAATAGAGTAATAAACAAATTAATAAAAATGAGTTTAAAATATAATAAACTTATAAAATAAAGAAAATCTTTTCTTTGCTTATAATGTCTGCTAATATTATTGTTTAGCAAGAATCATGGTTATAAAATGTTCAAATTTAGCTAGTTTATTTAGGCTTGTTAGTACACTTATATTATGGTTTCTTCATTTTATATTAGTTCATGTAATTTTTTCAAAATCGAATATGCGGAAAGGAGCTGTTTGGAATAAAGATTTACAAGAAGAAGAAATTCCATCTGATTGGATTAGTGATAAAACTGTTTGTCGGCTTCCAGGTACCAAAGCATTGACTGCACTATAATGCAAAGAAGAATTGGCTTCAGTTTATACAAATAAAAACTAAGTTCTCTTCAGGTACTACATCTATATATTACAGTTATTATTTTTTAAATAATGTGGTAAGAAGAGTTATTTTGTTGATACAAAATATCTAACTATTTGTATAACTATTTCAATTCTAAAAGAAAGCAAACAGTATTGTGAAAATTTTAAATTCACAACTACAAAAGAAAAATGTGATAATGAGAATGTTGACAAGTGGATGCAAGATTTGCACACAAGTGGAAACTTGGATGCAAATTTTTCACTTGTGTGGTTTAAAAAAACATGAAGTAAATCTAATATTATCGCCACAAGCATAATATTAGATTTACTTCATGTTTTTTTACAGATAAATCAATTACAGTTAATTGGTGGAGTTACCTCATTTATAATCAGGGTGTCTGCAGCTCCTCTAAAATCCTCTAAAGGACTCTTTTTTTAAAACCACTTCTAAAATCTTCTATTATCCTCTAAAGAGGTAAAAAATTGATCAAAGCTCCTCATTAATTTTTCCTTTTTGACTTTTTGATGGATGTATAATGTTCAAAATACCCATTCTCGGTCTGCAAAACTGGTTAACGCCTTAAAGTGCATGGAATCGTAATTAATTGCTCTAGAAAATGCATGCTATTTAACATAACATATGACATTATTTGATCTCTTGCTAAGTCCCATAAGTGTATAAACATGGACGTTAAACCATTAATAAATAGCCACATAAAATATCTTATAAAACCTTTAATTTTTTTTCAAATTTTGATTATTAATTTATTTTTAATATATTAAAAAGGTATTTTTATTTAAATTAAATATTTGAAAAAGTTGTTAATAACCAACTAACAATTATATTATTTTTTTAAAATTCAGAGTATTTTCAAAAAGTTATATGGCCTCGATGGATATGAAGGGCAAAGGTAGAAAAGTATGTTTTAAAAACACTAATCTATATGGCGTTGAAAAAGATATACCTTTATAAGTTGTAAAACTTTTCCATTGACTATTTATTTTTTAAATCTTCCTATTTTGTTTTTTTTTTTAATATATTTTTTATTTACAGCTTCTTATATTGTATTCAATGGACCAAAAGACCCTCGGTAAATGGAATATTGTTTGACTTTTCAAATTACGCTTTATTTAAAAAATGTGATGGAAAAGAAAAGAAATTTGTGTAGATTTTATTCAATTACATGTAAATATATGTAATATTTGAATATGTATTCTTAAATAAAACAAGTTTTATCTCTTTCTATAGTCATATCTAGCTATTTTAACTAAACTAAACTGAAAAAGTTCTAAATAGTCTAAGTATAGACTATGAATAGATTTAATATCCATAATATACCTTGATAATCTACAGCAACACATATACATGCATAGTACGTTTTGATGGTGATCATATTTTGACGCACATAACACGTTTACATACATATATACATTTTGACATACATAGCACGTATTGATGGTGAAAAAGTGTTTTACAGTCGTTTAACGTTGATAAATCAACGTTAAAAAAACTATCATTTTAAACGTTGTATCAACGTAAATTCAACGTTGTTTTAACGTTTTTTCGCATCGAATCAACGTTGATATAACGTTTGAATCTAACGTTAATTTAACATTGATAAATTTTGATACGTTAAATAAAACGTTGTAACGTTATAATCAACGTTAAATAAAACGTTGATTATAACGTTATAACGTTGATAAAACGTTATAATATTGTAACACTTTGTGCTAAATCTACAGAAGACGGTTATTGTAAAATTATTCAAAGATGTTACAATTCGCCTGTTTATTATATAAAACCACTAGAAGGATCAATAAATTTACAATATATTAAAAGTAATAACATTCGTTCATTTTTTAACATTTTTGAAAATGATAGCGGATGAAGAATAATTCGTTTATCTAGTTTTAAAGTAAAAACATTAAGCAATTTAACTGAAAAATCAATGATGAAACTTAGAAATTATGAACTTGCTGGATATAAAAGAGTTTCTGAACTGAGTCCAAAAGAATTAATGATAAGGTGAGAACGTGAACGTGAGAAAAGAAAACGAAAGAAAAAAATCTCTGAGCTTAGTCCAGAAGAATTATTGAAGAAGCGAGAACGTGAACGTGTTCGTTATCGTAAACAAAAGAAAAAAATTTCTGAGCTTAGTCCAGAAGAGTTAATGATAAATCGAGAAAAAAAATTAAAAATTGAGAAAAAATATTATACTAAAAATAAAAACAAAATTCTTCATAAACGAGGCCGCAAGTATATAAGAGAAGAAAATCAAGATGAATGGTATGGAGAATGGTATCGTCCTCATTCTATAACTCAATGGAACAAACATAAAAGTAGTTCGTTTAAAGTATTATCATACGATCAAAAAAGAAAAATATTTTTAGATTATAGTATTTCGTTTGAAAATGGTTTGTGTTTTTATTCAGCGTTTGTTATTTCATTATTAATAAGAAAGTGGAAAGTAAATACAATTAAAGAATGGAATACAAAAGTGTTGGAAAAAAAACGGACAAGATTTCTATTCTGAAGAAAATATAACGCAATTTCTTATCGAAGATCAAAACGATTCGTGGATACATGCATTAAGTCTCTTAAAAGAAAAAGTAAAAATTTATCATTTCTAGAACTCATTCATTTGTGTCACTCTTTTGCATACAAAAACACTTTTGATCGAATAAATATAAAAATTTTTTCAATAAGAAAAAAAATAAAAACGATCGTTTGCTACACCTTAAAATAAAATCGCAATATAAAAGTGTACTATCCGAACTATTAAAAGTGGTATATGAGAGTGCAAATATAACTAAAGAAGATCAAAATCCTCAGAGAGAATTTTTAAACGAAGACAAAAGAAAAGATACTAACGAACGTAAAAAAACAGTAAATACAATAAAAATATGCTTGTACGAAAAAAATCAGTTTTTTCACGCTGTTAGCATGCTTAACGAACGATTTTCTGTTATATATAACTATCATCAACTGTATCTATATTCAGAGTGTGTTCTTAAATATACTACTCATATTCATAAACAGGAATGTAAAGGATTTTATGTAGCAGACAAATTTTCATATGGAAAAACTAGTCATTTTTATGAACCTCAAAATAATTTTATAAACACTCCTCGAAACGTTTTTCCTTTTTTTTTTTTACATTTGACTGTGAAACAAGTATTCAAACATTAAATTTAAAAGAAACAGAACACGTTAAACCCCTGTCAGATCTTTCGTACTACTGTCACGGCATTGTTATTCAGTGTTTATCTAAAAATTTAGCTAGAGAATGTTTTGGTTTAGATGAAAGAAATAAAGTTATAACACAGTGGATATTTTATTATGAAAATACAGTCGAAAGTTTGCAAGCGAATCCTTTAACATTCCTACCTGCATGTTTTCAAGAAAATGTTTCTTTACTACACAAAACACATAGACAAATATTGTGCTAAAAATTGGATGCAAATGACGAAAATGTTGAAAAAAATAAAAACGAACTGAGAGTATATGATTTGTTAATTTTGGCTGACACTTACGTTCGTTTTACCTACGAAAAATGTTTACCTCGTTTTCAAAACTTAAACCTTGCTGAACACGAAAAATGTCAAGTATGGCAAGAAGAAAATCCTTTGTGTACTATATGCAGATGTCCTGCAGACAAAATAAAGAAATCTGATGTATACAGTTACAAATTAACTACAATATTAGAACCAGAAATAAATTTATTAAATCATAACGAAATTAGACTTTATAACGACAAACGTGTTCAAGTTGTAAATCATATATTTAAACGAGTAAGCAAATTAGAATTGTTTATGCTTAAACCGTCAACGCAAAATTATTTAATAACAAGCAAAGTAGAGAAAATTAAAAATGATTTGTTTCAAATATCTAGTTTATTTTATATTTGTTGCAGATGGTGGGAAAAATTTGATCACACTCTTATAACAAACGGGTTTTTAAGTGATTATGTAAGAATAAACTCGTTAGATCTTGTTGATCACATGAAATGTATAAGTCTACTCGTTATGAACGAGCAACAAATTAACATATGGTTTGAAAATGATTCTATAGAATTACTGGAAAATTCTTATTTTTTAATACGAGTTTTTCAAAAATGTGTCAACAAAGTTAACGTGCATTGGAAATATGAACGCGGGATGGGAATAAAAGATTCTATTACTTTTTAACATCTCAGTTCTCGTTTAAATCATCCTTCTGCTCATTTATGGTTTCATTGTATGTTGGAACCGTTAAATAGAGAATTTGAAAAAAAAAGAACATTAAAAGAATTAATTCAAGATGATAAAGGAAGAGATGACGTCTTAAAAGAATGTTACGGTTTGTTATCATGTTTTGAAGATTACTTGGTTACTTATAGTAGTAAATTAGCTTGTCCTATCTTTGCCCACAATGCTTCTTTTGATAATCGTATCATGATTGTTAAAGGTTAAAAAAAAATTAGATGTTCCTTTATATAGCTACGGAGAAGATACAGAAGACAAATCTTTTAACGCTTTTTTAAAATGTTGCAATATGGAAAATTTGTTTTTTATTTCTAAAGGTGTAAACAAATTTAATATTATTTGCATTAGCAAACACATAAAAATCGTAGACACATTAAAAATTTTAAATTGTAAATTTAAATTGGATCAAGCAAGCAGTACGTTATCTAATAAGGCACAGAATCAAATTATCGATAGTATGCTACACTATTTGTTACCTTTTTATCCTCATATTAACCAATTGGTAGACAACGAAGAATTTAAAAATTGTTTTATTAAAAAAACTTTGTTTCTTTATTCGCAAATATCAGATAAACTTTTAAACATTGAATACAAAAATATACCTTCTATTGAAATATTTGCTAAAAACGATTTAATGAAATCAAAAACAATAAAAGACGAAATTAAAAAAATTAAAGATTCTTATGAAACTGTTAGCAAACTATAAAACTTTTGAAATTTAAAAAATTTAAAATCTTTATTACACATTTTTATAGTTTTAGATACTGTAGTTTTGGGTTCTGTAATGATCCATTTTGACGAAAGAACATTTCAATTTAATCATTTTCGAATGTTACCTCATTTAAGTGTTTTTAGTTATTGTAGTAAACTCAATTCTGTTATGAGTCAAACTCAAATATAATATCCGCTCTCTGAAGAACATGAACGTACGATTGAAAAAAGTGTTAGAGGTGGTATGTCTTCAAACGGTTCGCAAAGATATGCAATTGATACGGATTATTTCGAGAGTAAAATCGAAGAACTTGGATTAAAAATTAACATGAAAGGATGTTTACTTTTTTTAGACGAAAATGGACAATACGGAGGCGCACAACTTAAACCGTTGCCATTTCAAATGAAATATTCTTTTGATTTGGAATGTCAAACATTAGAACAAGTGATTGAAAATTATCATCGTGTCAATCCTGACGGTTTTTCAACAAGTGCTTTATTCATTGTCAAATCAAAATGGAACCCGAATATCAAGATAAAGTAGGAGGCTTTTCACCTATGGTCGAAAAAGATGTTATATCTTTGAAAGATTATTCTCTTACTGAAATTGTAGCTAAAAAAATATTAAAAAAAAAACGGACAATATACTATTGAAAAAGATATAACTGTGAAACTGTTCATGAAATTGAGTTCTCATGAAACCTGCGAATTTCTAGATACTTTGATATGGTTGACAACGTGTTGCGGATGCGTCGTTGAAAAAATTTATAAAGTGTTACCAATATGGAGATATCCTTCAGCTGAACAAATGGTCAGAAAAAATATTGAAAAAAGAAAAGAAACCGTGAATAACGGGGACAAAGTAGTAGACGCTACAGCTAAATTACACACTAACGGTCATTATGGGTTTAAAAGTCAAAACACGGCAATCAAACGAACGAGTCAGTTTATTAATCACGAAGAAAAAGCCTTTCAAAATTTGATAAAACATTTTCAAGACATTCGTCTTGTTTTGCTACAAGAAAGTCTTTCTGAAGAAAGTCTTTCTGAAGAAAAAGTAAAACCTTTGTTTCCTATACATTTTCAAAATTTGTTGTACGAAAACGGTATATTTGTTAACATAGAACCTGAAAGATACAAAATGGATATGTTTGAAAAAAAAATATGCATTGACAGTTATGTTACTGATCAACTTACATATGACGAGTATTATAAAGATTTTATTTTTAATAAATTAATGGACGTAAAAACAAAAACTATAACGTTTAGCGGAAAACATAGCGAAGAATTTCAAGACGTTTTTGAACTTTTAAAATCGGATATAAACATGTACGAAGACTGTCTTGTTTTTGTGAGTAGTGAAAAAACTAATTTGGTAAACAAGCAAATGCGTTATGTCGCTTCTCAAATATTATCTTATGCAAAACTTAACGTTACTCGTTTTGCATGGGAACTAGGAGAAGTGTTAAGAAATTATAACGCAGAAAAACATTTGGTAGTTACAGACACAGATTCAGGTTTTTTTTTATAACTAAAAAAACGGACGACAAGCAAGAAATTTTTCGTTCAAAAGTAGAAGAATGGATTTATTTTTCAAAAATTAGAAAACAATGGATGGATTATTCCAATTATCCTTAAACGCACGAATTTTATTCGAGTTTTTATGCTAAAGAAAGTGATCATTTTTAAAACGAAGTTCCTCCTTCCTCTTATATTGGACAGATTTTTGCAATGGCACCTAAATGTTACAGCGCGCATATCATCAAAAAAAAAGAAATTCAAGATAAAGGTCAAGACGAACATAAAAACAGAGCAAAAGGATTACCCAATTATAAATTGTGTTATACGCATTACATTAACGGATTTAATACACATAGAGCCGAAAAAATAATCAGAAATATACCTAATCAACTAGAAAACGAATTACAACCTTTTTTACATAATAGATTAGCTTTAAATTTTAAAAGCGTTACCATTAAAGAACTTGTTCTTCAATTTTTAAAAAATTTACACAAAAAAATTATGTATTTCATGACAATTTGTTCACTGAAATACGCGATTGTTATCGCTTAGATCCAATTCAAGAAGCTCATTTAAAAGTTTTACCCGATATCAAAAAATTTTGTAGCGATGAACATATACAAACGATGAACATATACTCGAAATTGAAAAAAATATTATAAAATCATCAGAACGATATAATACAATGATTACGTTTAATCGTGAAGTTTTAATACCTTTATTATTTGATTTAAAAAAACTATAAATTGTAATAAAAATTTTTATTTGTTTAATTGTAAAAATGGAATATAATTTGTTTGATAAAATGTTAACTGTTAATCATTTCGAAAACAAGTTAAAGGAAATTGGTTTTGAAAATTTTTACTTAATAGAAAATACTGAAGGAGAAAAAAGCGAATATTATACTTCTAAATTAATATGTGTTAATCTTAACGGACGAATTCTCATACCTGACTCTTTTTTAGAATGCACAAAATGTTTTGTATGTTTTTTAAAAAAAATAAGTTTTGTAGGTTGTTTTGAAGACAGTTGTGATATATGTAATTCTCAATCTCAATCTAAAAAAGTGCATTATAACTGTAATCATTTTGAATAAAAATGAATAAAGAAAATTTTAGTCAAGACAAAGTCGAAGAAAATAAAAAATTAATCTACAACAACTTATTTTTGTTGGAATTATCGAGTGATTGGAAAAGATGTGGAAGACTTTTAAACGTTAAAGAAGGAGATCTTGAACTCATTGAAAACGATTACAATAAAACTATTATTTGATGTTTTGAAATGTTTAAAATAAGCGTATATCAAAACAATTTAACAATGGATCAATTGTTTCGAGTTTTGAAAAGTTTGCCACGCAATGATAATAAAAGGAACATTTTAAAAAATTATTATAAACATTATTTATTTTGTAAGAAAATTTTTTTTTTTTAAATGAAAAATTTTTTGTTATAAAAAAGTTGTATTCATTTGTTTTCATTAACGATATAAAAAATGGAAGAAAATGAAGAAAAAATTGAAACTAATCCCGTAGAAAACGAACCTCCTAAAAATGAAAAAAAAGATTCAAGAACGTTAACTGAAATTTTAAACGAAAAAGGTTTTCACAGTTTTTATTTAAAAGATAAAAATGAAGAACCTGAAATCAAAAACGATGTTTTACCAACACAAATCAAGTTTAACATTTTTAAACCTTCAAAAGATGTTTATCCTGAAAACACTATAATTACAGGTCCTACCAATAGCGGAAAATCAACAATGGCACGCGAGCTTTTAAAATATGGTAAATATCCGGATGCAGAAATGTTATTTGTTATTTAAATGAGAGAACCTAGCGAATCTCAACACAAAACGTGGCGCGATATTATCAATTCTAATAAAAACAATTTAGAAGCTTATGGCATTATAAGAGTTGACAGTGCTGAAAATTTAGACCCCGTTATACAACGCGCTATTAGTTTTTCTAAAGACAAATACGGCATTCAAAACAGCGATCATTGTTTATTAAAAACTATTTTCTTGTTTGACGACATAAGTGCTTTTTGTCTCAAGAGTCAACAATATACTAGCGCATGTTCTAGCGGATCGCATCACGGAGTAGGTACCATTACAGTATTTCATGCAGTACCTTCTAAATAGAGTCAAGCATGGAATAGCTTGGTATCTCATTACAAATGTATTGTTTCTTTTGACAACAACAGCAAAATTGAAAAAATATTTAAAAACAATTTTCCTTCTGCAGGCAAAATGCATCACGTCATTAGCGACTTACTTAACAAAGAAACTTCTAGTCAACACGGACATTTAGCATTTTTTAAAAGAAATTGTTCTGTTGCCAGATTAAGAACTCAAATTCCCAATCCCAAAGAACAAAAAGTGTTTATACCTGTTAACGCTCAAGGAAAATTAGAGTTTGATTACAACGAAATGAGCGTAAACAAAAAAATTGTTACTTTTCAATCGTTTCCTTACGTTAAAGCGCAAAATTGTAAAAACTATTATTATCTCAAATCTTATCACAATTTATTTTGTCAAGAAAAAGAGAATGAGAACCAACAAACATAGGACGAAGAAGATAAAAACGATATAAATAGCGAAAAAGAAAATCAAATAAAAAAAAGAAAATGGAGCGAAAGCGAAAGAGCTGCTTTAATGCTTGAAGAAATTAAAAGAAGAAAGAGATATGGATTGTGCGGATCATCAGACAAATTTTCAGATTCTGGAAACGAATCAAGCGAATCAGAATGATTGGGACAGCGAAGAACTGTTGCAACTTTTACAAAACGATTACGAAGCGTGCAATTTCAAAACATCAAAACGAAAAGACATGAGACAAAAATTAGCCGTTCGCAGTCACATTTTTATACCTAAAATGAACAAACGTAAAGATAAGACGCAAACGAAATTAAAGTATAGATCAAAGAAATTTCGACTCAATTTAACGCTGTCAAAATGTTAAAATGCGAACTTTTGTCTGATCACGATAGATTACAAATCAAAAACGCTTTTCAAGATTACGTATGTTTAGAAATTAAATTGTTTGTTAAAGAAATTTTATATTCTTATCCCAAATTTAACAAAAACGGAAAAATTATTTTAAAAAAAGAAAAAATGAAAGACAAAAACAAAACCTTATTGGATTTTGTTTAAAATAATTACGACGTTTTAAAAGAATATTTCAACTCTACTCGTTTTAAACTTTATCACAAAATTATAAATTATTTCTTTAATAAATTAATCTCATTTGACACGTTACAACCTACAAAAACTGTTATTGATTTGTTAAGACAACAATTTGATATTGATTATTGTCAAAAAGAATTGTATTCTCAAAAAGATTTGTATTATTTTGAAATATGAATAGATATAAACCGTATAATTTTTCTTATTCCCCATTGCTCGCTTTGCGAAAAGTTTTGGCGCAAAAGGCTTACAACACTGACGTCTACAAAAAATTTAGATTGGAAATGGAAAAAGAAACTGAAGAAAAAGATACAAAACAAAATTCTGAGTTGCCAGAAACAACAAGTAAATCTGATATTTCTCATTTAATCGAAAGATACGATTTACCCTCTTCCCTTATTTATGCCGATCCCATAAATGCAGAAGCGCATATGGAAGGCGAATTACGCTTACAACAAGAATTAAATAATTTATTACCTATCGAAACACAGCTGAACGGTGATTTGACAACATCGTTGATTAACGATCAAGAAAAATGGAAAACTTATCTCAATGTAAGAGGTGATGCTTACGCTTTTAGCAAGTTAATCGGGCAAAACAAATACAACGAATTTAACGCTTAAGTCGATCAAAGAACCATTAGCGAAACTTTAAGAACCATGAGAAATATAAAAAAATGTGTTCCTCAAGAAGAAAACAATTCTCTTAATCCCATGCCTCCTAATTCTGTACAATCAAGTTTAAACAACTTGACATAAAAAACTACTTTAAATACTGTTCAACCGACTAACATAAAAGTTTATTTTTAGTCTCCTCTTAATCAATTTTTAACTTTTTACAAAAAACCTAACGAAACCGAAGTAACTAAACTCATGGCAAATTTAGCTAGATCAAGTATGGCCAAATTAGCTCGTAATTTGTTAGACATGTGTAAAAATCAAGTCAATCACACGTTTGGATCGAATCACATTTCTTTACGTGTTTATAAATTTAGAGGTGAAGAAGCGACATTAAACAAATTAAAAATATACATTCAATTTTTGAATAACGTAGTAGACGTTGAAGAATCTTTAGCTAGCATTATTAACAACGTTAACGCAACTTCTTACGAAATTATGAATGATCCTAAACAATATTCTTATTAAGCTAACGAAATTTTAACTTTACTTTCTTCACCTCAAACCGTAGGCAGTTTAAAAATGGTTGCAGATTATTATCAAATTAAACATCTTACTTTTGAAAATTGTGGAGTTATTTAAAAAATATAACATACCTTTTAGAAACGAAAACAAATTGACGGCAGAAAGCACATATCAAAAAACCTTTTCAAGTCGTCCTTATACTGTAATGATTTCAGCCTTTTTTGAAAGCGATTCTTTAGTAGACAAAAGTTTTTCAGGCAATATTGCTTTTGATCTTTTATCTGAAACAAAAAAAGTTGTGAACTCGTGGTTAATACAATACACAGAACAATTTAAAGGTTACAACTTTAACATTTTAACCGATTACATCAAATCTAACAGCGTTTACATGCTCGACAAAAATATTTACAGTTTAATGATTAACAATTACAACAAAAACGCGATGCAAAGTATATCCATCGATGAACACATGTTATATCTTACATTTAAAATATTTTTTGCGAATCCGCCTTCTTTACCATATAGAGATGTAGACGACGTAGTACAATTACAAGACAACGTAGTAACCGCTTGCATACAAGCAAACATGCAAGATTTTTTAGAACAAATTAAAAGCAATTCGAATCAATTTTATAATACAGAAATCAATGTTAAACAAAAAACAATCATCGAAATGATGATGATAATATATTCTTTATACAGTTCTCAACTCTTTTGATTGGATACTCTTTTATCGACATATAAAAAATGTTTTGAAATTCAATCTAATAATTCTAACGAAATTAAAAATTTTGCATCAATTTTAAAATCAATCACTTCATTAAAGACAAATAATTTGTTTATACATCCAAAAGTTGATATCAACCTTTCTCCTGTAAAGAAATCATTTTTTTCAAAAAAGTCTGTGTTACCTACTCCCGAATCTTTAGTTGATACACCGCAATGTAGTTTTAAAGATAAACCTTGGTTAGAATCTACTCCAAAAGAAGACTCTTAGTTATATAAAGAAAAAAAACCTAACGTGCGCTACTGTTTTACCTACGGAAGAAAAACCTGTCGATGCTACCGCTTTATCTACTGAAGCTACACCAATTACTAGTAAAAAAATAAAACCTAAATTTAAACGTTTGTTAGAAAAAAAATATCCTCCAAGAAAAAAAGGTAAAGATCTTTAAAAAAAATGGAAGACGCATTAAGAGATAAAATAGATCGTCTTATCGAAATTCAACTTGACGATTTATCTAGTCGATTATTTGGGTTGACCAACTTGACAAAAAATTAAAAAAATAATGTCACAATTTAACACTTTGAAAAAAAATTACTGCCTGGTCGCATCAAACACTTCTTTTTAAAAAAACCGCAAACGCAAACGTTAAAAAACAAGCGCCGAGAAAACCATACGTTTACGAAACGCATCGGTTTTCTTACAAAAAACCTCGTCAATATTTTCAAGCCGATTTGGCAGACATGGAGAGTTTTAATTTTAATCCTGGTTATCGTCCTGATTATTGTTTAGTCGTAGATGACAGGGTTTCGGGCAAAGTGTATTTGAAAGTAATGAAAAAAAAGACTGCAGAAAAAACGGTCAGCAGTTTTAGACACATTTTTAAAGACATTAAAAGAGACGACGACAAAGGTTTTATATATTTGCAAACAGACGAAGGTACAGAACTTTTTAATTCAAAAATGAAAGAATGGTGCAAATCCAAAAATGTACATCTTTTTCATTCTAAAAATTACGGAAAAGCCTACTAAGCTGAATCGGTCATTGGACGTTTAAAACTGTTATATCAAAATTTAAGAGATAAAGGTCAATTAAAAAAATATAATTGGAGTTATTACATATAAGAAATTGAACAAAAACTAAACGATAAAGAAAAAAACATCGAGCGGTATAAGTCCCGAAGAATTGGATGCCGATGACAATAAAAGTAAAGCACTTCGTATGATTGATCAATACGTAAGCTTCAAAAAACGTAAACATGACTTTACATCCAACATGTTGCATCGCGTAGAAAAAGAACACAAAAATCAAAAATTAAAAATATTAAAACCTTTATCTGTTGGAACAGAATGTTATTTAAGAAAATACAAAAAAGATGCGAAAGATACTTTTAGCAAATCGAGTAAACAAAAACGTGTCATCATCATGAAAGTCAGCAAACGCACAAACCCTTCAGTGCAAGGTTATTTACCGGTTCATATTTATAAAGTAGGACAAGTTGACGATTTAAATACAACGTATAAAGTCAAGAGAGAAGATTTGTTACCTATTAACGAAGAAGATAAAAACATTTATTTTAAAAACTTTAACGAACACGTAGACACTTTTTATAAACCTTTAAAGAAATCTTTGCAAAAAGTTATTGTAAAAAAATGAACAATTTAGTATTTGATGATGTTTTAGATGTATATAAATATGATTGTAGTACGTATTTTTTTAGCGAAATTAAAAGTAAGGAGCAAGAAAATGTTCATTATAACGTTTTGAACGATTTTAGTTTACACTTATCTACTAACGATTTAGATAAACCTTTTTTTAAAAACAATACTATTATGCATTTATCATCTATGGACGTTCCAACTAATTTAACACGCATAGACAAAAACATTTCGTTAACATAAAAAAGTTACGGAACAAGAATGGAAATGAATCCTTCTATAAAACAAATGATGACAGATATTCAAAACGACATGATATCTAATCCGAATCGAAAATTTCCTTTTTATCTAGTAACTAAAAAAAATATTTTGTATGCCGATTTTGCTGTTTTGCCAGGAGACACGTTTCCAAATTTTGACCAATTAAAAGTTGAACATATGTCAGATTTTCATTTAGAAATGATGTGTTCAATTGTTGGTTATGGTAAACTGTTTGGTGTAACGTCTCCGAGTCCGTATCAAGACGATTTTTTAATCAGACGATTAGAACTTTTTAATACCCTTTTAAACAAAAGATTGACTTTTGCAGATTTTTTTTCAAATTATCAAAACATAAGTAGTAATATTAAAAATCAAAAATATTTCAATTTAAAATATTATTTGACACAAACACTTATCTCCGATACCTAACTAATGCCGAAAATACTATCATTTCAAAATTAAGTATAGATACAAACAAAAACGTCAAACAATATATACAAAATTACTCTTTCATTAATGTTCCCAATTATAATTTTGCGTAGTATTTTAAGAAAAAAAACAAACATCGGAACAAATAATCCTTTTTGTCTTTTCCCTATAAGATCAATTATAGGAAGTAAATCAAGCAAACGTGGATTATCTTATTTTGGTTTTTTTAAAACCGAACAAGCGAACGTGGATTATCTTATTTTGGTTTTTTTAAAACCGAACAAGCGAACGTGGATTATCTTATTTTGGTTTTTTTAAAACCGAACAAGCGAACGTGGATTATCTTATTTTGGTTTTTTTAAAACCGAACATGCGCATCTCAATACGTTGTTCAAGATTTTACATCGTTAATACAATACAATAACGATATTTCTAAGTCAAGATATGATGACTTGTATAACTTTGCATTATCTACTCAAACAAGCAAAAATTTTGTGATTTACGTAAAACATCCACAAGTAGCACCAGGAGATATAGCTAATCTTACTCCCGAAAGAGCTGTTATTTTAAATAATACAGAAGAAACTTTTGTTCGTCCTTTTATTCATATCATGGTAACATCTAAATACGGAGGAGCTCTTGTTCAAAGTTCACAAAACACTCCGTTTGATCCAGACACCCGCGGTGCTAATATTTTAAGTGTCGATTTAGATGTTTATGTTAATAACTTATTACCTAGCTCAGAAAGTGTATAAACATCTAAAATGAAACACATTGTTCCTTGGCAAAATGCCTTTTTTTTGTTAAAAATAATGACTAACACAAACACAATAAAATCTGAAGGTAACATATACAATATAGAAACTGATCTTAACGAAATTCCAATCAAAATTAACGCTTTATGGAAAATTTGGAACGATCAAGTTAACGTTAAAGACGCTAACAACAACTATACAGAAGAAAAATTAACACTAACTAGTTTTGTAGACATTTAAAAAAACGCTTTTGGTAATTTTGCTACAAAACTTCTCTACATCTCTCCATCGGCTATAGGTATGGAACCTACAGAATTTTTTGCTTGCTTTTATCAAATGTTTTTTCCAAAAACAAGTCAAAGAAAATATTATCGATTTACTTTACAAAACATACCGCTAGCTTCTTTACCTATATCTTTTTTTAACGTCGACCAATTCATATGGCCTGAACGTGAATTAAAAATGATGAATATTTTTACTGAAAATATAAATTACTACTTGTCAAACAATTTACTTAATTTAAAGTTAAATAATCATACTTTTAACAAATTAATTTTGAAGGTACTAATATCTACTCTTATCAAAAACTCCGTTATCAATACAATTTTTCATACGTTCCTAACGATTATTATAAAAATTATTTTAATTTTTGGTGTTTACCTTAATTTGAACGAAATACACACGAAATCAATTTAAAATAACCATTACATATTTCTAGAGCTATAATTGCTTCAACAAATACATATAACAATTATTTTGAAATGAAAGGAAACCAAACTTCACCGTATCATGATCAATTTAGTTCACTCAACACTTTTACTACATCTCCTTCTAATTTACCTGAAGACATTTATAAAATAATAACGGCAGATTGGTCATTGATTGCTAAATACAATTCAGAAACATTTATCGAAGTTTTGAAGTAATGTGAACAAACTAAATTTATTTTTTCTCCAACTTTAAAAGTACCTCTTGTTACTACGGCATCTTTTGAAAGAGCTACTACACCTAGTTATAAAACGTGGTTAAATGGATCAAAATCTATATTGCAAGGTAACAACATTAACGAATTAGTATTTTATTGCACTTCGCTCAACGGTCAACTTATTTATCAAAAAAAAAGTGGCGGTACTATCATAAATTCTTGGTCTAATAGTTTACCATTAAAAAAGATTATTTTAAAAATGTATTAACCCATTGGAAACAATCCTGTACTTTATACATTGCTATTACAAAGAGATCAATACAGTTTGACAAACAAAATAAATCCGTTTAATATAGAAATAGATCAAAATATGGTTTATACCATGGCTCAAGATTTTAAAATTCAAAAAAGAAAACTTGCTTTTTTATGATGTACTTTGATGCAAATAAGTAACTTTAATAATTCTGTATCTAATTTTCCTACTACTACCGACAACCTTATATCTATTAAATGCGATCAAGCTACCAATTGTGGAATGTACATAAACAGAATACACGAAACGGGTATTGTTTCTTATTTTAATTTGTCAGATTATAACAATGCTACTCAAATAATAGTCAATATCAATTTTACTAAAAATCGCAAAACAGAAATACAAGGTCAATTAACAACGTTTGATATTGTTGACGTAGAAGATTGGAAAAAAACCAAATGGTCCTTTTTAAACACTAATAAAGAACCGCTTAAATTTAACAATTTAAGTTCTACTGTTTTTTTAATCCTACTTTGAAAATTCAAATGGTACCATTTTACAGTTAACTTTTTTTGTGAACTTTAATAAAAAAACAAACTACCGGAATGAAAATAATGGTCCTTAACCTTTTACATTTGTATAAAATAAAGTGTTTTAATTTAATTAATATAAATTTTGTTATAAAAAGATGTCATTTTTTATTAAAAAAATTTTTTTTTTAAAAATGTCTCTTTTTTAAGCATAAGGAAGATATGAAAAAAATTAATAAACGAGAAAATACCTGAATTAATGAATCCACAAAATAGTGAAATCAATGAAATTCAAAATAAATTTTATAATCTTCAAAATTAAATGTCTTTTTCAACTAACGCAGACGTTCTTCGCGTCAAATCAGAATTGGATGAAAAATGCGAATAATTAAAAAAATTAAAACAACAACAACAGCAGCAACAAAATATGCAAAACACTTACGAAGAAAACCTAAAAAAAATGTTATTAAAAAAAACGAAACTGAAAAACAAAAACGTAAAAAAGTAAAATACTCAGAAGAAGAAAGTGAAAGTTCTGAAGCAGAATATGTTGAAAAAAAATCATCAAAAAATAAAGTCACATTAACTTCACACGTTTGCGCGCAATGTTTTCAAGAAGTTAAAGCTGTAGACGCTATTCACGGTTTGTGCAGAAATTGTATTATACAACAAAAAGCTATTTTATCCAGTCCTCTTATGCAAAATAACATTAAAAAAAAA
The DNA here is from genome assembly GCF_022113875.1 of Hydra vulgaris. Classification (NCBI taxonomy): domain Eukaryota; kingdom Metazoa; phylum Cnidaria; class Hydrozoa; order Anthoathecata; family Hydridae; genus Hydra; species Hydra vulgaris. The sequence goes on from NC_061165.1 coordinate 18,108,702, forward strand.
GCGAAAAAGAAAAATTGAATAAAAAATGTTTAATTGAACATGATTACACGCGAGCTTTAAAAGACATTAAAAACAAAAAAATACCATTTAAAAAATACTTCTGACTAGGAAGATGAATAAATAGAATTAAAAAAAATATTAACAAAAATTTTTATTCTTATTTATTTTATTTTTCAAAGAAGAAAAAAAATTATATCAAGATGGGTTCTTTGGCAAAATATATGAGAGCGGGTGACGGTAACCGTTATACACCTAACCATAACAGTCCCGTTACCATTGATGAACTTTTACAAAAAGCAGAAGACAAAAATTGTCTTTTGCGAGAAGTGACAAGTGGTAACCTTACTTTAGAAATGAAAGCAGCATTAAACGAAAAATATCCTGGTTTTATGACTGCTGTAGCTCAAGATAAAATTATCAAAACCGATTATCAAAAATTTACTCCTGATTTAACTTCAGATTTAAAAAGTTTAATTACGTTTACTATGAAATTTAATGAATGGACAATACCGGAAGATTATATTTATGAATTTGATGTTCATTTATTTAAAAACATAAACACAAAAACAAGATTTGCTACAACAGCAAATCACGCAGATCTTACATTAATACAAAAAATTTGTTTAGTCGAAAAATTTGTTTTTCATATAAACAAAAATATAAGGGCATATCCAAATTATCAAAAAAATAACTCTATGCCTGCTATTAACGTTATAAATAATCGTGCGTACCAACGATTCAAAACAATGTTTGTTAAAAAAAGTTATATGAAAGCATATAGAGAACATATGCTTAATCATAATTTAGCATTTACAGAAAAAACAGTTAACAGAGCAAGCTGGGAAGAAACAACTAATCTTATGAAATCTAACGATCCTAATGCAATCATAAGAGCATTAAATGATGACGATACACCTGAATATCAAACATTTTTACAAGATACTTATAATGCTTTGATGAACGGAGAAAGTGGTTATTGTTTTAGAGTACCCTTATTTTTGTTATATGAAATTTTTCAAATTAAAAGTTATTATGGAAAAGGTAAAGAATTAAAAATTGAATTTACTGTTGAACAAGATACTAATCAACTTTTAGAATATATAAGACCTATAACGGACGCTCAAATAGAATCTTTAGCTAATGTTGGATTAGAAATTAGAAATCCTGTAATTTGGGTCAATATTTACCATATTAGAGCCAGTTTACCTTTAGAAAAATCTTTATACATAAACAGTTTACCAGACCAACCTTATACTATAGCTCGTTTTGCTCATTACGTACAAGTTATAACTAACGTAGAAGGTACAGATACCGTTACCATGAGCTTAGAAAATATAAAAACATCTGACATGGTATCTCATTGTATTTTGTTTTCTGTTCAATCAAAAAAAGAAAGCGATCATCTTACTAAATCTTCTATGACACCTGCTGAAATAGCTTGCACTATGATTAAAAAAATTACTTTTCATAATTTTAAAAGAACTTTTGTCAGTTCTTCAGGTGACACTTATGTAATTGATTTAGAAAACAAAGTAGAAAATCAACAATTATGTTATCGTTGTTATGTTTCTTGGTGTAAAGGAAATACTCCTTCTACTCTTAGTATTAATAATTTTGCAGATTTTTATACCTATGACGACGACAGTTTTATTAGAAACCCTAATGATTATTTCAGTAAAACGCAAAATTTAACTGAACCGTTAGCAATTGACACCACTAGCGATTATAATTATGTTAACGACAAACCTCCGGCAACCATTCAAGGAAACAATTCCTTACAAATTACCGTTGATTTTGTTACCAATTTTAAAGGTATCATAACTCTGTACCATCAACTTGCGGCACAACTGGTTCAAACTGGAACCGGAGGAGACGAAAATTACACATATTTTCCTTTCAAATTTAAATCATCATAACACCTTTTACAACATTTTTGTTTTAGTTAAATTAACCATGTTTTAATTGTATTTTTTTATACACGCACCACTATTTAATTTTAAAAAATATAAAAAAAACATTTTATATTTGTTCTTTCTCAAAACTTATTATATGGCGCGAAGACGTTATCGTAAAGGAAGAGGTCGCAAACATCGAGGTAAAGGAAAAATTATAACAAGAGTTAAAAATCTTGCCAGACGTTTACTTAGATCAGACGTCGGAGGTTTTGCGTTAGATTATTTGCAAAAACAACGTAATGTATAGATTGTGTAGATGTAGAAAAAAAAGAACTCATAAAAGACGAGAAAAAGGAAGAGTTTATTTACCTCCGTTAAAATGAGCCGGTAGAAGGAAACGAATACGCAGTAAATTTCTTCCGATATTAGGCGCTTTATTGGGTGGTAGTTTACTATCTTCTATAATACGTTAAAAAAACACTTGTACAAAAAAATTATTTTTAAAATGGGTAAAAGACTAAGAGGAAAAAGACATAAAAAACGTTTAAAAACACGTTACAAAAAACGAATGCGTGGAAAATTTTTAGGAGCAATAGGTGCGATTGCTTCAAGACTTTTACCAAGACTTTTACCTGTAATAGGAAGAGCCGCTTTAGGTGGTGCAGTTTCGGGAGGAATATCTTATAGGATCAATCAAGCTGGAAAATAAAAAAAACATTTCTTTGTATCATTTTAATTTGTTAAATATTGTATTACAACCGTATACATGCTCGTGTTTTAAATTAAATTTTTCGTAGCCCTTATAATAATTAACAAAATTTTCCAAGCGTTTTAATAATACGACTAAACGTTTGTTATGTATATCAAATTTCCACATGATAAACGACTTCAAATTCGATTGTTTCTCTTTATAACCCGGAGTATTAATAACAATAATATAAAAATATTTTTTTTTGGTATACACGTTAATATAAAACAAAATTCATAAAGCTCTTTTAAATTTATTAAGTTTGTTATTTCTACAGTACAATCTAACTTGTCCATCATTTCCTCGATTGATTTATATTTTCTTTTTTCAGTGTTATTTAATACTTCTCTACAAATCTTCTTCATTTCTTTCAGGTTCATTTTTCTTTACTTCTTTATTATGTTTTTCAATACTTTTTCGATGAAATAATAACAAGGAAAAAAAAAGAACGCAATTATACAGTTTATTATACCTAATGTCACAGGTGTAACAAATTCTATCAAACAAACCACGAATATAATTATAAAATTAATTAATACGACAAACGTTGTCATGCAAATTTCTAATAACAATTTTGCAGTAACTTTCCAGGTTTCAAAAGGTTATAAATTCCAATTGCACTTGTTATAACAAAACTTCAGACAGGTTGAAAAAAATTCCATATTCGTCTAGCACTTTCTTTAATAAAATTGAAAACTTCCATTTAAAAAATAACTTCCATGATCGATAGTTATGATTACTGTTTCTATTTCTTATTTGATCTATATTTGATTTTACTACTTCTGGCTTGTACAGTTTTACAACTAAAACAGGTTTTGGTTTATCAAACTGTTGTAATGGTTTGTTCTTTGTTTCCATCTGATTTGAATAAAATTTAAAAATTTGCTTTTTATATATTTTTTATAACGCTAGATTACCTTTAAACAAAAAGAAAATTAATCTTATTTTATTTAAAAAGATTATTGGATTATGTCAGTTATGACGCGTTATGACGTAAGTTATGACGTAGGTTATGACTAAGAAAAGGGAAGGGATGGGAACATGACTCAATTTTGCGATAGGGGTAGATCATTAAGCACAAACTTTTTTTTTAATAATGATAGCATAAAGCCTATGAGGCTATTTAAAATTTTGCTTTAACTTAGCTGAGCTACTTCTTTATTTTAAAAAATACATCATAATTTAGATCCTTTTCCTAGTGCTTTTGCGTAAATTATACAATGTTAAGTTTGCAAATAATAGTAGATATATAATAAATAATTAATAAAACCTTTTCATAATAAAGTTAAGTTACTAAAAAAAGACCTAATAAGCTTTAGTACCTTTGTACCAAGGTATATACCTTAGACTATATATGCCTTTAACTATACCTTAAACTATGGTCTAAGGTAAAGTCTAAGGTATATATATATATATATATATATATATATATATATATATATATATATATATATATATATTATATATATATATATATATATATATAAGGTATATATATATATATATAAAAAACAAAAAACAATAGTAAATTATTTTAAATATTATAGAGCATCATTACTTACATTTGAATACATTATTAAATATTAATTTACCAAGGCTTTAATGCTTTAAAAATTAAAACTTGTCAGAATTTTCTTCGATTATTACGTTGAAATACCAAATATAATTTAGTTACGCAAAAATATAAACAAATCAAAGAGCCCATACGGCTTAAAAATGCGCGTACTCAAAAATCGTTCCTACGCCTTTCTATATTCGTTCCTATTCAAAAATCGTTCCTACGCTTTTCAAGAATCGTTCCTATGTCTTTCGGAAATCGTTCCTATTAATTCAAAAGTCGTTCCTTCAACATTCTTCTTCTTCTTCTTTTTCTTCTTCTTCTTCTTCTTCTTCTTCTTTTTCTTCTTCTTCTTCTTCTTATTTTTATTAGGACATTTATCGTAATAATAAGTGGATTCGCCGCAAGTCAATGGATTTGTTATTTGAGCTGATTTTTTATATTATTTTGTTAATACCGTGTTATCAGTTCAAAATATATCTGGAAATACTTTTGAAACTATGTTTTTTTTAGGTTAGATACATAAAAACGTGCAAACTTAAACATAAAAATATGTCGGTTTCTTAAATTATTATTATTTTTTATTTTATTATAAGAATTCCTTATATAAAACCCTTTCAAAAAAACATTTATTCAATAAAATCCATCAAATATATACTTTTTTATCAATACTTTTCGCTTTCTTATTATTTCCACTTATTATTTTTAAAACTGATTTTTGTTTGTTTGTTTTTTTTGTTGCCGTTAATTTGACACGCAACATTAAATTGCTCTGAAATCGATAACAGTTTATAAAAATTTTAACAATCGGCCAGCGGACTTGCATTCTATAGAATCCAAGCCCGCTGATCGATTGTTATAATTTTTTGTTTACGATTTTATACTGTTTTGCTATCTGGACCATTTAATAAGGGGGCGGTTGAGCTTAAATATCAATCCCATATATCATAAAACTTTGTCGGTTTTTTTTTGTTTTCTTAAAGAATGTTTTCTCTGTTATTTTAATATCACTGTTCGGTTATCTAAATATCGCTGTCTTGCACTCTCTTAGGCAGTGTAACAATAAAATTTAAACATTTTTACTGTTATTTTTATGTTATTTAATAAAGGCCTGTTTAAATCACTGAAAAATACTTTTTAAATTATGAAAGTGGTGATTGCCCCGGGTGATTGCCCCGTCACCCCCTATAGGTCTGCCCTTGTGTTTTGCTAATATACATGGCAGTCAACACCGGGGGATGAGGGCTTTTTTTTGTTTTAAAAAGAATTTTTTCTTTTAAATGGAGAATTTGTTTTTAATTCAAGGAGTGCCCCTACCGTCACCCGTCCAAAAAAATATATAAACATAATATTTCATTCAGCAAATAATTTGATATTCAAAACGAGCATTTAACACATCATTCTGTAACTGATATAGCCAGTCATATTCTGGACGGGTTTGCGAAAAAAGTTATACTTTCGGCTTGTTTATCAACTTGTTAAAAGCTTTTGACACTGTTGATCATGAATTGCTTTTGTACAAACTAGAAACATATGGAGTAATAAATAGAAACTTAAAATGGCTATAAAGTTACCTTAAAAATAGAAAACAAGGAGTATCTTATGATTGTACAAAGTTAGAAACAATAAAAAGTTCTTTAATGCTCAAACTTAACATGTCTTATAAACGAGTATAAGTAAATAAAAAAAAGTTTGTAAAAAATACTTTACGTTAAATTAAAAATACTTTACGCCATAGGGGCTTGATGAAAAGGTTTCTGTCTTTTATTTGCTCCTGCAAATAAAAATGTATTCAAAGCATCAGAATTGTTTTTTTATAAAAATAAAAGTCTAATGTTGTTGTCTATGCTGTATATGGGTAAATACAGGGTTAGATTTATTGGCCTACATGCTATTGGTTTTCACACAAGCCCGCCGGGAAGTTTCCCGGTATTCTGTGGCCACCTAAATACCAGGAAATTTTTCGGTATTCGAGTGCACTACCTAAACTTTTAGCATTTCAGCATTTTAGCATATATATTGCTGAAAATTAACAATTAATCAATAATACTGCTATTGTTCTATAAATGCATTATCACACATATAATGCAGTAAAACGTTATATTTGCAACTGTTTTTTGTAGATCTTAAAATTTATTTAAACAAAAAAAGTGTTGCATTTTTGTTTAAAAAACAAGAAAAAAGATTTAGTATTTTATGTCAAAAAATAAATTTTTTCTGCGTTCTTTTTTTTATTCAAAGATTATTCTTTTAAATCTCTTTTTAAATGCATTTGCTAGGGATTGCGTCTGATATTTCAACTTCAGCTTTAAGTTGATCAGTTTCTAGCTGATTAGTAAGCGATATAAATTCCGTGGATAAATTACACCATAATTAAGTTGTTCAAAAATTGTGTTCAAAAAATAATTCAATTAAAGCCTGATACAGTGACACAATTACTTTAAAAAATTTGCAAAATATCGTTGCTTTTTGTATGTGTTTCTTCCATGCTTAGATTTACCTATAGAACTAGGTCAAGCTGTTCGAAATGGCTTTGACTATTCTTTAACGTGCTAGAATTTTGTTGGCCCTGATATCCCTGCATGCAAGCTTGAAAGACCCTATAATATAAATCATATAAACCATATCAGGTATATTTTAACAACACAGTTCGGAAAAATCTACATGCAGCAATAATTACTATTACCAATATATTTAAATGTTTTGCAATATTTTATTATACAGCTAAAAAATAGCAACAATGTATTGTGAATGAAAATAAGTTAGAATTTTCATGAAAAGGTAACCCTAACTTAAGTGACAACCTTAACTTTACTAATTTCTAAATAAAGAGAGGGAGGGGGCGGTAAAGCTATTACAGATAAACTCTCAAGTTTAAAAATGAAATATTTTTATCATCTTTATTTTATCAAAATCAATAGATTTATTTCAAATTCCATTTGCAAATCTTTAGGTATATTAAAGTTACATAAATATCAACCTTCTCAAAATGTTTATGCTAAATATATTTATGTTTAAAGCTTGATTGTGCTTAAATTTACGAAAAGTAGCAGCTAAAACTAATTTTACATCATTGTAAACACATACAATACAGCTAAGTACTAATATTTTAATTTATTTATGTAATATTTATGAACTCTGTCTAAGCCAATGCTACTTTTTATATAAAAACGTGATTAGAACTATACCGAATTCTGTCCCTATTGGACTATCACTTATGGTCGTTGTTGCAGAAGCATTTTTGCAACATTTAGAAACAAAAACTTTGAGAGTTGCAGAAATAAATTTTTTTTCACCAAAGTCATTCAAACGCTATGTAGACGACAGCCATGCGAGATTTGATTCATTTGAAAAACACGACAAATTTTTGGAATTGTTAAACAACAAGTTCCTGCAATTCAATACACATCGGAAATAGAAAACGAAAGGAAAGAACTAAACTTTTAGATATAACAATAATAAATACAAACAATTTCCACTATGATTTCAAAATCCATTGAAAACCCGCAATTACAAATATACAAATAAAACCGAATTCTAACATTAATCCTGCAATAATATCTGAAGTCTTCAGAGGTTTTATATCAAGAGCCTCACAAATTTGTTCTCCAAAACACCTTCAAGATGAAATACAATTTATAATAAATATGTTTGTCGAAAATGGCCATAAAAAATCTGAATTAGAGCTTATAACAAAAAATTATCTCAAAATCAAAAATGATCCTGTTGGTGTAGTTGCAGATCAAACAAAAAATGGTAACATAACAATAAAACTCCCATGGATTCCAAGAAAAGGATCAAATGTAAGGAAAGAGCTCAAGAGATATGGCGCTAAAGTTATATTTACAACGCCACCAACTTTAAAAAGAATTTTGTGTAATAAAAAATCCAAACTATTGCCAAATAGCAAGCCGGGTGTGTATAAGATTACGTGTTCATGCGGTGGCGTTTATATTGGAGAAACAAAAAAGAAAATTATACAAAGAAGTATTGAGCATCAGATAAACAGTATGAAAGGTAATTGGCATGCTTCCGGAGCCACAGAACACTGCAAGAACTGCCACGGTATATTTAATTGGATGCACCCAAAAACAATCGCATTCAAGTCTAACTATCATGAAAGGAAAATAAGAGAGTCACTTGAAATTAATTATGCCCAAACAAATTACGAAATAAGACACTTCCCACCGCTTTTGAACAAAGACAACGGTGTTAAAATTGCGTCAAATAGCTGGCGACCTCTTTTTAAAAAAGTCATAGAAATTTCAAAATAGTTGTTTACATTACGTCAGCTCATCTTTGTAATGTCTTCTATAACGGTTTTTTACATACGTTTTTTTTTTTGTGAGATTTTTATTGTATTTAATTTTACGTCTGATGACGGTCTGAACTATTTAGACTGAAATATAACATAAATAAATTAAAATATTAGTACTTAGCTGTATTGTATGTATTATAAATTAAATAAATAAATTATCAAGTACTACAAGAAATGTCATTAAAATAATTGATCATTGTAAACATATTAGTCATATAAGTACCATTCTCATAATTGCCGTAAAGATTTTCTGCAGACATTTTACACATCTTAAACTATAGAAGAAAAAAAGTTTATCAACATTTATACTTTGTTTTAATTGCGATAAAATAATAACGTTTCGTCCATAAATACCGTTACAATTTTTTGGTAGTTTTTGACCTCTTCTTGTTTCTTTTCATCGTTTATTTTTTTCCTCTATATCCCCCTTAAAAAACTTGTCATAAAATTTAGAACCTTTCCCCTTCCCCCTCTTACTCACCCATCTCTTCTTCTTACTTTAAAGTAAAAAACTTTTATTGACTTATATAATGATATAATATGCTTATTCCATATTTTATAGACTTTTTTTTTGACGATCGGCTTTTTTCTTAGTCAGATGAGCGTTATGCAGATGAGACTTAAGAAGCAAATTTAAAACTATATTTATCAATCCTACAACATGGGCATTGAAGGTATGATGTAAAAATGGAAGTTGCAGCAGACAAAATTAAGATTTGACACTGTTGCCTCACTTGAAAAATAAAGTAAAACGTATTCAAAAACAATAACTTTATTAAAACAATTATTTACACAATTTCCCATGTAAATAAAGTTAAAACAATAAATTTAAAAAATTTATAAGGTGACGTCCTTTATTCACAACTCCCTCCCTCCACCTTATCATTTTTTGCCTTTTTTATCTCGACGCTCTCCCTCTCCTATTTGAATGACATCCTTTATGCATGGCACTTAAGCTATAAATATGTTTTGAAGTTGACTAAAAAAAATGTAGCAAATAAAAAATAATTTTAAAGAAGTTAAGTTGATCGTAGTTTTTATAGAATTATTATATTTTTGAAGATCAGAAAAAGATGCCTCTTGAATTTGTTACTGTAAAAACAGTTTATGAGTAATTTAAAAAATAGTTTTTGTTTTAGAAAGGCCATAATATTACATAATAAATACTTTTTTAATGTTCTTTTAATGACATGACATTTTTTGACTTTTGTCACTGTGACACGTTTGGTGACAAAACGATATCTGCTAATAAGACAACAAGAAACTCCTTTGCTTACTATATGTAACAGTAATTTGGGATCATACCAAATTAGAATTTCGGGTTATCTAAAAGTAATAGAACTTTTCATCTTACTAATCTGCTCAAAAATGAATCTAGCTTCTTTTCTTCAATTTGGTTTTACTAGAAATAGCTCAAGCCTATACGCCAAATTCGTTATAAGTGAAACAATACATTACAACATCAACAGCTCACCTGTGTATCTTTTTTCTCTCAATGCTGAAAAAAGTGTTTGACAGCTGCAACTGGGAAATTCTTTTTGAGAAATTGTACAATAATAAAAAAATACCGTGAATTCATTACCGTGAGTCATTAGACCGTGAAATTCTGATGACGATATTGTTAATACAATATCGTCATTATCGAATATTATCGTCATTATTGTCAATATCGATATTGTTATTCCAATATCGTGGTCTAATGACAATATTGTTAATACAATATCGTCATTAGACCGTGTTTTGCAAGAAGTGAGACAGCAATCTATTCTCTCGCCTCATTTATTTAATATTTACACTCAAAACCAAGTAGAAACTTACAAAATAAAAAGATTGTAGGTACATCAATAAATTGAAACTTCTTTTGTTTATTCTCGGTTGTTACGGACCAGTATTTACACGCGGGTATATCTAAACGTGATAATTTAAAAAAAAAAAAAAAAAAAAAAGTGTAGATAATGAAAAAATATTTTAGTTGCAATTAGGCACTACACGACTTTACTGTTATCTTTATCGATATTTTTTAAATTTTGTCAGAGTAAACAAATTATAAACGGTTATAAAAATCAAAGTAATATGTAAAAATCCCAGTGGTTGTTTGACCCTTTGGGTATATGGATCAAAGGCAGTAAAATTTTTCTAAAAACCATAAATATCAACTTTAGTTCAAGTTTTTTGTTCAATTGTTAAACTGTCCCAGTGTTCTACCACTTTTTTAACAACGGCTTACTCATATCTTTGAAATTACTACAAACAAGTAAAAGTGAAAGAACCTAAATATGACTTTTTGTAAATGAACAAACTAGTTTTTGTCCAGAATATATTAAATATTGTCAAATATTACGGTTAACATTAGAACTACGGGAAATTTCTTATACCTATAACTCTGATATGGTCAATTTGACACAATATGTCAAATAAAGCATATAATATAACTTTTTTTTAAAAAATGAAGTTTTTAAATAAATAAGTTCTAGAAATATTCTTTAACATTGCAAGGCCAACAACACTGGGAATTTTTTTTTCTTTTTTAAATATGATTTTTTTTGAAATAAAGGAGCGTGTCAAAAAGTAACGGTAAGCTTTTTTATAAAACCTTATTCTGACCCACAGTGGAAAATAAAGGTCATTTTAGATCAAAAATCAATAACTTTTTTGTTACTAAAGATATAGTGTTAAAGTTTTGCACAAATGTAGAATAGTATATGGGGCTTCTAAAGAAGTATTATTTATAAAAAAAAATTCAATATAAAACTCGTAAATAAAAATCAAAAACCTCACAGTTTTAATTTTTTTTGTACAAAAATCAATAACTTTTTTGTTACTAATGATAGAGTGTTGAAATTTTGCACAAATATAAAAAAGTATATGAGGCTAATAAAGAAATATAAAAAAAAAAAATTAATATAAAACTTTTAAATAAAAATCAAAAACGTCATGATTTTCATTTTTTTTTAACTTTTAACTAAACATGTTCTTTTTAATTTTATTTTAAAACTTTAAAAGTATTAGAAACGACAAAAAATGCTTATTTATTTAGAAAATGTATTAATATTAAATTTATGTAATAAAAAAACATTCTTGTTATTATTCTTTTTCTTGTTATTATTCTTGTTATTATTCTTTCTATTAGTCTTATTCTCAACAAACGAGGTTTTGGCTAATTTCTAGACAAAAAAAAAATCAAACGTACTTTTTAATCTATTAAAAAAAATTTCTCCTTATATTAGGTTTAATTGCTTTATTAATTTGATTTTTTATTAGTTGCGTGAAATTAATTAATTTGCATATATTTTAACATTTACGTGATTACATTACATATATTTTTAAGAGTTTATAAAATGCTTATTATAGCAATATTGAGAATAGTTTGTTAATAACAACTTTTATACAGTGAGTTTTTATGGAATAAATTATAACTTTCAATAACTGCAAAGTATTTTCATCGAGTTCTTGGATATTTTTCAATACGGTTTTCTAATGCTGGTAGTTAAGGGATTGGAAGTGTACAGAAGAGTATGAAATACGTACTCATTTGTAATCTAGAAAATTTCCTGGCATGATAAAGGCGAAATTTTTTATAATCTTTATTACGGGATTCTTGCGCATTTTCTGAAAGTTGCCCGATAGGAAGTACTGCAAAATGTTTTATGATATTTTCTCCATGAAGTAAAATTTTGTGTGCTGAAGACGGTATAAAGTAACAGCTATAATTACTCACATAAATGTGGGCAGTTTCTATAGCATATGACCCGAAACATTCAACATTTATCATAACACCTGAGGAGAGAGCTTTTAGCTTAATTTTTCACCACAAAATGCAAAAATTATTGAATGTATGTCCATCAAAATTAATTCCCAACAAAAATCGGACAAAAAAACTTTTGTTATAAACAGGTAGTCTGAAACCACAAAAAAAAGTGGTTTTATGTTTTCTGACTTTTATTACTTTTTTATCTATAACTTTATAAATCGCACGTTTCCGCACCTGATTTTTAATAAATCATTTTTATAGACACCTAAGCTACTAATTAATTATAAAAATAAAGCATCGAGAAGCATCGGTGACTACCAAAATTATCAGTGAACTTTAAGATTTTTTTTTTCTCTTTTATTTTATAGTTCAATTAATTATTTGTAAACAAAACCATATAATTAAAAAAATGAATTTGTTCTAAAATCACCATAACATGATGCTTTCAAAAATATATAATATTTTATACGTATTCATAAGAAAATAACTTTTAAACAAGTTTAAATTGAAAATTTTCAAAAATATGAAACGGTAGGCCTTCAAAAATGATCTCTTTACAAAAATATAGGTAAAATTCCTACATTATAGTTAAGATTGACTATTAAACTACTAAAAAAATATAAATAAAATTTCAGTAGTGAAATTGAAATTTGACCAAAAAACATTTATGGTGCGATTTTGTAGTACTATTTTCCACTGCGTAACGGTCTCCTTCAAGTCCGCAAACATGAAAAAGATGATTCATTTAGTTCAAGACAACATCGCAAACCCAAAACCTGTGTCAATGTATGCACACTCACTGTGTCTATGGATAAATAAACCAGTTGATGTATGTTCACTGCGAAGTGTCTATCCCTATATATCCGAACTTGCCTATTCCCTAAAATCCTGGTTTTCGGTCGTCAAGGGTCTTTAACGTCTGAATAGAGGTTTGAAAAGAGAGACTACCAAAAGTCGATGCACATTAGTTTTTCAATAAAAATATGTGTGGATTCACTTTACCAGATGTGCAAAGTTTATATAGTAAAATCTGAAATCTGTTGTTAGTTCCTAACATGTTTCCTTAATGGAGGGAAAGGAGGAGGAGGAAACGCATTCATTATTTAATAGAAAGTTACATAAAAATGCCTACTGAGAAGTAATATTCTGAAGATGCAAGTGAAAAATTTAAAAAAACTGCACAAGACAACGTCATCTATCACTTTTAACTTTCTCACCAAAAGTTTACAGGTAATTTCCGCAGGTAGTTAGATCTAAAAAAAAACCAAAAAACATGCAGCAGCACTAACGAGATTGCATATATGTGCTCTTTCTGCGTGAAACTTACATGAGGAAAATGTATTGCTGAAAAAAAAGTTCCGTTTTAGGTTACTTTGTGCTTCATTTGACATTATTTTCTTTCTGCTCAGTACCATGCGTTACTAATAATTGGAACTTTTGAATTTCTATAGTGCATTCAAAATATTTTAACAATGTATTTGTAAGTTTTGTTTTTATTGGGATTGTTAATATGATTATATTAGGCTTTCTGAGTTAATTGTGATTTGTTAACCCTATACAAAAGTTTTTTACGCAAGTATTTGTAACTAAAGGTGTAAATGATCAAATAAATAATATTTGATATTAAGGAAAACATTAAAAATTATTCCTATAGAAAATATTATTAAAAACATTAGCTTTTGCAAACAAAATGACCCTAACGTAGTTTTAGTGTTAAAGAACTTAAAGAAGATGAAGTATCACCGGAAGTGATGTCAAAAATATTAGTGTTTTTGAAGCTTATTTGGCTGTTAATTATGATTCTTAACTGAGCTCTAAGATCATTTCCCCACCTTTTTAGTTTCTAACAACATAGTACTTAGCGGATATCCTTCTAAAACGACTATTTAACGACTTATCAACAAAAACTCTTTGCAAAAACTTAAAAATCTTTAGAAAATTAACCTTATTATGGATCTTGTTTTTTGAAATTGCAAGATGTTAATAATGCATATGATTAATTTTTTAGGCAGTTTTGCAGCCTAATATTCCCACGAAACATATTATTTTCAAGCGACAGACCAATGAAAACTCCATTCAACAATTTGGCAACCTTCTAATTAACTTCTTTTATTGGGAGCTTGTTCTCCAATCACGTGATGCTAACAATGCTTATGAACTTTTCTTAACGCAATTTTATAAACAATACAATAAAGCGTTTCCTGTAAAAAAGTTTTATATAAACTCAAAATTATTTCTATTGCTTTGAATAACAAAAGGTTTACTAAAATTGTCAAGAAAAAAGCAAAAACTTTAAAAAAAATTTAAAAAAAAAAAAACATATTAAAATGAAGCAAAATATAAAAACAATAAAAATATTTTTGAAAAAATTAAAAAAAACTCTAAAAAATATTATTTAAAATTGCTAGAAAAGCAAATGAAAATATTCAACAAACTTAGATTGATGTTAAAGAAATAATTGGACAAAACAAATATAAAAATAATGCTATGCCAAAAAAAACTTTTAATTGACGATTTATCAATTTATAATAAAGCATTAACAGCTGAAGAATTTTAACACTTTTTTAATTAATATAAGCTCTAATTTAGCACAAAGTATTCCTCCATTCTTTAACATTTGATTTTTATCTAACAAATTCTAATAAAAAAATTAATGAGTCAAAGCTAGGTATATGTGAGTTGCAGACTGCATTAGTAAGTTTAAAAAGTAACAAAAGTGCAGGATCGGATAAAGTTAGCGTTAATTTATTAAAATAAGTTTATGATATAATTGAACTATCTTTGTTTCATATCTTTAATCAGTCACTTAAATCAGGTAAAGTTCCGGAAAATTTGAAAATTGGTAGAGTGAATTTAGTATTTAAGTCTGGAGATGAGTCAAACCCTTCTAATTACAGGCCTATATCTGTTTTGTTTTGCTTCTTGAAATTGTTTAAATGTATAATGTACAATAGGCTGTATAATCATTTAACTGAAAACAAAATGTTATATAGCAAGCATTTGGTTTTAAAAAGCAATATTCAACAGATTACGCAATAGTAAAGTTAGTTAATCACTTATCTAATGCATTTAAAGAAGACTGTTTTACGTTAGGAGTTTTTATTGATCTGTCCAAAGCTTTTGATACGGTAAATCATTCCATTTTAATAGAGAAACTGGAATATTACCGAATAAAGGAGACAAACTTACTTTGGTTTGAATACTATTTTTTGAACAGAAAACAATACGTACAATTTAGAAACGACCAAAAAAACTATAACTTGTGGAGTCCAACAAGGTTCCATACTTTTCTTACTATACATAATTATATTGTCTTCAACATCAAACCTATTAACTTTTATTTTATTTGCAGTTGACTCGAATCTTTTTTATTCTCACAAAAATATTGAAACACTTTTTACAGTAGTGAATGAAGATTTAATTAAAGTAAATGAATAGTTTATATGGAGCAAATTGTCTTTGAATGTTCAAAAAACTAAATTTTCTCTTTTCCACAAACTAAAAAAAAAAGAAAAAAATGCCGCTTATTCTGCTCAATCTCTTAATATATAAAACTAACATCAATAGACAAACATCTGTAAATTTTTTAGATGTGAACTTTGATGAAAATTTATCATGGAAACTACATATAAATTCTATAGAAAAAAAAAATCTCAAAAAACATCAGAATGATCTATAGATTTAGGCCTTTTTTAAATTTTAAGTCCTTAAAAAATTTATATTTTTCTTTTATACATAATTACTTCATTTATGGCAACATTATATGGGCATGTACTAACCAGATCAAGCTAAAAAAAAACTTCATAACAAACAAAAACATGCTGTTAGAATCAAATTTGGAGCTGGTTGAGCAATTCCTTGTGAACCTCTTTTACGTTTAATTGGTACCTTGAATATTTTCAAACTTAATATCCATCTTATTCTACAGTTCATGTATAAAACAAAATTTGGATTGTCCGAAAAAATCTTTGAAACTAAAAATACGCCATAAATATGTTACAAAATTTTCTGCAAACCAGTTTGCTATACCAAAATCTAATTCTAAACAAAATTCTTATTCAATTCAGAATCGCGGACCACTTTTATGGAAAAGATTTTCAAACATTGTTTCCGAAAAGAAAACTTCTCTACATCAATTCAAAACAGTTTTTATTAAACACAGAATTTGATTTTTTTTATTTAAAATCTTTCTTTTAAAATAGATCAGATATATAATTTAAAACTAAAAACAATCTTACTATTCCTTGTAATCATAACAAAAAGGTAAAAAATTTATTGACAATAATCATTATTCGATAATCGAAGACACCGGTAGGGCCAGGGGGCACATGCCCCCCTCACTTTTTGTCTAGATGACCTTTTTTTTTTTTTAAAAAAAAAAAATCTTGATATAGAGGACATTTTTAACTAACTGATGATTGTGCCTTCCCCCCCCCCCCCCACACGTGTCGTCGGCCCGGATACATATATATGTATTTATTTATGTGTGTTTGTATTTTTATATATATATGGGTATATGTGCGCAAAATAATGCCTTCTTCTTTTTCCGGCCATTAACTTAGTTGTATATTTATGTAAACTGTGAAACTTATTCAACGGCAAAATATAATGACAAAAGCAAAAACAAAACAAACAAAAAAAAAAAATCCTCAAAAATTAAGCAAAAACTGCATGATAAATTCTTTAAAAAAAAAACGTATTAAATTAAGACAACTAACAAAAATTATAAAAATTAATCTAAACCAAAAATACATTATAAAAAAAATTTTATTACATTATTATGCAAAATTATAAA
This sequence comes from Hydra vulgaris, assembly GCF_022113875.1. Taxonomy (NCBI): domain Eukaryota; kingdom Metazoa; phylum Cnidaria; class Hydrozoa; order Anthoathecata; family Hydridae; genus Hydra; species Hydra vulgaris. The sequence continues at coordinate 18,125,767 of NC_061165.1, forward strand.
AAAAAACAAATGAAAACGGGAAAAAAGGATGGCATGTTGTTAATGAAATAATTGGAAAAAACATTTGATTAATAAAAAGCTAGTTTATCAAAAATCTTCTATTTCTAAAATTTTGTGAGCTTCTTTGCTAATATTGGGTCAAACTTAGCTAAACAATTCCGCTCAACAAGTTTTAATTTTTATTCAAAAAGATATAGTACGCATACGGAAAAATCGAATCTTAAAGTTTGCGAACTGCGAGATGCTCTTAACTGCAAGATGCTCTTAACAACTTTTAAAAAAATAAATTCGCAGGTTTTGATCAAATTAACGCCAACGTTGTAACATCTGTACTTGATGTCATTGAAACATCTTTATTAAATATCTTTACACTTTCTTTAAAATCAGGTGTTGTTCCGGAGAAGTTAAAAATTGCCCAAGTAACAACAATTTTTAAGAATGGAGATGATTTCAACATTTCAAACCACAGACCGATTTTAATCTTACCTTGATTCTCAAAGATACTTAAGCGCATAATGTATAACAGACTCTATAATTATCTGGAAACAAAAGATATATTGTATAAAAAACAGTTTGAGTTCAAAAAAAGCAAAAAACGAAAACCCAGTCTAGCTTGAAAACGAGATATTGGACTCGATTTTAGAGCCATTGTTGTTTCTACTTCATATAAATGATCTTTATTTATCATCAAATCCTATGAAATTTATTATATTTGCAGATAACTTTAATCTCTTTATTCACACAAAGATATTAAAATACTTTTTAAACATGTTAATGAACAGATAAAGTTTATAAGTGGTTGGCAAGTAAAAAACTTGCTCTGAATGCTGATAAAACTAAATGCATTTTGTTTAAAAAATAGAATAATTATTTTGTTGTATACATATAGAGTATTAGATATTTGATTAACTAGCTCAATTATAGCATGGTCGGTTGAGTGGTTTTTTTTAAATTTAAATTATTTACCGTCAAATAAATGTAAAGTCTATTATACATGACGCGTTCTAGTAATTTGGAAAAACATGGTAAAACTGATATAGGTCTATAATTATTAGTATCAAAATCATCTCCAGATTTAAAAATAGGGGTGACTCGAGCAATTTTTAGTTTATCCGAGACAATGCCTGATTTTAGGGAAAGATCGAAGATGTGGTGCAATGATGGTTCAATGATATCAAATACTGATTTTACGACAAAGCTACTGATATTATCAAAGCCCGCACTTTTGTTGTTTTTTAGATTGTTTAAAGCGGATTGCAGTTCATTAGAATCTAGATGTGTTTCTTTCATAATCTTTTCTGTGGTAAGGTTCTTAATCAAGTAAGAATGAAATGTTGCAGAACTCGACGGAATTTCTGCTGCTAAATTGTGACCCACATTAAGAAAAAAGCTATTTAGATATTCAGCTATTATTATCTTATCACTGACTAATTTACCATCAATTAAAAGCTTTTTCGGGAGAGTGCTTTTTGTACAGTTATTATTACCAATTATCTCTTTAATCGAATTCCATGTTTTCTTAGCATTGCCATGTTTTTTTTTTTAAACAAATTTGAATAATAAAGCTTTTTTGAGTATTGTTTTGTTTTTTCAAACAAGTTTTTATAATTTTTATAAGTTATTTCATTTTTATAAGTTTTATTTTTTAGGAATTTGTCGTAGAGTTTTTGTTTTTTTCTTGAGGATTTGATTAAACCTTTAGACATCCAAGGAGTTAGAAGTGACTTTTGGTTTATAACAACAGTTTTAATTGGAAACGCTTTTTCATAATATTTACAAAATTGACCCAGAAAAAGTTCGTAGGCGTTGTTCGCATCGCTTGATTGCAATATAAGATCCCAATCAACATTGATTTTTAGTAAACTTTTAAATTTTTGTAAGGAGTTTTCATTGATCTCTCGTTTGTATAAAGGAGGTTTGGGAGAGGTATTGTTTGGTGCTATGTTTTTAGTAGTTAAGAGGTGGGAAAATGATCTGAAAGGTCTGTCTTAATTATACCGGTGAAAACATGGGAATTGTTGGTTATTACATTATCGACTAAGGTCGAAGAATTTTAAGTTACTCTGGTTGGCTTGATAGTTGTTGGAATGAAATTGTGCTCAAGTAGATTATCAACAAAATGTTTAACAGTATTATTAGAAGTATGCTTCAACAAATTAATATTTATATCACCAACTATGTAAACATGCTTTTGTGCGTTATTAAATTTGTTTAAGAATGAGCTAAGATGAGTTTTGAATGTTTTAAAATTTCCACCTGGTTGTCTATAAATAGTATTTATGATTATGTTTTTAGAGTTTTTATTAACTAATTCTATGCATATTGACTCACAATCTGTTTCATTCACACTAAGATCCCTACGCAAAATAAAGTCGATTGAATTGTGGATATAAACACTTACGCCTCCTCCAGCATGAATTTTACGCGGTTGGTGAACAAATGTATAATTTTTTAATTCAAATTGTGGATTTTTTTCACATTTACACCAAGTCTCTGTAAAACAAATAATGCCGAAATCGTGTTTTATTTTGTCAAGTAAAAATTTAAAATTTTCAAAGTTTTTGTTAAGACTTCGTATATTAATATTTAATATTGAAAATGAGACTTTGTTTTGGTGAAAATATTTTGCGGTTTGGGAAATTGAGTAGTAATTACTTTCATATGTTATTTGATCAAAGTATTTTGTATATGTATCTTTATCACTGAGACTTAAATTTTCAGGAGAATATTTTAATTGCAAGTTGCCCTCCGTTTAAAAATTAATAAAAATAATAAAAAAAACAGCTTAATATAAAGAAAAAAAAGAATAAAGATACTTATATAATGTTCCGATTTAACTCCTTCACAATCAGTTTATCATATGCTAAAACTGCATATTTTCCGGAATTTCAAATATCTAATGCTTTTAATAATGATTGCTTTACGCTAGGAGTTTTTTTTTATCTTTCTAAAGCTTTTGATACCGTAAATCACGACATTCTTCTAAAAAAACTCGAAGTGTATGGAGTAAAAAATAATAACTTACTTTGGTTTAAAGATTATTTATCAAACCGAAAGCAATATATTCAGCATGAAACAACAAAAACAACAAATAGCGCCATAACTTGCGGGGTTCCCCAAGGGTCGATCTTGGGACCATTATTATTTTTACTCTATATAAATGATTTATATTCAACATCAAACTTATTAAATTTAATCTTGTTTGCGGATGACTCCATTTTGTTTTATTCGCATAGAGACATAAGGACACTTTTTAACATAGTTAACAAAGAATTACATAAAATATATGAGTGGTTTAGGTGTAGCCAACTCTCTTTGAATATCAAAAAAACCAAGTTCATCCTATTTCATAAACTAAATAAAAAAGAAAATATTCCTCTTAAACTACCTGATCTTAAAATAAATAATACTAATATAAAAAGAGAAAATTTTATAGACTTTCTAGGTGTGGTCTTGGATGAAAATTTGTCGTGGAAGCTCCATATAAACACTTTAGAGAGAAAGCTCTCAAGAAATATTTCATTAATGTATAAAGCAAAACCTTTCCTAACTAACATTTCCTTAAGAAGTTTATACTTTTCATTAATACATAGTCATCTAAGCAATGGTAACATGGCCTGGGCAAGCACAAACTGTACTAAGCTTAAAAAACTCTACAGTAAACAAAAACATCCCTGTAGATATGTCTTCGGAGTAAGTAAAAACGCGTCTGGTGAACCTCTCTTATGCAAACTTGGAGCATTGAATATATACAAAATTAACATACATCTTGTTTTACAGTTTATGTACAAAATAAAAAATGGACTATCTCCGCCGATATTTTAACCCTATTTTAGCGAAATAAGTCATAAATACCCTACTAGATTCTCATATAACAACTTTGTCATCCCAAAATTTACATTAAAGTTAAATTCATACTCAATCCAACACCGCGGACCTTATTTGTGGAAAATTTTTCCCCAGATTGTTTCTATCAAAAGAAATACACTTGAACAGTTCAAATCTGAATCAAAGCGTTTTTTATTATCTACGGACTTAAATTTTCTTTTTCTTTTTTAGTATAAAATAAACTAGCACAATTTATTTATTTTGTTTGTTTTAACTTTTACTTGGTCTAAATTTATTTTACTAAACGAATTTATATATAAACAGTTAGATCAATTGTAAAACGGAGTTTTTCACATTTTTACATATTTTATCACAAACAGTTTATCACGATTTTATATATTTTGTTGTAAAATACGACCTGTAATAAAGTCACTATGGGGCTCGGTGATAAAACAAACTGATGTCTTCTTCTTGCTCCAGCCATTTATTTTATTATTTATGTTATTTTATAAATTGTCACTTTCTACGGCAAAAAATTTAAAAAAAAAAAAAAAAAAAAAAAAAAAAAAAAAATTATTTATTGTGGAAGATAAAAATTGTATTTATTGTAAAAGACAAAATAAACATAATATTAAAAAAAAAAAACTGAACCGAAAACTAATTCAATTTTTCCCTAATAAAAATATATTTTTTCACTTTTTCACATAAAATACCTACATATACCCAAATCTGAGAAAAACTAGTATTTAAACAACTCGAAAACTGTTTTTTTTTTGAAAAAAGTTATTATTTTTGGTAAATTACAAAGGGAGATTTTAAACTCGTCCTTCTAATATTGACATATTATCCACCTTTTTCTCCCTCCCCCCTCCTCCTTCTGAATAAATTTGTTTAATTTAACATCTAAGTTAAAAATAGAGCTACAAATTCTAAAATACAACATAACGTAAATTGAATAATATTGGTTTGTTGAGTATAGACAAAATAGTTAGCCCAACTTTTTATAACAAAACATTTAAAAACTTGTTTTTTACATCTAACATAGGGTAAAACAACCAGTATTCGCCATGCGACCACCGCATCTTGCGTCTTTGCCTTTTGGTTACTCAAAAACTAAGTAGACTTAAATCTAATTGGTGGAAAATTTCGAAATTGTTTCTTATAAAACTTATAAATCAATGGTTAAAGGGTGAGTTTGAAAAGACGGACGTGAAAGCAAAATAACCCCTTAGCTAGTAATCACCACGAAAAAAAAAAATAATAATAAAAAAAAAAATTATATATATATATATATATATATATATATATATATATATATATATATATATATATATATATATATATATATATATATATATATATATATATATACATATATATATATATATATATATATATATATATATATATATATATATATATATATATATATATATATATATATATATATATATATATATATATATATATATATATATATATATATATATATATATATATAACTTTATTTTCTCCTTATCGTCAAGTATGATCTCTAGCACATACTTTGACTCTTGGACTTTGACTTTAGGTAAACTACAAAATAAAAAACAATAATAGAAAAAAAAAACATAAAGAGCGTGCAAAGTGGAGGGAATGAACAAGTGATTGGCAACTGATTCAGATGTTGTTCTGTTAAATAAAAATAAAAAAATAAACAAAACATTTATAAACACTTTATAAATGTCATTTTATCTACTTTTTTTTTGATTCTACGCAGTCATATGACCAGGGCCGTTCCGAGGGGGTAGGAGTGTTATGAAGGGGGAAGGTGCCTTGCCTCCCTACGAATTTTATTAGTCGGCATATTAGACACTGGAGGCGGCAAAATTGGATATTTAGTCGGAAAATGTCGGCCAACGAGCACCTTTTTCTTTTAAGATAAGTTTGTCATAAAAGTATTTTTTAACTTTAGTCTGCAAAAAACAGATAAAATCCGCAAAGCAGAATAAGTTCGAAACTGTGAAAAAAATAAAAATATTGATACGGGAATGTTCGAATTAATATCAAAACTGTGAAAAAAGGAAGCAGAATCGAAATTTTAAAAAGTGGAAATTGTGAAAAAAAGAAACAACTTCGAAAATAATAAATGTAAATTTACATCAAATCTACATTGACTTTAAAATGGACTTTGAAGTGACTGCCTGCCACGACCAAAACTTTCAGTGAATGTATGTACACTTCCTGCATATTCTCTCTAGATATTCATTCGATATATGCACACTTCCTCGACGCTCTCCCTCAATATAATTCTATCAAACTTATTGCGTATTTACTGTTTTCGAAATTGTTCTACATTTCTACATTTGTAGATTTCGCTGTAAAAATCTTTCGACATTAATCAGAAAATCGCTTTTTTGATTTTAATTATTAAAATAAGTGTTCGATCTTATTCCATATTTATTCTTTATAATATTGTTCTAGACTTATGAATTTTGATATAAACACTTTTTGAGATCAAGGTCTTAATCATTAAAATGAGTTTTGGTGAGTTTTTTTTTTTATCCTAATAGGTGTAACTTATGGTTTTTCTTTAGGTAATTAATTAATAATTTCTCTCGATGTTAGTTTAATTTTTTTACATAAAAGTTGTTATTCATTGTTCATTCATAAATTATAGTTGTTATATACAATCATATTTTCAATGAAACAGCACACGTAAATAATAAAGGAAATAAAAATATTTTTTATGGTGGTTATTGGTCGCCATAATCTTATCATTGGATCTCATTTAAAAAATGTAATTACATGTGACTCTTTCCGTTATCTCGAAATGAATTCGTCAGATAATGTAGCAGTGTCATCCAAAAGCATAGCTTTTGAATTAATTATATATGCTATCGGCTTCACCATATTAGTTTACAACTGACACATCCAAAAAATAAACTTTGTAATTTGTTTTCTCTTTTATGTACGAGAAACTAATCACTTGCAAATCAATGAATAATTCTTGTATGTTGAAGTTTTTAAGACAATTTAAAACTGATAATATTTCGGAAGTGTCGAACCTTTGTAGGCATTTTTAAGCGCAAGTACTGCCTGATGGAAGATTCTCACTGAAGAACTTTCATAGCATAAACATTTTATGACAAAATGTAGCTTTCAAATTGACGCCATCCATATTTTTTGAATTTTAAAATTTTATACTATGTTTTGTTTTTGTTCAGAAAAAAAATTTAAACCGCATCACGAGCTACGTTTGCCACAGCTACTGGAAGATCTTAAAGGTATTATGGGCTCTTGGACGCAGATTTTCTTCAAAGCTGCAGTTGAACCTGGAACTCTAAGTTCTAATTATCAATAGAACTTGCTACTAAAAAAAAGTGTGTAAACCGAAGCGCATCTCTCAAGGTCTTTTGAGGTTATAGCCACCGTACTTATTATTTGAGGTCATTTATTCTGTGGGCATGATAAAGACTAACTCTCTAACTCTTTTTCTTTACGCTAAAACTAAAAAGTCCAAAAAAAGGGTGCACACGGAGTATTTTACCTCATATATTCTTTAGGAACATATATCTCATATTTAAAACAAAAATTGTTACACCAAAAAATGTAATATAAATATCAAAATATTAGCATATGCATTGCTGTTATTTTACTTATTTAAATTAATCCATTATTATCAATAATTCATCGCAACATTAACAGTGCAACATCGCAACATAAAATTAACAACATTTTATTATAAATGTACTTGTTGCTTGATATAATTTTTACTGATATTTAAAAAAATTAACTAGAAAATCAAAGAAACAAGTTGAATTATTTAACTTTAAGTGTGGAATCTAGGAAATCTACGGTAAGTAACAAGATCTATTCCTCGATATAGGTGAAGCGGAGAAACAGCTTGAGAAGACAAAAAAAGTTCCTCTAAAAATACCGATCTGACAGTGGATTCCAGGAGGCTATACATGAGACAACTGAATTGGCCAAACAACTGGATCTGGACCCTGGATTTCAAGAAGCATTTCACTCTCGTCCACATAAGAAAAGGTTCAAAATCAATTTCTTCTATGCCAAATATAAATAACTTTTATAATTGTTTTTGAATGTCACAAAAAGTATTTAGTATTAGCGAAATATTGAACCTTTCTGCTATGTTTTGTTTATATTTAGAAATCAATTAAAAGCACTGTTATTTTAGGACTTTAAACTTGGTAATTACAATGAAAAACACTGGGCAAGTTAAGCCCGCTCATATTACGCAAAAATGACAGTTTTAAATAAAGTCAGAACTAAATCTTTCTATGCATTGTTCTTCAAACAAAAGTAGATATAATTTTTAGCAATCATATTTTTTTATGAAATATATTTTTTTTGCTTTACCACTAAAATATCACGCCACAGATTTATTTATGCATGATGATATTATTTTAACAACACAAACAATACAATAGCGTTTTAATTAGATACAATAGCGTTTTAATTAGATAATTAGATGAGAGTCGATAATTACTGCGTACGAATTTACGCCAATTGTCCTGATTACTGTAATCACAACATAAAATCAATTCAAAAAATACAAAGCAACTATAACTTCACTGCTTACATCTAAGAAAACTCATATGCTCGAATTAACAAAGTGCTCATATTACCCATTTACCCTATATTATTTTAACGAAAAAAACAATGTCTTTTTTATCTGTACATTTTAATCTACACATACATTTTGCCGCAAAACAGCAAAAAAAAAAAAAAAGCAAAAAAGCAAAAATGCAGCAAAAAGGCAAAACCTTAAGCAAAAAGAAGATAAGTATGTATATATATATATATATATATATATATATATATATATATATATATATATATATATATATATATATATATATATATAATATATACACACACTTATCTACTTTTTACAGTAACTTTTGCGTATGTGCTGCATTTTTGTTTGCGTTTTTGCTTCAAAACTCGTTGCTTTTTTGTTTTATTTTCATTTAAGTTTTTGCTATATATATATTTATATATATGTATATAAATATATATATATATATATATATATATATATATATATATATATATATATATATATATATATATATATATATATATATATATATATATATATATATATATATATACCTTAACTAATACCCTTTTAGAAAATTGCCTTCAGCTTGAAAAAATTAATCCATCTGTAAAATTAACATAAAAATTATGAGGAGGTAAAATAATTTACCAACTACTACTTAACATTATTAAGTAATTTACAAATGGCACAGGTCATAACAGTGTAGAGCAGAACCATTTTCATCGACCTTCCTAAGTTTAACACAATACGTTTTTAGTTACTGACGCAAAATAATAACACTTGGTTATACTTTAAATTGACGAAAGTGTCAACTAAATCCTTAAAATAATTTTTATAACACGAACCATTAAGATTAAAATGAAGTTAACTTATATTATACAGGAGTTATCAATTTTTTGTTATCCCCTTGATTAATTGTTCTTTAGAAAAGAAAATTGTTAACTTAAAAATGTTAAATGCACACGTTTAAATAAATTTATAAAACATAACAAAGTCTATTATACTACGCAACTGAGTACAAATACCTTTCAAACAAAAGAAAATTTAATTTACGATCAAACATAGGTATAACAAATTTTTTAATACATTAATGCATCATAGAACAAACTAAAATAAAAATTATAAGAGATAAGTAGACATAAAAATTTGTAAACCAAGCTGACCCGACCCGGGCCTTGTTAAGTCTGTTCAACAAAGACCATTTGTATATTATTTATTTGGCCTCTTTATTTCATTAAATTTTTAGTAAACGGTAATTTGCCACCATTTACTAAAAATTCCTTTTGTAACTCGAAATTTAATTTTTCTAAATATTTTGGCTCTAATAAAGAGGTTCCTTCCCTCTTTTTGCTTTAATGGTGGCCTGGTGAATAAAATAAAATATTAAAATGTAAAACAATGATCTACTTATATAAAAATGTTTGCTTTCTTTCCTCAAAAGTGTTGCAGATACAGACTAAGCTAACTAATTAGTTAAACACTTAAATAAAACTTAAGTAACTCGATATTAATGCGCAAAACTACAATATTCTCCATATTTTTAAAGGTTTTTAGTTACGACCGCCCATTCAACCCATACGACCCCCCAATCAATTCTCTCTCTACAATTCTCAATACTAATTCTTATTTAAGTCTCATCTAAGAGAGAGAGGAAGTGTTTTAAAAACACCATGTTAGAAAAAGTAAAAAAGTCATGCAATAAATAACAGTAACTGGTTTTATTATGCTACCAATAAACAAAATTATTTTTACCTTAACTAAAAGTTAATTTCCAGCATTTCTTAATTTATTTCCAGCTTCTCTCTAACTGTTGACAAATGATTAATATTGTAAATTTCACATCATATTAAATTTACAAAATTAAAACCATGTTTCAACAGTAAGCAAAATAATCAAGTGATGACTAAGACAACAAAAAAAAAAATCAACAATTATATTAAGATTACATAAGTAAAAAAAAAAAAAAAAAAAAAAAAAAAATCATTTAAAACTGAAATTTTTATTATTTGTTACTATAAATAGTAAAATTCATACTTTGCTTTATTTCAAAGTGTCTAATGTAAAATCAAATAATAGACATCAACAGCGCTTGACACTGAATTCTGCCAAGTAAGTTTTTGGTTCATCAAGCAAAATTTCTTATATTTCAACGACAATTAATTTTATCATGCCTAGATCTATTTCCTTCATATGACAACAATTTCAAGTCACCTATAACCATTTACACTAATAACTTCTTCGAGCCTAATATTATAAATCTGTTATCATTAAATATATATTACCAGTGGTTATGCTACTGTTACAACTGAATAAATGGACGTTTTATATTTTTACAACTGAAAAATATAAAACAAAATTTATTTACATTATTTTAATTTAGCAAAGAATTTAGAACACAGTGCAAAGTTATTTGCATTGTGTTCTAAATTCTTTGCTAAATTAAGAAAGCCTTCAGGCACAATCTTAATGCACAAAAATAATAAATGCAGAATCTTGTATAAAAAATGAAGCAATGTCAGTCTAAAGTAATATATATGTATGTATATATATTCAAATTTTTTCTTTGAGATAATATTCATATAGATTCATAGAGAAATATAAAATATTCCGATATATAGGCACATTTAAGTATATAAACTTACCTGTCAAAAATTACAGTCAGTTTTTCATGTTAAATACATAAAATATATATCTAATATAAAATTAAACAAAAAATTAAACTTACTCAAATCAGTAACAGTTCGACTGTCTAAATATTTTTATTATTAACCCTTCTATTTAAAAAATAAAAACAAATGATTTGAAGTAACTAAAAAGCACTTTAGCTCTTTCCAATTGCACTAAAAAATAAAATAAATCTTGCTTGCTAAGTTGCCTAATTCTTAAGAATCTGATAACAAATAAGTAAAAAACCAAGAACAAACAAACATTTATTTACTAAAACTACTCTATTTAAACAAATTAAAGTATACAGAGAACAACATTGATACTCCTTGAAAGCTGAAAAACTTTTTATCTCAAATTTGTTTGTAGACCTTGCTTATGAAACCACTTGAATAAGAAAAGCATCAAAAAAGCCTAGAAGCTGGTATATGCTACATTGAATTTTAAATGTTGATTGGTGTAGATATTTTTAAAAAATTCAAAATGATTTGTTCTTCTATAGCAAATAAATGCACCATAAATCTGAAGTTAAAAATGTAATGAATAAGTAAATACAAAGAAAAACATCATATGTGAATTAAAAATCAATGTACCTGATAGAGATAAGCTGCGGTGATACCTGAGTAGTATCACCACATACACGTATTTATCAAAAAAATTTTAACTTTGATTATAATATAAATGCAAACATATATGCAAACTTTTAACAACTATAAAAGAACATTTATTAGCATCAATTATTTTTAATGTAACAAAGAATGCAGACTACAATGCACGACATTGTTAATAAAAATGAAGTTATGTCAGTCAGTATATATTTATCTAAAGTAGTGAAAAAGAATAAACCATTTAAAAACAAAATTAAAAATTTCTAATGAATATATATTTAGATACCTTAAAATGAAGCATAACATAACACTCTTTTGACAAATTCCAGAGCAAATTTTTAAAATTTTTCTATTCCTTATTATTTTATTCCTTATATCGATAAAATACCACATTCAACTAATGTAATTAAAACCTTTATTAGATCTCTCTTGATTAACTAAAGAATTTAAATTTTAAATAAACTCTAACTAAATTTTAACAAACAAACAACCAAAATAAATCTTCATATTAATAGTACGTTATTAAGTTGATTAATAGATCAAACAATTTAATCTACTCTAATAATCTACTACCTTATTAATAAACTTTAATTTTTTTTCTACGACTCAGTGTAACTATAATATAGATATTTTTAAAGTAAAAAAGAATTTAATATTATAATATATATGATTTTAAAAACCTGAAATTTTAAATCTACCTCGAAGAAAACAGATATATATTGAAAAGTATTTTTATTTCTTTTTAAAAATTTAAAAATGCTTTATAACTTACTTGTTTCGATATTATCACCAACGTCTAAATAGAAAAACAAACAAACATTCAAGTCGACTTATTTGTAAATCTTATAATATATATGATTTAAAAAACCTGAAATTTTAAATCTACCTCGAAGAAAACAGATATATAATAAAAAGTATTTTTATTTCTTTTTAAAAATTTTAAATTGCTTTATAACTTACTTGTTTCATATTATTACCAACGTTTAAATAGAAAAACAAAGATATATGAGTTATATATAGGATTTTAAAATATATATAATTTTAAAAAACTGAAACTTTAAATCTACCTCAAAGAAAACAGAGGTATATTGAAAAGTATTTTTATTTCTTTTTAAAAATTTAAAAATGCTTTTCAACTTACTTGCTTCAATATTGTCATCATCTAAATAGAAAAACAAACAAACATTTAAGTCGACTTATTCTTAAATCTAGTTTAATTTCTTCAATAATAAAAAAAATTTAATCTTTGAGGATTAAATTCATTTACAAAAATCCGTTTAAACCATTTTAACATTGTAAAGTTAATTTAAAGTTTTAAAAAACTGAAACTTTAATTCTGCCTCAAAGACTTCTAAACTTACTCCCTCCAATATAATTATATAATATATATAGTATATATGATAAATAAACCTCCACAATTTCCTTGGTTTAACAACTCGATTATGATTTATAACAACTCTGTAAACATGAATTTTCTAATAACCTAAATAAATTACAGATAGACAAACATAAACTAACACAATTAAATCCTAAACCAAAATTCATTCATGCAAGACAAATAATTTTATATTTATTGAAGAGCCAGAAACATATTTTTTTTCAAAGAGCTAAAGTATTAACAATATTAAAGACAAATTTTATTTATAACAAAATTTTCAATAAAAATTAAATTATGATAAATTTATAACAAAATATTGTCATGGCTTTTATCCCAATAACCAAAACTAAGTGAAAGCATGAAGCTACCCATAAATATATTTTAACGCTAGACACAAATTAAGAATTAAAGTAATCTATAACACGAAGCTTTAAATTTAAAATTTAAAAATGATTACAATAAATTAATTACTTTTAAATTTAAAAAAAAATTTAGATTACCTATAATTTTAAGCTACTAAACATTATCTACTTAATGTCAACTTAGATATTTTGAACTCGTACCATGAAAGGTTGAAGGGAAATCTGTAAGTAAGCACGCGGTAAAGAAAAGTCTAGAAACTACTTAAAAAGTGTATTTTACAGATACAGAACCGTACCGTAACTATAAAACAATACGCGTAACTATGCGCACTATTAATATTCATAGGCTATTAATTATAGGCGATAAGTAAATGCAGCAATGTAGACTAAATTATATAATTTGATTTTTATAATGTGTTTTTTTATTGTTATTTGATTGAACTGTTATTTAGAGTGCTAATAAAACTTAAAAATGCAAAATAACAAGAGAAAAACTGAAAAAGGATTTGGTCCAAAAGGCGTAGTAATAGAGGTAGCAAACCGCGTTATTGATGGAAGAGTAACATCAGTTCGTGCATCAGCAAAAAAGTTTGGAATCCACTACTCAACTCTGCCTCGTTATATTATAAAAGTTGAAAAAGTTATTGATATGTGAATGCCATTACCTTATCGTGGATATGAAAAAAATTAAGTTTTTACTTATGAACAAGAAATAGCTAATGCTTCATAAATATTAATAGCTTCTGATTTCTATTTTGGATTATTGCCATATGAAAAAAGAATGCTTGCATTTGAATGTGCAGTAAATTATGGTATTATATTTCCCAAATTGGGGTTAAAACATTCAATGGCTGGTCCTGATTGGATAAGAGTGTTTTTAAATCGACATCCAATATTGTCTATCTGAACTCCAGAAGTAACTAGTCTTGTACAAGCAATTAGCTTTAATCGTGCTAATATAGGTGTTTTTTTTTCAAAAATTATCAGAGGTTACAGATAGACATCATTTTTCTGCATCAAATATCTTTAATGTTGATGAGACTGGTTTCAACACTGTGCAAAAACCAAATAAGTTAATTACTTGTTAGGGTATTAAGCAAGCGGGACCATTAATTTCTCAAGAACGAGGGACATTAGTGACGATGGTAATCGCCGTAAAAGCATATGGCAATAGTGTGCCTCCAATGATTCTTTTTCTAAGAAAAAAAATTCTTTGATCACTTTATTTGTGATGGGCCAAATGATTGCATTGGTGATTTGAATGGATCAGGCTGGATGAATGAGGAGTGCTTTGTTACTTTATTCGACATGTAAAGCCATCAAAAAGCCATCAAAAGAAAGCCGTGTTATTACTTATAGACAATTTTATCAATTCAAATAATAACATTGTGTAAAAATGATGGTAGAGTTTTGCTTTCTTTCCCTCCTCATTGCTCGCATATGTTGCAACCTCTTAATAGATCTGTATTCGAACCATTAAAAAAATGCTTTACTAACGCACAAGACTCATGGATGAAAAGTAGTCCAGGGAAAACAATGAGTACATATATTTTGCCAGGAATTGAAAAAAATGCATTACAACATTCTCTTACTCAACAAAAAATATCTTCTGGTTTTAGAGTGGCTGGAATATTGACATATAATTAGGATATATTTGTTACCTATCGTCCAGCAACCCAATCTAATGCAGGTATTGATATTAGTATATCAACTTCAATCTCAGATGCAATACCATCTCCGGTGTCAAAAGTTTCCCATGATGTTGTTAGACCGCTACCAAAAGCACGACCCAGAAAAGAAATACTCTCTAGATCAAAGAGAAAGCATACAGAAATATTCACAGATACACCAGTAAAACACCGTCTTGTGGCTGAAAAAGAAATTAGTTCTAGAAAGCGAAAACCTGCTAGTACTTCTACATCAAAATAAAAACTAATAAAGAAATATAATTGTTGACTTGAAATGTAATGTAACTTTTTAGTTTCTTTAATGCTAGTTTGTTTTTTTATGAACGTTTATTGCTTGGGTATTTTTTATTTTGTTATCAAAGTTAGATTTTTGTTTATTTTTATGAGTTGCGTTTTATATTATTTATAAAACTTCTCTTGCATTTTTATAAATTGATTTTATGTTTACTGACTGAAGGAATACTTTTTTTAAAACCACTTAAGGTTTAAACAATATATAAGTTTAAATAATTATCCTCATTATTTTCTTTTTTCAGTTTTTAAAGTCTTTGAAACTAAGCATTAGTTTACTAAACATGTCGAGAACATGTCAAGTCTAAATACTACTTTTCTTTTCTTT
Source organism: Hydra vulgaris (assembly GCF_022113875.1). NCBI lineage: Eukaryota > Metazoa > Cnidaria > Hydrozoa > Anthoathecata > Hydridae > Hydra > Hydra vulgaris. The sequence goes on from NC_061165.1 coordinate 18,141,487, forward strand.
TATTTATAATGCTTTGTCGCCAAATAGAAATTACAGAATAACTTGTAATTTTTATGTGAACTCTGCAAAGCTTATACTTTAAAAGTATTGCGTTGCAACTTGCCCTGTACACTGTTGCTCTTTGCCCCGGTGCAGAGTAAAATGCCCATACTTTCGCCTTACTATTGCGGAATAACTAAATTTGATATTTTATTTATTAATGTTAGATTAATACATAACAAAGTCTAATTTAAAACCCTGAAAAATAAAATCGAAGATATATATATATTTAAAGGGTATAAATTAAGTTTTTAAGTTTTGTTACAATCAACTCTGGTCTACCTTACATTTATACATCATATCTACAATACCTTATGCCTTATCAGTTAAAAACGTCTGAGTGCTTCCAATATTATACAGAGTATAATACTATTTTGATAGTTATCTAAATTAGCTCATTGTTGCGCACTCGTTTTAAATTAACGGAGGTGTGGTAAAAAACATTATGTATTTTAAACTTTTTATTATATTTAAAAAATATAATTTTAATAAAATTGTTAGTTTTTAATTTAAAGTTAAAATTTTTAATTGTGTTCCGAATAAAAACATATTTTTTTAACTCCCTTATTGTTTAAAATAAAAATAAGTTTAAAATATTAGCTGGCATTTTTTTTTTTTAATATTTGTTATTTATAATCCAAAAAAAACAACTTTCTTTTTTTTTCAAAAGTGTTTAATTTGTATTTTATTAAAACCGAAAAAAATTAGATAGAAAAATTAAAAAAAAACAGCTGATAATGGGAATCAAACCTAGACCCAGGGCCGGCGCGAGTCAGTGTCACGTGGGGGATGAGGGTGCCATTACAACTTTTGCCGACTTATAAAAAAAAAAAAGACTTCGTTTTTCCAAAATTTGCCGACTGTCATGACGACATTTGCCGACTGTCTAACCTATATCGAAAAGGTCGACATTTGCCGACTAACTAGTCTAAAAGGGTCCAATTTGCCGACTAAAGGAAATTGGACCCTTAATAAAACTAAATTAAATCGTATGGAAGTGTTGCCGTATAGCAAGTTTCAAGTGAAAGTAAAACTAAAAAGCTTGATATATGTTTTAATATGTTTTTAACATAACATATCTTGAAGAAAATTATATATTTGCGTAAGTTAGATAATAGCATACACTTTCATTGACTTTTTTTATATTCAAAAGTGCTGCTACTCTTTCTCGCTATTACCTCCGCGCAATGGATGCCAAGAGTATCGTGTTTATATTAATTAAATTTGTTTAAATTACTGGTTTTTTTTATTTGTTTCTGTGTTCTAATTTTCGTTGGCATATATATGTATATAAATAAATAAAAATGAGCAATATATATACCTTTATGGTGGTGCATAAGCATATTTTAATTGATTTAATTGTAAATACTTTAAAGCATTTTAAAAATTCAACCTTATGTAAATAAGTAATAAACGTAAAAAGCATAGGTAAAAACTTTGACTAACCAATTTAAACGACTCAATTAAGTATATAAGTTGTGGCGCTAAAATAAATTTTTAAAATTGTTCTTGGTCTTGCGGAAAAACTGTTTTTGATTTTTGATAACTATTATGAATGTTTGGAAAAATCACTCAGACAGAGTGTCACCAATTTTTAAAAATTTTCTTTGTTAAATATTTTTTTATGAATGATTTGAACACTATTGCACTTCTTTTGTTACTTAACTCTACTAAAATAAGATTTTAAAGTAAAAAAATTTTAAGGTAATGTAGGTGATATAGCATAAGTAAAATAAGCAGTTTCGAAAAAACAAGTTTATATATGTTTTTTAAATTGGTATAGAATTCTTAACATTTTGTGAAAGTTTCTAATACAAACCGTTTTACCGATTCACAGAAATCAGACCTAAAATTTGAAGCAATTATTTAGCTTTTTTTGCGTTTAATGTAAATGTAAAAGGCAGTTTTAGCAATATGGCCAGATTCTAATCGTTTTAGATTATTTTATTCTTTAGACTAACAACTTTCATACAAAATAGCTAAAATAGCTATTTTGTATGAAAATAGCTAAGAGGTAAATTTAAGTTTAAATACATGAGCTGGGAATCTATCAAGACCCAGCTATAGTTATATTTTAAATTGGGCCACTGTCTTTGAAGCAACAACAAAACTTAGTAGACTATTCCTATAAGGTAAATTATGTCGGGCTAAATTTCTAGCAAACTCTCTCTTGATTTTGAGTTTCGCATTGCGAAGACCACTAATTGGAACATTGACTGTTAATGGGCGGAGTGTTTGATTTTGCCACTTAACTATATTAAAGTTTTTGGAAATTTTAAAATATTGTATAAGGTCACTTTTTATTCTGAGTATAAAGTAGTTAAACCCAAATTAGCCAGACGTGATTTATAACTCAGATTCCGTAACTGAGGAAGCAACTTAGTAAAACGTCTCTGTACCTGTTCAATTGTTCAATATCTTTTTTATGGAATGGATTCCAAACTGGTGCGCAGTACTCAAGTAGAGGACGAACATATGATGAGCAGAGTTTGAGAAACATACACATATTCCATTTTTTAAAGGTTCTCTTAAACATTTCTAAAACGGTATTATATTTTTGTGCTGCTAGGATTATTTGGTTAGCCCATTTGAGCTTGGTGTTTATATAAACTCCTAGTGTTCGTTCAACAGAGATATTCTCTAGTTGTATTTGATTTCCAGCATTTTCTTCATGTAAAGAGAGCCATTGAAATACACTGATCTGCCGTGAAATTTTAAAACTTTACATTTGCTGAAGCTGAAATCCATACACCACTGTTTAGACAGCCTGAACATCGAACAAATTCGAGAACACGTTTTAATTTGATAACTAGTTTACAATCATCAGCAAACAATTTACAATAATTTATGACAAGTTCTGGCATATCATTGATAAAAATAAGTAACAATCGTGGTCCAATAACAGAGCCTTAGGGCACTCCACTCAACACCTCAACCCAATCTCAACACAACTCACGCAAAACAACACGCTGCTTTCTTTTGCTGAGAAAGTCTTTCAACCAAGATATAACGTTTCTACAATAACCATAACCAACCAATTTGAGTTGAAGCAGGTAATGAGACCTTATCAAATGCTTTGGCTAAATCAAAAAGAATTAGCAAAGCTGCACATCCATCACTTAGTGCTTCAGTAACAATATCAAGCACCTCTAAAAGATTAGTTTTACATAATTTTAATTTTACAAATTCATGTTGATGTGGCGACAATAGATTGTTCAAGAGCAAAAAATCAGCCACCATATAACGTACAATTTTCTCCATTAATTTGCCAACTGTAGAGGTTGAAGAGATTGCCTATAATTACCTGAATCTGTGAGTAAACTTTTTTTAAATATTGGTGTAATGTTTGCCTGTTTCCAAAAATAAGGAAAAAGGCCTGACTCGAATTAATTTATAAGTAAAAGTGAAAGCGGTGCACTAAAACGTCTGCTACATTTTTGTAACGCTAACGGATGGATACCATCAATACCAGTACCTTTGGATTTATATAACTTAGAACGTATTAGTTCAATTTTATTTGGACAAAAATTGCTTCAAGATTTGGTTTGCAGCAGGTTTTAGTACAAAGAGGAAAGCCCGGATTAACTGGGTGATTGGTAGGTTTAGAGAATGATTTGTAAAACTGGTCATTCAGATAATCAGCAATAGCTTTTTTTCAACAAATTCAGTACCAACAGAATTAATAAGTGATCGAATTTCACTAATACAAGGTTTTTGGCGGTTCACATAAGCATAAAGCTTCTTTGGATTGAATTTACACCCTTTAATTATACCGTTTTGTAAAACATCCACCGGAAAAGTTAATAATTAGGAATAAATTGTTTACAAAGAGAGGTGTAAACTAATATAAATAATCCAAAGCACTCATCAGCTGACTTATTATTAAACATCTCAGTCCAATCTAATGCATCAAGAGCTAGACTAAAAGCACTTTAATTATTTTTTTCATGAATAAAATTTATTTTATGAAAAATAGGTACATTGATTTGAGAAGTTAGTCTAAAGTCCAATACCAACGAATAATGAAGGCAGTTTTTCGCCTGTAAAATTGACAAAGTAATCAGGGTTGTCAGAAAAAATTAAATCTAAAGTGTTGTCGAGAAAAGTAGGTTCAGTAACAAACTGGGTGTAAAAACAAGCACTAATATTTTTTAGGAATTCACAACTAGCAGGTTTTAAATGACCACCCAGATGGATCTATATAAAAACAGTGTGATTGAAGTCATCAACAATACGTAAACTGGTGTACATTCCATTATTAATAAATACTTTAGCACGTGCAATAGATTCATTAATTTGAAAATTATACTCATACTGCGTCTGAGGATGACGATAAATACACCCAACTAAGATACGATGATTTCCTATAACAATATTGCATCAAACTTGCTCAATCATCTGCTGATCATTAAACTCGCAATTTAATAAATGAATATCTTTTCTAATGTAAATGTCTACGCAACCGCCTCCTACTTTTCAATTATGTAAATATTAAGTTGTAATTATTTATAGAGGTCAGCGATGATGACCTCTATAAATAATTATGGTTTTCGCAACAAACACTCAACAACTCATTCATTAATAGAAATAACAGAGAAAATTAGACAAGCAATCGATAATAAACACTTTGCGTGTGGAGTGTTTATTGACATAAGAAAAGCATTTGATACAGTTGAGCACACAATCCTCTTAGAAAAATTGAAACACTACGGTATAAGAGGTATTCCTTTTCTCTGGTTTTCCTCTTATCTTTGTAATAGAACACAATTTGTTTCAATTAATGGTATCAACTCAGGACTAGCTAAATCTTTTAATGGTGTTCCGCAAGGCTCGGTTTCAGGTCCATTACTTTTTCTTATTTTTATCAATGATTTAAATGTTTCTCTTAAATTTTCTACTGCTTATCACTTGGCGGATGACACCAACTTACTCCTAATTAATAAATCACTTAAAAAACTTAACAAAAATATGAATCACGATCTAGCTAATGTTGTTCAATGGCTCCGCTCCAATAAATTATCTCTTAAATCTAAAAAAACGGAAATTATTATATTTAAATCTGCTAAAACAAAAATAAATAAGCAATTAAATTTCAGATTAAGTGGCTAAAAAATAAATCCAGTTAACTCTATTAAATATCGCATCGCATCTTCAAGACTTAGCATTGAAATTAAGCAGATCAAATGGTATTTTAGCTAAAATTCGTCATTTTGTTAACCATGAAACTTTGCTTAATTTATATCATGCTATTTTTCACTCTCATCTCAGATATGCTTGCCAAGTTTGGGGACAATCTAAGCAGCTTGCTTTATTAAGACTAACTTATCTCCAAAACAAAGCTCTAAAATTAATTTACTTTAAAACATACTAATTCAAACTGTAGCATACTCTATTTTTTATCTAAAGTCCTTAAATTGTGTGACCTTATTCAGCTATCAAATTATCTATTTGTTTGGAACCAAAATCATAATAACTTACTTCTTACATTTATCAACTTTTTTAGTTATAGGGAAAACTGTAAATATATTCTACGATCTGCTCTCAACTTTAAATTATCTGTACCTAAATACTGAACTGTTCATTACGGCTACGAATCCATACAACATAAAAGCATACAAACCTGGAACAATCTCCCTTCCCAATTAAAATCTTTTAAATCATTCTCAAAATTTAAAACTGATTTCTTTAACCATTTTTTAGAAAAATACTCTTTATAAATCTTATAGCTTTTTACAACTTATTATTTATAACGCAGTGCTTCTATTCATCTTTTAATTTTTCTCATTTCTATCGTGATATATTACAAATTTTAATACCAATTATTAAATTTATTATTAAAAACTGATATGTTTCTATAGTATTCCTTATCACTGTTGTTGTTATTATTATTATTATTGCTATTATTGTTATTATTATTTTTATTATTATTATTATTATTATAGTATATTCTTTTTATAATAGCTACTATTATTTTTTTTTATCACTATAATCACTACTATTACTTTTATTATTCATACTTGTATTATAATTATTATTATTACTATCTCCGTCTTATTTTTTATTTATTTTGACAGGTGTTTACTTTATATTAGTACAAGTTACTATTTGTAAATATCCTTGATGTAACAACTTTATTCAGAATATATTTGATTTGATTTGATGAATTGAACCAAGTTCCTGTAATGGCTATTATATGAGAATGATCTAGCGTGGCTCTTCGAGCTTTGAAATCCGTCCATTTGTTCTCCAACGATGTAGCATTTGTGTAAAAGCATTTAAGATCTGAAATAATAGTAATAGAATAGTAATAGAAGATAAAGAAGATGAAAAAACTGCTTTAACTGGATCTATGTGACTATGACAATACATAGACATTTTAAAATTATTTTAGACTTCCTTTCTATCTGTCCAACAAATTGACACAAAACGGATTTCCCAAAAACCTTTTTTACCATGTAAATGCCGTGTTGAAGACTCCCTTCAGTACCTTCTACTTTTTTAGTCAACTTTTCATTTCTGGCTATACACTCAGCACGGAGATTAGAAGGTGAAATCCTCTTATTTTCGGTTTGGTCAGCTCTAATAAAAATTCTGCTAAAACCAGACACTTTCTTGAGATATCTAGCATTTTCCTGTGCTGTCTGATGGTTTCCATGACTTTTAAATTTTACTAATATAAGAGGAGAATGCGAAATCATTTGGCTCCTCTGAGTTGCATTTAAATTTTTTAACTGAGAAACTTCAGAAGGAACATATTTTTTTTGAGTTTCCTCCGGACCTTAACATCATTTCTAGACAATTTTAAAATAGTCTAAATATAATCTACTGCTTTGTTATCATCATTCTGGTTAGAAGACTCTGCCACACGACTGACAATAAAATTATTTTCAATTCTACTTTTTCATTACTTTCCTTTGTAATTTTGGAAAAAAAACTGCATCGTTCATTTTGGAGGTTCCATTTCAATCTTTGTCAATGAAGCCAGGCCATGCATTAACACTACTGATACTGTTAGAATTTCAATTATATTCAAAACTATCAATTTCAAGACGCTTTGCATCATTGTCTGCCTCTAATGAACTAGCTATTGTAACAATAGTTAAAACCAGTGACAATAATTTTCCACACCAAGTATGGAGTTGCTTAGTCAGTTTACTTGAGTTTCCTTGGGCAGTTCTTGGCCAATTTTCTTCTCGAAAAAAGTCCATGGTATTTGAATAAACATCTACTCTCACTATGATGAGTTAGTCTTTAATAGGAGGGCGACCACTCTAAATACCAGTATATTACCTCGCTATCTCTGAATTTTTTGAATTTTTATATATCTTCGCAAACGAATGTGGCTGTGTATATAAATTTTGCGATTAATGTAGAAATGTAATAACTTTGCGTAGTATAACATGTTTGTAAAAATAATAAGTTTGCGTAATAAATAATATATAGGCGTAAATATAACTAGATTATATATAATATAAAAAAATGATATACAAAAACTATATCAAATTTATGTTATTTTTTATTTATTATAAAGATATATGTTTATTAAAGTTTATTTATTAAAATTATATATTAAAGTTATATATTTATTAAAATTTATAAAAACTACATATTTGTAAAACTATTTATTTTTTATAAAATTATATATATACATATGCGTGTATATATATACACTGAATTTCTGCTGTTACAAGAAAGAATCGATAAAGCATTACTTACTTGTAAGAGCAGAAATTAGATGTAGCCAATGTAGCAGCACTACTTGTAACAGCAGGCTATAAGATAGTCGATATAGCAGCACGATGTGATCTTGAAATATAAAGGTTATATTAACTTTAAAAATGCAACAAAAAAATGTATGCATATTTTTTTCTAAATTTGAAATAAAATTATTATATTTTATTTAAATATTAAGTTGTTTTTTTTATATATAGTTTCCTCTTACATGACAATAATAGTTAACATTTACCCTTCGTTTATATGAAAGCTAACTGAATTGAATCTTTTATATATTCCTAAATGTAAAAAAAATGTTCTTCATTATGCCAATACAGAATTATAATTTTTTAATAAGAGGTTAATAGCAAATATACTTTTGTTGAATACTGATAAAATAAAATATATTTTGTTTGCTAAACCATCTAAATCTGAAAACCTTTCACTTAAACTACTAGAATTAACAATAAACATTATTAAAATAAAATTAGATTTTTTCAATAAAAATGCTTGGAACAATTTTTAATGAATGTTTAAATTGGAAAAGCCAAATAAAGTTAATCGAGAATAAAGTTTGAAAGACTCTGACAATTTTGTAAAAGACAAAACAATTTTTGAATAAAATATAACAAAAAAATTATACTATTCATTCAAAAATTTCCATATTAACTATTGTAATATTAAAGGAAAGATAAATGCTTGTTTGCCTTGGCAAACTATCATAAATCTTTCGTAAAAAATATTTATAGAAAACGAAAGCAAGAAACTGTTTAGTTTTGGGCGCAGATAGGTACAAAAGCTCTCTGCCGTTGCTCAAGGATATAAAGGCTTTAAACGTTTATGAACTGAATATTTACAACAACTTGTAATTAAACTTGTAATTAAACTTTAAAATGAACTAATATCAAAATACTGAACTAATACCAAAATTCTGGAACTCTATTGTTGGCAAAAAAAAAATGAAAAAAATAAAATTTATTAATATACTAAAAAAACTATAAAAAACATTTACTAAATAGAAACAAAATATACACGGTTTCATTTTTGTTATAAAAAAACAATTTTATTTTATGATACATCTTTTTTGTTGTTTTTGTCAGTCTGTTTTAACTTTGCATAAAAAATACAAACAGATGAATTTAAATAATGAAAATGCTTTAAATTTTCTTAAATTTTCAATCTTTTTTGAATATTTAAATATATTTAAATATATATTACAATTGTATATATGTTTAGATATATAAAATACGTAGTATATATTATGTTGCAATATGAAAAATATTTTAATCTTATATATACTTCGAATATTTTGTTCTAATTGTTTAACTAGGCACACGGTTTGCTAGTTCTATTCTTTTTTCTGTTAAAAAGGTAATAAAGATAAAATGTTTACATTTTGTCGCCTTATCCCTACAAACATTTGTAATTGCAATTACACGCTCATTATACAACAAATTTTTTTAAACGTTTAAATGACTTCTTTTTTTGACCAATTATGTATAATTGTACTTGATGGTTATTTTTAAGTTTCTATGCAACAACTTTTGAACGTCCAATATTTGTTCTTTTTTCCAAATAAAAATCTCCCTGTGGGCGCGGGACGTAAAAAAGACGTCCTTAGGACGTTCAAATCGCGTCCGTGCGTCCCATTAAAAATCTAAACGTCTTTTGAACGTCTTTTTCGCGTCTAATAATTTTTTCGTCCAAAAAAAACCTAGAATGCTTTATTAAATCAAAAAAAAACCAGTTAAATAACGCAAGCGCTTAAACTTCCTAAAATTTTTAAGTAACGCAGTTTTTTTCAAATGAAAAAGATGTCTTTTTACAACGACAAATAAACACGTTCTAGCTAATTTTTATTTTGATTTTCAATTACTTGAAAATTGTGGTAATGTTAATACAGGTAATAAAATTTTTACAGATAATGGAAGAAACAGTTTGAAACTGAATATATACTATACTATGTATATATATATATATATATATATATATATACTTGATATACTATTAGTATAATATTGCTATATCAAGAACCAAGTTCTAACAACTTCAAAGATTTAGACATCTCATGTAGAATCGAATTGTTCAATAGGAAAACCTGTTAATGATACATAGAATAATAATCCTGGTAATTTTTTGAATACAATGTCTTTATTCGACAATATTGTGATATTCTATAATGGGACCAGTACATTAGTTAACCTTCTTGAAATATCGCCTAATCAAGGTTTGAAACTTCCAAATGATGCAAGGAGAATTTTAAAAACACCTAATGAAAAGCGACTTATAGACAGTTCTTGCTAATTTATATATATATTTTTAAACATTTAATTACTTGAGAATTGCGTTAATAATGATACAGATATTAAAATTAAAACAGATATTAAAAGAAATAGTTAAAAACTGGGTATATGATATACTATATATATATAAATATATATATATATATATATATATACATATATATATATATATATATATATATATATATATATATATATATATATATATATATATATATATATATATATATATATATATATATATATATATATATATATATATATATATATATACTAAGTATATACTTGGCATTTGATATATTATTTCAAGTATAATAATTGATATACTATATCAAGAACCGAGTTTTAACTGTTTGAAAAACTTAGACATATAGAAAATCTTATGCAAAGTCATATTTTTCAAAAGGAAAACCTGATAACAATACAAAGAATTTATGCTGATAATTCAATATAATTCAATATCTTTAATTAACAACTTTTATATTGTGCTATTCGAAATAATTGGACCAGTGCATTAGTTAATAAACTTTTTGAATTCCCTTTCAAAAGATGTTGTTAGTATATATATATATATATATATATATATATATATATATATATATATATATATATATATATATATATATATATATATATATATATATATATATATATATATATATATATATATATATATATATATATATATATATATATATATATATATATATATATATATATATATATATATATATATATATATATATATGTATATATATATATATATATATATATATATATATATATATATATATATATATATATATATATATATATATATACATATATATATATACATATATGTATATATATATATATATATATATATATATATATATATATATATATATATATATATATATATATATATATATATATATATATATATATATATATAAACACTCTTCTTCATATCCTATAACTTCAACACTTTTCTTCATATCCTGTAACTTTAGGGGTTACTCAAGGTTTAATCCTTGGCCCCATAATCTTTTTAATTTATATTAACGATCTTCCAGATACTATCACATCTAAGGTGGCATTGTTTGCTGACGGCACTACTATTTATTCTTGTCATGATAAGAAGCCGACGTTCTCTGATTGCTTGTAGGGGGTATCTAAGCTTGAAAAAGATCTCACCTCTGCTACAGCCTTGGGCTCACAATGGCTGCTGAACTTTATTTCAGATAAAACCTTTATTAGTATTAACTTCTTTAATTCATTTAGCTCCTCCAAAATTTATAAGTCTGTGATTCAAAATTTTGCTTTTCTTAAAACAAAGTAAAAGAAAATATATGAAGTCAATGATAAATCTTAAGTTTTACAAAGATTAATGTAAGTAATATATTTTTTTGTAATAACTATCTTGGAAGTTATTTTAACTATCTAGACATTTTATCTTTATAAATTTAATTTTTTAATACAACTCAATACTCAAAATACGTACCTAGTCTATTTAGCAAGAAAAAAAAAACATTTAAGAAATTCCTTTCAAAAGATGTAGTTAGTAAAATTTTAAGTTAAATATATATATATATATATATATATATATATATATATATATATATATATATATATATATATATATATATATATATATATATATATATATATATATATATATATATATATATATATATATATATATATATATATATATATATATATATATATAGATATATATATATATATATATATATATATATATATATATATATATATATATATATATATATATATATATATATATATATATATATATATATATATATATATATATATATATATATATATATATATATATATATATATATATATATATATATATATATATATATATATATATATATATATATATATATATATATATATATATATATATATATATATATATACTCTTCATATCCTGTACCTAACAGGAGTTCTTTAAGATTCAATCCTTGGCCCTATACTCTTTTTTATTTACATTAACGATCTCTCAGATATTATGAAATCTAAGGTGGCATTGTTCGCTGACGACACTACTATTTATTCTTGTCATGATAAGAAGCCTACACTCTCTGATTGCTTGTAGGGGATATCTGAGCTTGAAAAGGATTTCACCTCTGCTACAGCATTGGGCTCACAATGGCTGGTGAACTTTATTTCAGATAAAACTCAATTTTTTTCGGCCAATCGTTATCGCAATAATTTAGATCTTCCTATATTTATGAATGATGATGTACTAGATGAGTCATCTACCCTTCAACTTCTAGGATTAACTTTTACTTCTAATCTTTCTTTAATACCATATATCAAATCCATTGCAAAATTAGCATCTGCTAAGGTTGCATCTCTTTATCGAGCTCGACACTTGCTTACTCTAGATTCTATTCTCTATCTCTATAAATCTCAAATCCGTCCCTGTATGGAATACTGTTGCCATTTCTGGGGCGAATCTTCTAATGATGCTTTTCCTTTTTTAGATAAGGTGCAAAAACGCATTGTAAACATAGTTGGACCTGCTCATGCAGCCAATCTCCAACCACTGTCACATTGTCATGATGTTGCTTCTCTTCCTCTTTTCTACAAATAATATAATGGGCACTGCTCTAAAGAGCTAGCATCCCTTGTTCCAGCTACTAAAATTCATTCTCGTGTCACTCGCCAATCAAAATTCTTATTCCTGTAGTTTTTTTTTTTGAACATCAGTTCTTTAAAATTCGCTTCCTTCATCTTGCTTTCTTGATTCATATAATTTGCAATCTTTTAAGTCATCTGTCCATAATTTTCTTGCTCTACGAATTCTATCTTTTTTCTTTCAGTAACTTCCAAACTCTTGTAGTGGTTGCTGGCGACCTTGTTGGAAGCAAAGTTGAAATATATATATATATATATATATATATATATATATATATATATATATATATATATATATATATATATATATATATATATATATATATATATATATATATATATATATATATATATATATATATAAATATATATACATATATATATATAATATATATATATATATATATATACATAATTATATATAAATATATATATATATATATATATATATATATATATATATATATATATATATATATATATATATATATATATATATATATATATATATATATATATATATATATATATATATATATATGTATATATATATATATATATATATATATATATATATATATATATAAATTATAATAGCATATTGTTTTTAATTAACTAATATAAAGTCCTACATTCATTTACTTACTTATCTTAAGAAAAATGAAATATAAAAAAGGTTTAAAGTTAAGAATAGTTTTGATCTTTACTAGGGTAATTCTATCGCCAAATTTCTTTAATGTGATCAATCATTTATCGATACAAATGTTGCAAAAAGTCGTATATTTTTTATTATGGTTGAATGTTTAGTTGTTTTTTTAAAGGGTAAATTACTATCATTAATTACATAAAAAAATTTGATCTGTAATTATATACATAATGCTCACTTTACAAATAAACATAATTTACACAAAATTTTTGAATTGATTAAAACACTAATGTATTGCTTCTATCCCCAATATAACTTACACTAAATTGTCCTACTTATTACACTAGTGTTATCTTTAGAATTTAGGAATAGAAGTTATTAAATGTTGGTGGCTCATCATGCAGTGCATATGAGAAGGGCATGTATTCAAAGTAAGTATAATTTTACTATAAATATAGCATTTTTAATACCGCAATTATTTTGCATACTTGATATACATAAATATATACGCTGGTCACAACAATCCAGTCAAAATTTTCTTTAAAAAAGTCAATTGAGAAATTCTTTTTTTTTGATGTTTGATGTTATGTTTGTAAAATAATAATTATATATATGTTTGTGTGTGTGTGTGTGCGTGCGTGTGTGTGTGTGGGTTATTTCTTTCTAACCCTTTTATTTTTACATACTTATCTTGACAATATTTTTTTAGGGTTAAGACTGCTCATCTGATTCCTACAGCAAAAAAACGACTTTAAAAAGCTGGCGATAATATTTTAAAGAGTGTACCTTATCGAAAAGAAGGTGAATGACGTCAACTGTTCGAACATTCGATTTTGGAAATTAATAAGTGGAAGAAGAAGTTTATAAAATTGTAATTTATAAAACTCATCACAATTATATTATTAAAAATGTAAACGATTTATTGTTTTTTTATTATTCTCAAAAAGTTCTGTGAAAACATATATTTGAACCTTATGTTATCTGTGAAAACATATATTTGAACCTTACGTATTTGAATCTAACGTAAACCCATGTAAAAACACGTATTTTATACGTCGAAATGAGAACGTCTAAATTAGGTTATTTAAAGACGTCTATTGGCGTTTCCATTTAGAACTAGTTCTGAACGTCCTAAATTCACGTATTTTATACGTCTTAAAACACGTATTTTTTCTGTAAAAAAAGACGTCCTCAATACTTCAGCAAAAGACGTCATCTGGCGTTGCCATATAGAACCAGTTCCGGACGTCCTAAAAAGACGTCCTTTCGACGTCATATGGACGTTTCCGTGCCCGCTGAGCTGTAATGCGTACACATATAATACTAGAAACAGTTATAATTCAAATAGCAACACATTAAAAAATAAAAAAGTAAAAGCAAAAACATATATTAGTACTTTGCAGGAGCCTTTCTAGGATCTGCTTGTGAAGTTGGATCCTACTTAAAAACTTTAATTTTAACTATACCCAACAGTTTTTAACAGGCTTTAATTTAATTCTTTTGCTAGGAATAAATTGAAAAAAAATACACCATTATAATTGGTTGAATTATGATTTTTATCAGGCGACTATTTGCTTTGTACTTTGTAAACTGTTTAACTAGTGAAATTTGCTGATCTTACACGTTGTCATGTTATATCAGTCCAAGTCTTGTAAACACTGTAAAGAGAGCGGAGTCACATAACTTCTTTGAGACAAATAAAGCATTAATGCAGCATAATACAAGCAATGTTAAATACCTTTTCGTTACGTATTTAAAGTATGCCTGCGTTAAAACTTACGCTTCCCAGTCACGAAGCGACATCAATTTCATATCAGAGTAATATCAAAACTTTCTCAAGTTATGATATTAAATAATGATATCATTATGATAAGATAATGATATCGCAACTTTTGTTGATTAACTTATTTTATATTGGAGTTTTGTATTTTAGTTATAAAGCAACGTAAAAATACAGGTTTTCTCTCCCAGTCTAGAAAAGAGATCAATTGGATATCAGAATTTTATATTGGAGTTTTGAGTTTTTAGTTTGAATTTTTATATTTTAACATAATTATATCACAACTATAGTAGGATTAAAATAGTTTTATATTGGAGTCTTTTATATTATTTATAAAGCACCGTAAACATTAAGGTTTTCTCTCCGAGTCCTGAAGTGAGATCTTTTAGATGTCACAATGTTATTAAAATTTTCTCAAGTTATAATATCAAATAATGTTATGTTAATTTAAATCTAATATAAAAAAAATAATATAAAATCAATATAAAAAAAAAAGTTATGATAATCAGATAATAACATTGTGACATCACAACTTTAGTTAGCTGACTTAATTTATATTGGAATTTTATATATTAGTTATAAAGCACCATAAACATTAAGTTTGTCTCTCCAAGTCTACAAGCAAGATCAGAATGGTATCAAAACTTTCTTAAGTTATGATATCAAATAATTGCATCATTATGATATCAAAGCGACATCATAATATTACCATGTTAGCTTATTTTTTTATCTAATTTTATGTAACAGCTTTAAGGAATCGTAGGCGTAATGGTTTTCTCTTACTATATTTAAGTAGCATGTTTGAGTTTTTAAAACCATTTATTGATATTATTTTAATGTCAAAAACTTATCATGTTTTGATATAAAATACAAACTGCTTCCGTATATGCTATTTTGCGGAAAAACCTAAAGAAAGAGATAGAAATAATGAAAACACGTCTGAGTTAAAAGTAGTTATTTAAAAATATTTTAAAAAAGAATTATGATATCATTATGATATCATAGCTATATCGACACTTTACTAAGTTAACTTATTTTGTTATCTAATAGTTACAAGGATTATCTAATAATATTATCTTATATTTAAAAAACTTATTTTATTATTTTAATATTTACATTTATTATCTAATGTTTACTTATTTTATTATATAATGTTTACAAGGAACTGTAGATGTTATTGTTTTTTTCTATCTATATTTAAGTAGCATGTTTTGAACTCATTTTATGATATCATTATGATATCAAAAACTAATCATGCTGTGATATAAAATACAAATTGCTTCCGTTCATACTAATTTGCTTGAGAACAACTAATTTAGAAATGATGAAAAAGCTTTTGAGTTAGAAATAAGTATATCAAGATGGCAGAAAACAGTACGAAATTAATTTTAGGCTCATTTCATTGTTGTTTTGTAATAAGTCAGTGCTGTGGCATCCCTGTGGGCCCGTAGTTGCGGCAATGTTCATAATGCTTTCAACTAAAAATTCTTTTATTTTTTTTATAGTATAAAAAAAAAAAAAAAATTATCTTAGTTGAAAGTATCATGAGCCATATATAGCTGTTAATTTCATTATTAACTTAAGCCACGTTTTCATTATTAACTAAAGCAAATGCCGACTAAATCCTCATGATACTTTCTACTTTATGACATTCATAAATGTCATCAAGTAAAATATAGATTCGGCTGCAGCCAATTGTTTTGTATAACCGAAATTTTCAAACCCAATAGGGAAAATCAAAACTGGTTTGAAACAGTTTATAAAAGAAACTAAATGATTTTATTTGAAACTTTATCATAACCGAGTGTAAATAATATTATATATAAAGACAAAAAAAAGATGTCGAATATTCGATTTTTAGTGTAACTTTTAAAGCTTTAGAATTGAATTAGATAACCTTGTTTATCTTTTCAGACACACCTATTATATAATTCTTAATTAGGAAGAAACTTTTTATCATAAAAAGTTGTTAAAAAAAGAAAATATAAATAAGATATTATTTATATTTTCTAATTTTATGTAGTTATGTTAAAGCTCCAAACAAAACCATATTGTTTGTTTTATTAACTGACTATGTTTCAAACCGGTATAACATTTTGCGCTAAATAAAGTTATAATATTATCATTGATAAAAAAATATTGTTATTATACATTACTTATAAGTAGCGCTACTGCAGTTTCTCTAATTAACATTTTCTTTTAAATAGAAAATGTTAATTTTCTATTTAATATTTATCATAAAATAGAAAATAAAAATAGACTATTTTTATTTTATATTTTATGATAATATTATTAACATTATCATTGATAAATAAATATTGTTTATTAATGATAATGTTAATAATAATATTTATCAATAATATTATTTTTGTCATAGTCTAGTCTATGACAAAAATATTATTATTGACCTGTACTATTTTTACTATATACTATACACATGTAATATTTTTATCACAGACTCTTTATAGTCTGTAATCAATGTATATGTATATATTATTATTATTATTATTATTATTATTATTATTATTGCTATTATTATTATTATTTTTATTATTGTAAACAAAATAAATTTTGAATGAACAAAGTAATTATAAATCAATAATTAAAATTATTAAATCAGTTTTGTTCATGAATCTTTCAAGAGAAAATTCTTTTTTCTTTTAAAGTTTAGTGTTTGTACTATCCACACTGGGCCATTATTCCACCTCCATGGTTGTATAAAGTTTGTGGAATACGGAAATGGCTTTGGACTTCCTCCTTGGAAAACACTAAAAACTACAGTATACTTAATCCAAACTGGAAAGAGTATGAAAATACAAAAACTTATGCTTAGACAGGTTTATATAACGTTCATTTGTTTTGTTTCTTTTAAGATAAATTATTGTCTGAAATCACACACCTTTTAATTTTTTCCTAAGATACATTTAACAAAGCAGAAAATATTCAAGCAGACCAATCTGGCAAGTCTGATGGATTAGCTGTAACACTGACTGATGTTGAAAATTCTATAACTTCAGCTACAATACCGCTTGGTGCTACACCTTACAAAAAAGATTAAGAACGCCGCGAAATATAGATAATAGCTCTGAAGAATTTGAAAAGAAAATAATGAAAACTAGAATAAGTAACAGTTCTCCTGTCTATAAAGATTATAGTGAAAGTGATGACAGTAAGAGTTTTTATAAAGTTTTTTTCCTTACATTTTGATCGTTAACATAAAGTATTTTTCCTTACATTTTTGTATAGATATTTTTTACTTCCTCAATGCTAAGTTTAAAAATCAACTGTTAAGTTTAAATCATGTTTCTACTCAATATATATTTTGCAATATATATATTAAACCTTTAATTAATTGAACATGTTACTGTTGTGATTATCAATAAGTTACTATTAATATATATAATCAGGAAAAAAATGTATGTTTGTATAAACAGGTAAAAAGATCTCAGAATGCTTGGTGTTTTTTGAGATCCTGCTGAGCTCAAAATACCTTTAATAAATAGTCACTTTTTTCATGGACCTTAAAATGTTAGGTTAAATTATTGGTAATATTGTTGCCAATATTGTTTAAATAATTTATTCATTTTTAAAATATTAAAATATTTTTAAAACATTAAAATATTTATTCATTTTTTATTTTATTTTCATAAATCATTTTGTGATAATGTTTTTATACCTCTATGCAGTACAGCATCATGCCGAGGTAATACTGGCTCAAACTCAAGAATGGTCAAACAAGTTTATTCAATAGGATCAACAAAATAGCTTTATTTTGAATATGATAAAAAATAAGGTTAACTATTTCTTTTATTTATCCTTTCTAGAATGAACATATCATTATGTTTTTTAAGAATTACACGTAGTTTTTTCTTTTTAACTTAACATTACATTCTTTATTCAGATTATTCAACACTTTTCGTGATTAATGGCAAAATTGCAATCAATGTTGCCTTTTTAAAACCTGACCTTCAGAGGTCCCACTGCATTCTGAGGTCCGTTTACCTGTAAGTATGTTAAATAGTTATATAACTTTAAATTCAGTTCAATTTCTCTAATAGGCGAACAATCAGATTGCATCAAGAAATCACAACAAATAAAATTAAAATCACTTTCTAACTTTCCACGTAAACTTTTTTTTACACTTATTTTGAAATTACTAAATTACTATTTAAGAAGCAAGATTTCCTTATAAAATGTGTCGTTACTTAAAAATGATTTAAAGGTAATAGATATGGAACTCTCTCAAATTATAGTGCTTTTTAAAAAAAATCAACCTACAGCAAGCCTAATGACAATGAAGAATAAAGAATCCCTTCCATCTGTAGGCGCAAATAAAATTAAAGTTTCAAGTACTATTATGCAACCAAGACATAAAGGTAAAAAACTATTAGTTTTATTACCTGTACCTTTACTACACAATACATTTTTTATAATTGATCTTCAGCATTTTGAATAAGAATATTGATAGATGTAAAATAGCCCTAAGAATGTCTTTTCTAATAGTATTCCTTTAAGTTAACAAATTCCTGTACACGTCTTTGCTGTAATATACTTTTAATAACTTTCTGTACAGATCTAAATCAGTTTAAAAAAATTATAATTAATTAGACTAAATTACCAATACTTTAACAGGTTTAGTTTTACCTGATTTGCAAGATAAAATTGAACACTTTTTTTTTAAATTTAAATTGTTTAACTATAAAACTTTAAATGATTTTTTTTAACATATTCGAATCGAGCTCATTTTTCTCAACAAAAAGTAAAAAAAAAATTATTGAATAAATCATTTTTTTATATAAAAAAAGCTAATTACAATTATAAGTGTTTAGTTTTACCCCGTTTTACTCTACTTATATTGATATTAGAAAAATAATATTTTATTTTCAAACCCAATTTTTAAAATAACTTTAAACATTATCTTTGATATAGCACGCAGTTTGGAACTGACCAATTTTGAGTTGTCAGACATTTCAGAACAATATAACTTAGATTTAAAGGATTCTTCTGTGAATGATGACGATTAACTGCAGTCACTGTTAAAGAAATTACATGGTTTGTACAATGTTATTATGTTTCTCCAGAAAGTATATTTTTATGTTAATAGTGGTGTTATCAGACCTATGTTGAGATTGGTGTTCTTAAAGATGTTTGAGAACACCAAACATTCTTTTTTTTTTTATTTGAAAGGGCTTTTTTTTCTAATTTCATCTTTTTATTTGCTTTTGATATTATTTAGTTATTACTCTAAAGTCATACCAAAGCATTAAAGAATTTACTTTGAGAGTTTGTAGAATAGAGGATGATGTGCAAGATCAAATTGTCGCTAGTAGGAAATATAGCGGAGGACAATCAAGACCAAATGTTTGTAATGGAGCAATACAAGGCCAGTGATACTTTCCATAATTTTTGTAAAAAACTAATTTTATTAGTTTATTTTTTATTGCTAACGGCTCTCTTAGCAGAAAGCTGCATTTGCAGGGTTAGTGTAAAATCTCTATAAAGCCTTTATAAAGCCTTGTTTTACTTTGCAGCATCCTTTGAGGTTTAGCATCTTTTTGAATAGATTGTTGGCTTGGATAAAAGTGGGATTAAAGGCGTGCTTCTAAAGGTGTAGGTCAATTAGGTTTTTGGCAAATTTTGTTCTTAAACTAGCTTTCTCTTCCTATTCGAAGAGAAAGCTAGCTTAAGTCAATTAATAAACTAATAAAATTAGTTTCAAGTCAATTATTAAACTAATAAAATTAGTTTTTTAATTGACTTCACTTATGATTACTAAATCGTAAAATTTTGTGTTGACCATGGCCTTTTCCGAATGGGAGGTTTTTCCTATTTCACCATAGAAAAAAACGTTGTTGGTAGGTTGGAGATAGATGCAGCCAATATAGAGAGATTCTTGTGGAAGTTTAAGTTTAAAACAGAGCAGTCTCAAGATTTTGTATTGAAAATCATTGTGTAATTTAGAATAAACATCTTTGTTGTGTTAATACAGTTAATACTGCTCTTAACATAAATGACTGAACCTTTTCCTCAACCACAACAATTTATTTTATGGATGTTGTCGTTTGGATTAGTAGGTGCTGAGGATTAATCAAATCAAGTGTCAATTATAAAAATGATGCCGTAGTTGTAGTTGGACAAACTAAAAGAGGATTCTGTGTTTCAGTATACCAATAAACTATTTTAATTGAGTACTCTACAATTCCAATATAAAAACCAGCTAGCATTAAATATGCAGCCCAGTAAATTTAAGATTTGTCCTTTTATACAATTTGGTTTATGTTTTTTAAATGATTTTAAACTTTCTGTTTTGACTGTAAAAAATATTTATTAACAATGTTTAGACATATACCCAAATTATTAGTTTTTTTTTACAGATAAAGTTCATGATTATTAACTATGGTTAAAAATTAATTAGGCTTTGTGTTAGATCAATATTAAGAGCATCTTTATCTGATAATCTAATGACTTTGTTTAATCGTATAGGCTCCAGGGGCCAAGAAAACCTGCCTCCTGTGTTTGAACGGTGTATTTACTGTAAGTTTACAACTTAAAATTGTGTCTGCTTTTTTTCTATAACAAAGTATGATGCATATATTCACTGTTAATATTTCTATAAGTTTTATTATTTTGCTTTATTAATTATTTTTTTCTTATAAGTTAGGTAAATTTTTATTTTAAAATTGAAATTATAAGTGTATCTTTAAAAACTTATTTAAATTTCAGCTACTATCAAGTCTTTTTACGAGAAAGAAAAAAATACAGTTATGCTTGGAAAGAGAGAATGAGAAACCACAAAAAAATATAAAAATAAATATATGTAAAAAAATAATAATTGTTCAATATGAGTTCGTTAATTAGTTAATGTAATTACTTTTTTCCAATTCCCGTTCGACAAGTTTTATTAAAAAAAAAAAATATTTTTTTTAAATCATTTTTTCAAATTCTTAAGTTTATTCAAAAATAGCAAAGTTTTTTCTAACTACCTCGGCGAGGAACATCACTATTGTTGACCTGAAGTCTACTGAATTTCCCAGGTTATATATATATATATATATATATATATATATATATATATATATATATATATATATATATATATATATATATATATATATATATATATATATATATATATATATATATATATATATATATATATATATATATATATATATATATATATATTATATATATATATATATATATATATATATATATATATATACCCAGCCAACATTGACAGACGGGTACCGTATGGTTTTTGTCTGGGCTTACGGGAACGGGATATTGACGGGTAAGTGTTTTGGTTTCCAGACGGGTCCCATATGGTAATAAAATCAAGCATAAATGCTCGTTAGGGTTTTATCGGGTTTTTATCAGGGCCGAATAACCTGGGGATTTGACGGGTTTCCCATAAGGTTCCCAGAACGTTTTAAAAAAATTATATCAAAACTTACTCGATGGTTGTCATTTTTAATTCGTATTGTGCGTGAAATAAGATTAAAACTTTAACTTTTATGCATTACATTTTTTGAATACATTATATTTACATTGTTATTAAAAAGAATATTTTTTTGATGTGTTTTGTCACTGTAAAACTCTGTTAAAAAGACGTTTTTTTAAAATTTCATTTATTTATTATCATTATAAAAGAATTTTTATATATACATATATATACATATATACTATTTTTTAAATGAATTTACAAAGTTCAACATTATTGTTGAACATATGTTCCTGAAACTATTAAACATGTAGTAAATGTTCCATTGAGACACTGTTTGCATTTTTAAAATGATCAAAATATAAAGTTTTGTTTCTGCTAGTCACTAGCAGAAACAAAACTTTATATTTTGATCATTTTAAAAATGCAAACAGTGCAAACTAGCAGCTAGTGATATAATTAGATAATAAATGGTTTGAGTTTAATCAAAATATTAGTTTAGTCAGAAACATTTAAAAAGAGCAAACAGGCGAATAGAATGTAATGGATAGGTTATATTTAGGGAATTAAAAGCTTTTAAATCGTTTTTACAGATCCACTCTTTTCCATTGATTTTTCTATATTTTATGCAAGCAAAATGACTGATGTTAAGAAGTTTACCCACCGTCAGATATAAATAAAGATATAGTTACATTTTTAAATGCAAAAATATGGCTTTATTGTTATGCATCAACCTCATTTTTTAATCATTGATATTTTTTGATTTTGATTTAAAATTGTACACTTGCAATATAAACAATAATTTCATAATATACATAATAATAACTTATACTTACAATACCTATACTTGTAAAACTTGTAATATAATACTTATGTTTATAAAACTGATAAAAATTCTTATTGATATAAACTTTTGCATTCAAACTTTAGTTATAAAACTTTAGTTTAGCTTAGAAACTTTTACATAAATAACAATAACTAAAAAAAGATGTTTGTTATTATATAGATTAAAACCATATGCTTATTTATTATAATTGAGTTACAGTAAGTTAAACAATATAAAATGTTAAGTTCCAGGCATTAGGTCTTATATGATATGTATCTTATGTATATCTTGTATTTTGCAGCATGTTAAAGAATATTTCTGCATGGTGCACTCTGACTGTTAACAATGTTTGCATATTGATATGAGTAAAAGTGACTTTTACTCATAACAACCAGAATGTGTTTTTGATAAATATTAATAATAACAGGTTAGTAAATATAATTTTTGTAATAATGGCAATAACTTTTTATTATTAGAATTAGTGAGAGACTTATGTATAATAGAGCTACATTAACTTTGGGGGGAAAAATATAATAACTTGAGTAAATATTACCGTTGTTTATAACCTCGATTAGAGTAATGTAAGTAAATATTATTTTTATCTAAAGAATATTCGGCAAAAGTCAGTATTTCCTAAGTATTAAATATTATAAAAAAACATGTGTTTAAAAAAATTTTTCCAAATGTATTATAAAATAAAAAAATAAGTATTTGAGTATAAAAAAAACACATTATTATAATGTATATACATCACATTAACTATGTTGTCTATAAAGTAGGGGTTGCAGCTGATATTTCAGCTTCAACTATAAACTCATTAGCTTCAGATTAATGCTGAAGCTGATCAAGTCAGTTTAATCATCTTGATAGCTGATAGTAAAAGAGAATAATACTCCATAAATTTTTTATATAAAATATATTTTTATATAGGAATTTATTCAATGAAAATCTAAAATAGTGACAAAATTTAAACATACATGTAAATTTTAAATAAAATTTGCCAAAAATTTGTTGCTATTTATAAATTTTGCCATCAGAGCCAAGGCCTAGGACTTACAATATTAGGGGACCCAAATTATGTTTTTAGAAATTTGTTTAAAAAGTGGTGCCCAAAAATCTAATTCCATTTTTAATTATCTTAAGGGGACCAACAATCTTTTGTTCAAAAAGAGTACACTTTGCAAGTATTTCATAGGTAAAAAAAAGGTAGATAAAACGATAAAAAAATTTATTTTTTTTTTAAAACATATTTTTTGTCAGAGTGGATTTTTTTTGCTAGATGAGGATGTTCGTCTAATAATGTAGCTGCATATGAACATTAAATTTCATATTAAATTTGACTGCATATAATGTTTTTACAGAAAGTTGCAACTTCTCACTGCTCCAATAATCATATCTTAGTGAAAATACCTTTTCAACAGCAGCATTAGTGCCTGGACAACATAAAGAAATTTCTGTTAAAACTTTTAAATTTTCATGTGGGATATGTTCTACTCTAAAATGCCGAAAGATTTCTACCCATTTTTTTTCAAGTTCTATTTTCTCATTGTTCCATTTCTTCAATTTTTCTTCATTTAAAAATAAATTTACACTTTCAATTTCTTCAAAAAGAAAATTGTCATTAATAACAATATCTTTTATTTCCTTTATTACAAATTCGACTGCTGAAGAAACTTTTTTCCATTAAATTTTACTATTTATAAGGGGCCATTTAAAACAATTCAATGCTCTTAAGTTCATTATCCATTCTTCGATATAGTCATAGCAAATTTATAAAAATTTTTAACTTCTATTGAATTTTTTTTTTTTTTACGGGATTGGAATCTTTCTAAGCGGTCAGTTTATAGGCTTTAATATAGCCTTTAATATTGTATATAGTAGTGTATGTATATGTTTTTTTATTTAAATTTGCCTTTAATTTGTTTTTTTATATTTTTCTGCAAAAAATTTTTTGTGTCACTTTATCCTTCTGAACTTATGTGATTAAGTTTTTGTTTTCTCTTACATATTTTCTCACTCATCTTATTTCATCCGTTAATTTTCTCTTTTTTTTTTATTTTTCTTAGCGTTACTCTTTTATATTTTTGTGTTAATTCCAACTTTTTAAATAGTATTGTTCCTTATACTTCTTTTTTTATTACTTGCATTAATGTTGTTTTCTTTCTTATTATTTTTATATTTTATTTGTTTATTTTATGAAGGTGTCGCTCCATTGACTTGTTTTTAATATGAGTGACACCGAACATAAACTTGTAAATTATAGTTAAGTTTGTAATTTTTGATTTTATGGTTAATTAACCACAAGCGCATGCGTAGTATGTACAGTAAGGTTTTTGTTATCCTTTTATTTAATTAAATAAATGGATAAAAAACTTTGCAGTATATACTACGCATGCATCAAAACTGTCAAGCATGGCGTACATACTGCACATCAAAGATCAGCCTGGGGATTACATATGCAAATGTTGGATCCATCTCTTTTCACAAATGTAGTTTTGACATTGTTAGAAAAAGAGGTCTGTAGTATCTATCTATCTCGCCAGGTTCATAATACGGCCTCTCAATTGTGTTGAAAATGGCAGCCATATGTGCGTTGAAAATTTAAATCACTGTCAAACTTGTATCTGGTGTTTGCCCTGTCCTCTGACGTGCTGGAAACGGCAAGCAATATGTGCGCATGAAATTCAAATCACTGTCAAAATAATTTTAAATATTTAATTAATAAAATTGAAATGAAAAGATATAAAAAAAATGTTTTAGAAATACAAATAAGTACAAAATTATACAAATGAGTACTTTCAGAGTACAGGATTTGAAAAAAGTACGGTTTGTGATAAAAGAGTAAAAAAACTCAGTAAATGAGAATAGCACATGGGTCACCTTAATTGTCTACATAATTTTTTTGGTAAATTTCAAAATTCTTGCAAAAGATGGTTTTATCTATAAAAATATTGAGTTTAAAATCAATCTTGCTGTTATCATATGTGATGCACCAGCTAGAGCATTTGTAAAGTGTATTAAAGGACACAATGCTTATAACTGATGTAAATGTTGTGCTTAGAAATGAGAGTGGTGTGGCAAGATAATTCTCCTACATATTTCACTAATTTTAAGCACTAGTTCAGATTTTTTGTCATTAAAAGCATTCTGAACATCTTAGTGGTGTGTTAAATTGAATTAAATTTTGACATGGTGACAAATTTTCCTTTAGACTTAATGCATCTAGAATGCTTAGGGGTAATGCGAAGATTTCTCAACTTATGGTTAAATTGCCCAAATGATGTAAATTGTCTCAGATTACAGTCAATACTTTATCTGGCGGATTGTTCCAGATACGTCATTACATTTAAAGAAATCTTTCTAGAAAATCAAGGTCTTAATTAGATATTAAAAAAATGGAAAACAACTGAGCTTAGACTATTTATAGTATACACTGGACCAGTTGTTTAAAGGGAATGGTTTAGCCAAAAATGTATTCAATTTTTTAGATTTTTCATTTGTAGTTCTACTTTCATAATGTTTCATTTTGTTGAAAAAATATGTTAATTTTGCTTTTCAGCTACTTATTTTTATATGTGAACTTTATCATAAGGATCAACTAGTGTACAATGTCCATTCATTAGCACATATAGGAAATAATACAGTTAAATTTTAGGTACTTGATAGATGTCCCTCTTTCAAATACAAATCTTTTTCAGGTCAATTAAAAAATGTTTGTCTAGGGGGCTCATTTGCAAATTTAGGAGCCCTTTTACAAATGTAAGGATTTTTTTTTTTTTAGGATTTATATTTAGATTTTATCTATTGGAAAAGTTTTTAGGAATTTTGGGGCCCTTATGACAGGTTTTTTTTTTGGAATGGGGGACTTGTATCTAGTAGCCACGGCACTGTATATAAGGTATATACAATATATATCAAATTATATACAATATAAATGAAAAAATATATTTATTTAATAATTTTATATAATTTATTTATCAGTAACTAAAGGAATGTTATCAATTTATTAAATGAATCATAAGCATGTGCTTATCTATTACAAGTTCCTTAGATGGTGAAAATTACATTTTTTATCTGAAGAGAGTTGGGAGAAATGGTAAGTGTTTTATAACATATTAAAATTAATGCATGTGTTACCAATAAAATTTAAAACTAACAGTTAAACTTAATTTTTTACAGTTCATATTGAAACGAGATATTGTGTGAAGGGGTTTTCAAAGAAGTCGTTTTAACAACAATGGAAAAGCTTCCGATTCCCGAGATAAACGTGAAAGCATTTGATACATGATTAAAGAATCGTTCAAAAGTTTGCTTAATTTTGACAGTGTAATTTTAATTACTATTTTTTTTTGAAATAAACCAATTAATTTATATATAAATTTGCTTTTTCTGTAAATTTTAAACATTTAAACGTAGTTTTGCAAAATTTGCAATGGGTAAACCTCGTGGGACCCTCACGGGATACCCATATGGGCCCCAGAAGAAAACCGCGGCCATGATCCGGCGGGTTCCCGATGGGTTTCCTATATGGGTCCCGTTTGCAAACCCAAATGGGTCCCTTACGGTTTTAAAGTACGGGATTTGACTGGGACCCATACGGGATACCCGGCGGGCTAACTCATATGGGTCCCATATGGAAACCGCGGTCATGATCCGGCGGGATACCGTTGGTCTTCCCATACGGGACCTAGTTGACGACCCGTATGGGCCCCGTACGGTACCCGTATGTCAATGTTTGCTGGGTATATATATATATATATATATATATATATATATATATATATATATATATATATATATATATATAATATATTATATATATATATATATATATATATATATATATATATATATATATATATATATATATATATATATATATATATATATATATATATATATATATATATATATATATATATATATATATATATATATATATATATATATATATATATATATATATATATATATGCATATATATATATATATATATTTCAAGGACAGAGCAGTAATAAATTAATAAAAAATTTATTTTTTTCACCTTCAACTTGTTTTTTCCATGTTTATGTTTGTTTTGTTTCATTTTCAGTCATCTTGATTTGAACAAAATGAGTTGCAAAAGCAGAAAGAGAGCATAATTGACTCAGCAATATGCTCGTTGGAAGACTTTTATATTTGAACAGTTTATAAATACTCCATATATTTGTACTAAAGGTGAAAAAGTCGAGGCTTTTGATAATATAAAGAATTACCATCTGTAAGCAAACTTTTGTATTCCCATTTCTATGAACAAAGTTATATAAGCTCTAGTGTTTTGTCAGGAAGTGATTTGTTACCGTCAAAGGAAGAGTTTTATAATGTTTGAGGTTTTGGCTGTTTTGACATAGATGACTCTATTACATGAAAATCAATAAATGCAGTAGAAAAGACCGCAGACCTTATTACTGATAACTTAAGCAATATTGATGAAAGTAATGACCCAACGTTTAAAGAAGATCTAGCCCAATGGGCTGTGCAATGTTCGGGGTCTCTAGCATTATTAACATCATTATTAAAAAATTTGCATAACCACTTTAGTGTAGATCTGCCAACACAAGCTACAACGCTTTTAATAATGTCTCGCAAATTAAATATTATTTAAAAGTCTGGTCAGTAAATCTTTCAAGAAGTTTTTTTGTTGAACCCTAATGTAGATTTTTTTCTTGATATCTAAATCATATTAAATATTTAATTTAGTTAGACATTGTAGTATCAAATAGTTAAGTTAAAGACATTGAATTTTACTTGATATTTCTTAGTTATATAGTTATAGTTACATAGTTATAGTTATATTTGCTTAGTCGAATTTCTTTAGTTGATAAATATATGTATATTTCACATGTTTTTTTTGTAGTACTATAAAAGAATTAACTTTTGTCTTTCAGGTGGTGATTTTTTTTTTTTTTTTTTTTTTACAACAAAAGTATCCGTATATATTTCAATAAAACAAAATTACATATTTTTACATATAACTACAAAACGTACAATTAAACAATTTTTGTACCATTAAAATCTTTACAAGACAAAAGAAATTCAAAATTCTGTTTAGCGCATGCGCGTTGTACAGTGTACAAAATAAGGTAACTATTCGTTGTTTATAATATAAAGTGCTGGCTATTAAACCCATGCATTTAAAAAATATATGCAAGTCCGTCGCACCACAGGGCTACTAGGGACTTGCTTGTGGACGTTGTTGAATATATATATATATATAAAAAATTATTCTTAAAAAATATTTACTTTGTTGTAAGGAAACTCGCAGAAGACTAAAATAGTCTTTTCATCGAGAACCTTTAAAACATAAAATAAACTTTAATGAACTAGTTCAACAAATACACATAAGTATTTTGGTATCTACTATAGAGTAGAAGTAG
The DNA here is from genome assembly GCF_022113875.1 of Hydra vulgaris. Taxonomy (NCBI): domain Eukaryota; kingdom Metazoa; phylum Cnidaria; class Hydrozoa; order Anthoathecata; family Hydridae; genus Hydra; species Hydra vulgaris. The sequence goes on from NC_061165.1 coordinate 18,171,312, forward strand.
TAGGGCTTTTTATTATTACTATTTTTCACAAATTGTTTAATACATTTCGATGAAGTTGGTTAAGTTAATTATGATATGTTTTAGTTTTTTTTTCAGAGCAATAAAGTTATCATTTTTAGTGAAGGTAGAGTGTCTGGTATAAAGTTTTTAAGACGGTTGGAGTGAAACAAGATATATTTTGTTTTATCTGTATTCAAAGATAATTTATTAACTTTAAACCAGATGTTAAGGTTTTCGAGGTCAGTGTTCATAGATTCGTAAAGGTCGCTTATAGACGGCGATGAGTAAAATAAATTTGTATCATCAGCGAACATTATTACATCAAGTTTTTTTAGGGCTTTTGGAAGATCGTTGATATATATTAGAAATAAAAGGAGACCCAGAATGGAACCTTGGGGAACTCCGCATTTTATTTCTAGTAGGTCTGAATATTTATTATGATCTGTAACAACGCATTGTTTTCTGCTACTCAGGTAACTTTTGAACCAGTCAAGGGATATATTTATAACACCATATCTTTTTATTTTTTTAAGTAAGATATTGTGATTAACTGTGTCGAACGCTTTAGATAAATCTATAAAAGTCCCTAATACAAATTGCTTTTTATCGAAAGAATCACTCATGCTATTTACAAGATCTAAAATGGCATGTTCGGTTGAGTGTTTTGTTTGAAACCCGAATTATTTTTTGTTTAAGAGACTATTTTGAAGGAGATATTCGTATAATCTATTGTAAACTATTCTTTCAAGTATTTTAGAGAAAGTAGGCAGTATAGAGATCGGTCTGTAATTATTTAATAAAGATGTTTCGCCTGTCTTAAAAATTGGTATAATTTTAGCTGTTTTTAATTTATCTGGTACAGTACCTGTTTTAATTGATGATTTAAATATTTCGAAGATCGGTTTGCGTATCTCCAAAAAGACATCGATAACGATATTGCTACAAATATCATCTATACCTGGAGATTTATTTATTTTAAGAGATTTTATCGCAACTTCAAGTTCTTCAATTTTTAGTTCGCTAAATGCTAATTCGTCATTGTTATTAGTTAATTATGTCTCAAATGAGTTGTTTGGACAGTTAATTTTTGTAGCCAGGTTAGGGCCTATGTTAACGAAAAAATTGTTAAACTTTTCTGAGATTACGTCACTACTGACATACTCTTCATTATTTATAACAACTTTAGTAGGTAAACTATTTGATTTGCAATATTTGTTTCCAATTATTTCTTTAATTACGCCCCACGTTTTTTTAATATCACCTTTGGAGTTTTTTATTTTATTTGAGTAATAATTCTTTTTTGAGATCTTTTTGATTTTTTCAAACAAATTTTTATATTTCTTGTAAGCATTTAGGTTTGCTTCATTTCTATTTTTTAAGTATTTGATATAAAGTTTTTTTTTTTTTTTGAAGATTTTTTAATTCCTTTGGTGATCCACGTACATTTTAGATGTTTTTCTTTTACTAGCATTACTTTTATTGGGAAATATTTATTATAATTTTTTAAGAAAATGTTTTCAAAACTAGTGTAAGCAGAGTTGGTGCGTCCAAGGTTACATTCTTGGTATACTTTATCCCAGTTTATTGCCGAATTTGATTCTTTAAATTGTTGAATAGCATATTTGTTAATTTTTTCTTTTATGAATTTCAATTTTACAGTCGTTAGTAGTTTTTGTATCGTGTGACAGAGAAAAGAAAATCGGAAAATGATCCGATATATTTGTTTTATAATACCTGCTTTTAGAGTAACATCAAGAACTGTATTTGTTAATATATTGTCTATTAACGTTACTGATGATTGAGTTACCCGAGTCGGCTTATTAATAATTGGGAAGATGTAATGGTGGAGCATTTCGTCAAAAAAAAATTTTATGTTTATCGTATTGTAAGCAATCAATGTTAATGTCTCCAATACAAAATAGTTTTTTTTGTTCATTGTTATTTTTATATAAAATTTGTTTTAAATGATTAGAAAAGTTTGTTATATCACTATCAGGAGGTTTATAACATGTGGAGACTAATATGTTTTTTGATTTGTTATTTGTTGTTATCTCAATTGTAAAGACCTCACTATCGACATCTGAGGTAGAAAGGTCATGTCTATATTTGGTGGCTTGATCAGTTCGAATACAGTTAATAATTCCCCCTCCCCTTTTGTTAGTTTTTCTTTCAGAAGATATTAATTTGTAATTAGGAATTTCTAAGTTTGAATTTATTCTGGACGATTCGTCAGTACACCATGTCTCGGTTAAACAAATCATACTGAATAAATAATTGCATTCGGTTAGAAATTGCTTAAGCTTATCAATGTTGTTATTTATGCTTCTTATATTTATGTGTAGAACAGTGAATTTATTCCTTAAAGTTGTAAGTTCAGTTTTAAAAGTTTCTGTTTCAAAATATTGAGAACCATAATTTATTCAAAATTTATACCTACTTTGGAATAAAAGATGGTATTTTGAGAACTATTTTTAAAAAAGATCTAGATTTTGTTGAGTTAGTATTCAACATTGATGGCCTTCCTATCCATAAAAGTACAAATGCTTGCCTCTGGCCAATTTAATGTTGTGTTGATAATGTGCGTGAAAACAGTCCATTTGTTGTGGCGTTGTTTTGCGGTGTACAAAAGCCAACTAGTCTGGAATTCTTCGAAGAGTTTACTTTAGAGTTAAAATTCCTAATGGAAAATGGCATTACTGATTATAATGGAAAAACCATACAAGTAAATACGAAATATTTTATCGATGCGCCAGCAAAAGCTTTGATTAAAGGCATTGCTCACTATAATGGTCGCTATGGTTGTGATTATTGTAATGTAAAAGGAACCTATGATGGTCGAATAATGTTTTTATATACTGTTACTCAGCGCACTGATCAGACATTTAGAGAAAAAATTCAGAAAAGTTATCACAAGTATATCAGTGTCTTGGAATCACTTGAAATAGACATGGTACAACAGTTCCTTCTTGACGTGATGCATTGTGTGGACCTAGGTTGTACTAAGAAACTACTGTTAACATGCAAGGAAAGCCCGCTTCCTTTCTAATTGTCATCAGGGCAAATTACTTTATTAAGCACTTACTTATGTTATTTAAAAGAAGACATTCCTATAGAATTTATTCGTAAACCAAGAAGTTTGAAAGATCTCAAGTTATGGAAAGCCTGTGAGTTTAGAAATTTTCTTTTATATTGTGGACCAGTAGTTTTGAAATATATACTCAGCAAAGAAAAATACAATTATTTTCTTTGTTTAAGTGTAGCTATTCGGATCTTATACAGCAAAGACTTGATTACTGAGTATAAAGGTTATGCTCAAGAGTTTCTTAGTAGCTTTGTGGACAACACCAGACTGCTCTACTCCATTAGCTTAAGATCATCTATTAGCTTATAATTTTCTTTTTTTAAACCTTTTAATTTTAACAGCTGAGAGATATGGTTGTTTAGATGGATTGACAGCATATCCATTTGAAAACAATATGTCAGTCCTTCTAAAGTAGTAGCTCAGATTGCTGGACGACTCACAGAAATAAACAATAACAGGTCAGCAGTCTGTAAAAAAAAGCTAAATTTTAATCCAAAGGTCAACGAATGCTATCGTCTGAAGAGCGGAAGTTTTTGTGTCATTGGCTCAATAAATAGTAATGCTAAAAGTGTTTTTCGTCAAGTCTATATCAGAACAGAAAATTTATTCAGCTCTCTTTGTAATTCTAAACTTGTTGGTCTTTACAAGGTTAACAACAAGCTTACAGAAATGTTGTATGTACCTTTTGATGATTTTGTATCAAAGGCCATAAGAACACCGCTGTCTCTTTTTGAACCTGATAATCTAGCAGCAGCAGTTATTTAATCACTTGTGTAGAGTTGAAATGCTCTACAAGTTAACTAACCATATTTGGTATTCGTTAGATGCTTTTAAAAATATTTGTTAATGATTTTAAAAATAGAACATTCAACATTTGTAAATTTATTTGTAATTGAATTTTAATGCCTCTTTGTATTATTTTGATTTCAATTTTTTTGATAAGTCAATATTTATGTTTTTACTCATTTACCTTGAATAAACTCAGTTACTTTACCCCCTTTAAAAGCTTATTATAATCTCTTACTTTGTTACACCCGCTTTTTCAAGAGTCTATTTTTTATAAACTAAATTTTTTTACGAAATAGACGATTTCTTTTATTGAGCGAGTTTGCCCTCCCCCTACCACGCCCTACTTATTTGAAAAAATGATTTTATAATCAAAAGAGTTATTAAGTAAATGATAGTAATGATATCAATACGTGATTTCATTTTGATATCATAAACTGCTCATTTTATATCAGATTTTAAGTTTATTTTTTAATATCAAATTGGTATCATAAACTTCTCATGTAATAATGTCAGCCTTTGATTTCAGAATGATATCAATGAGAGATTTCATTTTAATATCTTATTGATATTATAAATATCTAAGTTTGATATCATATTGATATCTGTATGATATCAAATTCGTGACTGGGTAAAGGACATTATCAATATTCCTTAATGTTACGCATGCGTACCAATATGTAAAAAATGTCAACATTGACCAATATTAACTGTTTCATATAAAGCTAATATTGGCAAGCAATATATCTCCAATATTGGTTTATCAATATTAGCAAAACAATAATGGGACAATATTGGCGCAACATTGTTTGCCAATATTGGTAAGAAAATATTGGCGTAATGTTGCTTGATAATATTCGCGCAATATCGGATATCTTGGCTAAGATTAGCCAAGATAACTAATATCGCGCCATTACAACGTCAATGTTGTTTGCTACTTGGGTTGCATATAAATTCTATAAAACTACAAAAGTATTTCGAATTTTAAACTAATAAAAATAAAATTAAAATAAAAAAGACACTATTGATAGGTCACTCGACGGCTATTTCATTCAAAAGCATTGCGTGTTTTTCACTTGTCCACGCTAGTACGTTGTCTTACAAAATACTTTTAAAACAGTATAATTTTTTTTTTAACGGAAATAAATGCTGCGGATTAAAATTAGGCAGATATTGTTGCAATGTAATTTTTAAGTTATCGTCAAACTGTAAATCTTGATAAATGTTTCAGTGTGTTTAAACATTACATAGTTTCAAGTTTATGTTCTTTAGATACTTTCATACACTTTCGTTTAATTTTTTTTTTGTTTCAAAAAGTGCTGGCTCACCACTACCTCGGTTGAAATGGCTTCCAAAAGTTCTATGTCAAACACGCTCAAATGGGCCTTTAAAACACTGCTATTAAGTTCAGCAATAATATCTAGAGATTAGCCATTTGTTATTTTTTCGGGAAGAGACACTTGAGTAAAAACATTTGTATATCCTCCAGTCGAATGGCAGTGAAGGATATGCAATTGTTTTTATTCAATTGCCTTGTAAATGACTTTTTATTCAAAGCATGTAAATGATTGCAACACATTAAAAAAATTATGTTGTGGTTATACTGAAAGATAATATTTCATAAAATATCCATGATTACAAAAAAAAAACATAAATTATTTTTCTATTGCTTGCTTGCTACGCAATCACCCGAAAAAGCATTTTTATTTAATGCGTTAGCAGCCCGAATACTTTGCATTAATTAGCAATTAACTATAACAATTATGAGTTTTTGGATACTTTGAAAAAATTCTATGAAAAAATCCGCTAGAAAAAAATCCTCAACCCCCCCAAAAAAAAAAAAAAAATCACCCCGAAACAATCCTCGGAGACAAAACCCCCCCGAGAAAAAATCCCCCCGAGAAAATAACCCTACGGAAAATGTCCTCCTGAGAAAAAATTTCCCAGAAAATATATCCCCGTAAAAATTTTTTTTTTTTACTTATATTGGTACACATATATACTCATATTTTCTGTTCTTCTCATATTGGTAGCAGGAATAAAATCCCCGGAAAAAAATCCACCAAAAATAATCCCTCCAAAAAAAAACCCCCGAGAAAAAATCCGCCCGGATAAAATCCCCCGAAAATAAATCCCACCGAAAACAATCTCTCATTAAAACTAATTTTTTTAATAATAAAAAGTTATAAATAAAACAGTTATATTAATTTATTTGAAATAGTTTTACAAAACTACTTTTTTTTTTAATGAAAATGTCAAATAATGCGCTATTCCTCGTAGGTAGCGATTGTTTTGACGGCTCAGAAAATTGTCTACAATCCTCAAAATCCGCTGATTGCAGTCAATATATTTACGCTGGCGGTTAGTGACCTACTTCAGCCTGTAGGATTTGAACCCTGTTTATGGATTCTTCTTTTTTTAAGGATATCAAAGAACTTCCATAATGTCGGGTTAGATGTCATACAAAGTGATTGAAATCTGCGATGCCAACCCTCAATATGATTGTTGGTTCTTGGCATTTCTTGGTGAGTTCTATGAAACATATTCCAAATTACTATTCCAAAGAGAGGAGGTGCACGTGGACCGTTTTGTCTAAATTTTCCAATGTACGAATCTTCAAATTAATCTAGTACAACATTAACTTCTTCATTGTACGTTAATCTTATTGTGTCACAGAGCTCTTCAAAAAATGCAGTTACATCATCTGGAGGAACAAATGCTAACGCAGCAACCATTCGCAAACGAAGAGCCAATTCATTATGGGCTTGATATTGCTACTGTAAACTAGCCGCCCGAATATGTTTCCATATATTAGATGATAGGAGGAAAAAGGAGCCTTTTATTTTAATGTCTTCGAAAGCAGCGAAAGTGGAATTCATTACGGTAATTTCAAAGTCAAAAAGTCTTTTTGTGGAATATTTCCCACCGCTCGTACTAGATTTGAAACTTCTTGAAACATTCGTGTGTAAGTTTGTTGTACTTTATTGTGCAACAAAGCGTAAATGCAGGGTACGATACGTGGGTCAATTCTTGCATGAATTGTGTACAATTGAAAAAAGATTTCGGGGCACACTTTAAAAGTGCTTTCACTAAACCAGTCATTAGATGTGGCTATCAACTGGATAGCTTGGTTTGTTGAAAATATTATTACGCGGTTAGCTTCTCCAACATCACTATCAAATTTAAGAAACTGTTCACCGTTTGATGTTTGCTGGTAATGTTCTGGTAAAATAGGAATTGTTGCTCGATTGGTTGGGTTCATAGACCCATTTTCGTTACCCATTTTTTGTGAACCGATTGTCCTTTGCAAATGTTCAACAGGATGCCAACATAAAGCAGCGGTTTCAGATGCATTTCCCAACGTTTCAGCTAATATTTGTTGTGGGTTATCGCGCGTATGTTAAGAACGGTCTTTTATTGAACTTTTCAATCAAACCATTTCACAGTTCGTGGTGGAAGGTTGTTGTGCATGGTCTTTAAACTTTCCTATAATTTCATCTTTCAGACTTTTCGGTGTTATACACATCCAAACAAACGAATTTCATTTGCAAGTTCTGTTTGAAACACATACACATATCCTTCAAAAATTATTTTGCGTTGTTTTTTTTGTGATGAGATAAACTCTATTTTATTTTTTTTTTTAAGTTTATTAAATTAATTTGGCTATATATAATAAAAGATGCCTTGTTAACATTCTCAGCCAATTTTATGACTCTTACATATTTTGACAGCATTTCCATGCTACAAGCTAAATTTAGAGATTTTCTGTTTTGAAATTTTAGAATTTGGTAATAATATTTAATTTAATCAACAACCAATGTAATAATATATACAATGTAACAAAAAAAGAGAAAGTTCTTTCGAGTTATTTAATAATTATAATTATTTATATCATATTTAAATTAAATTAAACAAAATAACTTATAGATTATAAACATAAATTATAAACAGAAATTTATTTTTAAAATATCACTAACTTAATATAAAGTATACATTAATTTTAAAATAAATTCCTTAGTCGCCTCATTGCGTTGCATAAAAATCGCTCATTTTTATTAAATTACAACTAATTTTTTCATAATTGCAGTCATTCTGACCTACGTGCTAACACAATTCACTCTAGGTTATACATCTTGTAATTTTTTTCCGGATTCAACTCACTTTATACACTTCCTAATTTAAAATTATTCACCTTGCACATTTTCCAATTTAAAATTAAGTACCTCAATTGTCTTCTGTCACCACAACCTTTGCACTTGCGTGTGAAATCCACTGCGCTAGTCCCTGTTTTAATCAGTCGATGCAGCAACACTCTAGCCTATCCCTTACTGAATCAGTCAATGTATGGTACACTCCGCTGCCTCTATCCTTACTTAAGTCAGTCGATGTATGGACACTCCACTGCGCTTGTTCTGATATATATTTTTCTTAGTCGATGTATACACAATGAAACTGCGTTCGTCTCTAATTTTATTCAGGCCAAGCGCCATTACTCCAGAGAACCTGTACCTATTTTTTATCAGTCGATGCAGGTGTACTCCATTGCGCATGTTTTTATGAGTAGTTGTATTAGCTTTCCACTGCGCTTGTCCCGTTTTATTACACATATATGTTTAGAACAAATAAAGGCTCATATTACCATTCATAAACCTTATTGATTAAATTATATTTTGGATACGTATTTCAGTTTTATCTACTAAAGCTTATTAATTTTGTAATATATAATTATAAATTTTATAAACGTACATAACCGTTTAGCTCATTCCGTTAGATACGCGATGTTTTGCCGCGGAGACCATGGTTAGCATCCCGTCACAAATTCAATTTTTTTTTCTTTTTTTTTTTTTTATCTTGATATCATTTACCTTTGTTTTTCTATATGGATCTCTAGTATTTTATAATAAGGCAAATAACGGTTTTACACACATCTATTTGGTACTCTCTAAAAGGCAAGACACACTTATTTACTCATTAAGGTTACGTCATATCACGTCACTTGCATAATGGTTACACAACCTCTCTTCTATTACTTTTTTTAAGATTCAGCCCATTGTGATTTACTATACGCGCTCTCCTGTTTTAATGTTTTACTTGAATGCTGATGAAATAGACGTAAACAAATTTTAAAATTATAAATAATGTAAACTATTTTGCTTGAGTTTTGTACTTTTATACTGGACATCTGACCAATATCTTTACACTGTCATATCGTACCAATATCTTTACGCTGTCATCTGATCAATATCATTACGCTGTCATATCGTACAATAAATTGATCATACGTGATTGGGCCTCCAATCGAAAAAAGAACTAAGTTGGTTATATTTTAACTCTTTTTTATTCATGTATATATATATTACCTTATTCTTTTTTATTTTATTTAAAATTTTATGTTTTTAAAAGGGTGGATAACTTTTCTACAAAAATTAACTACGAAGATGTAAAGCTAAGTAATAATGATAAAGAAAATTTTTGTGAAAAAAAGCTTTGAAACTGAGTATTTTTCAATTTCTGAATCTACTCATTTTCTTTCTAAGAACAATAATGCTTTCTCAATTTTAACTCTAAACATTCGGAGTGTGAGTAAAAACTTTGAAAACTTTAAAATTTTACTGCATAACCTCAAACACGATTTTAAAATTATCTGCCTTACAGGAACGTGGCTTAAAAACAATGAAAAAAACGCATGTTTTAAATGAGCCAATTACGCATCAGTTCATCAATTGCGTCATAAACATGCTGGTGGTGGAGTGAGTATATTTATTCACAATTCATTAAATTTTATTCAGCGTAATGATCTTTGCGTGAATGAAACAGATTGTGAGTCGTTATGCATTAAAATAATAAATAAAAAGGATAAAAGCATTTTTGTAAACTCTATTTATAGACAACCAGCTGGAAACTTAAAAAATTTCAAAGCTCACATTAAAAATTTTCTATCCTAAACCAGTAAAAATTGGAAAAATGTATACTTAGTTAGAGATTTTAACATAAACATTTTAAATTATACGTCAAATAATGATGCTAAATGCTTTATTAACACCATTTTGCAATATAATTTTATTCCAACTACAGATAAGGCAACAAGAATAGCAAAGACATCGTCAACATTAGTTGACAACAAATAACAAACAATTTTCACAAATGCTGCGAAAGAACAGGCATAATTAAAACCGACATAAGTAACCATTTTTCTATCTTTCTCACCACTAAAAGCATAACATTAAAAAACAATTCTATCAAATCAAAAATATTGCTCCGTCAAATCAATAAAAACTCCTTAGCACATTTTCGCAATCTATTAAAAAATTCTGTGAACTGGAACATAGTGTGTATGAAACACGAAATGCAAATAATGCTTATGAATTATTCCTCGCGTTTTTTAGTAAACAATATAATAAGGCATGTTCTTTAATCAAATAAAATTTAAATTCTAAGTCTATTTTAAATCCGTGGATGAAAAAAGGTTTGATCAAACCTTCAAAGAAAAAACAAAAACTATATGAAAAATGTCTACGACATAAAACATATCATAATGAAATAATATACAAAAACTATAAAATGTTGTTTAAAAAAACCAAAAGGTTTTCAAAAAAATTTTATTATAAAAAGCTATTGGAAAAAAGGTAATGGAAATACAAAAAAAAAATAGGAATATAATAAAAGAAATAATTTGCAAAAATATTTCGATTGAAAATAATTTGCCACAAAAACTGTTAACTGATGAAAAAGTTGTTTATAATAAAGAAATCATAGCTAAGAAGCTAAAAGATTTGGACCAATCTTCTTGAGTTTGGTCCAAATCTGGCAGCAAAAATTCAATCGAGTACCATAAAATTTAAAACTTACCTCAAAACAGCAAATAATGTTATGACCCCAGTCGGCACGGACGTAAAAAAGACGTCCTTTGGACGTTCAACCAGCGTCCGTCCGTCCATTTAAATTCTAAACGTCTTTTGAACGTTTTTTTCGCGTCAAATTAATTTTTTGTACAAAAATGATCCAGAATGCTTTTTTGAATCAAAATTAATTTAGTTAAATTATGCAATCATCAAGACATATTTATTTTTGTTAATTAAAAACGCATTTTTAATACAAATGTAGAAGAAACTTTCAAGTGTAAAAAATCTTTCAAGTGTAAAAAGAGTTTTTAATGGCATCTTGAAATAATGAATAAAGAGTGACTAAAAACAGGTTCTTGTTAATTTATATATATATATATATATATATATATATATATATATATATATATATATATATATATATATATATATATATATATATATATATATATATATATATATACATATATATATATATATATATATATATATATATATATATATATATATATATATATATATATATATATATATATATATATATATATTTATATATATATATATATATATATATATATATATATATATATATATATATATATATATATATATATATATATATATATATACTCTTGCATGTCTCTTGCGTGGCATCAAAAAAAGTTTCCCATAAACTGTAGTTTTAAAGAGCGCGTTAATAAACTAGACCAGAAAAAGTTTTAAAAATTTAAAAATTAAATTTTTTTTTTTAATTGATAGACTGCCTGGCCAAACCAAACCCTCAGTCGATGTAGCAGCACTCTCTTGCGAGTCAGGCTATTTGTCAGTCGTTGTAGCAGCACTCCCTTGCGAGTCAGGCTATTTGTCAGTCGATGTAGCAGCATTCCCTTGCGAGTCAGGCTATTTGTCAGTCGATGTAGCAGCACTCCGTTGCGAGTCAGGCTATTTGTCAGTCGATGTAGCAGCACTCCGTTGCGAGTCAGGCTATAAGATAGTCGATGTAGCAACATTTACGCATGTTTTAAAAATGTTTTTTATTAAATCAATAACAAAAACACCACTAATTAAAAAAAACTTTCTAGTCGTTATAATTGCGGTTTTTTAAAAAAATTTTAAAAAACAATTAAATTTAATGTACTTCCGCATAAATTAATTGCTTTGACATTTCGATGACAATCAAAAACAGCTTAAGAGACGAGGTAATTAAAATTGTAGTCGTAAGAGACTTTTTTTACATTAAAACGCTCTTTCGACTACACTATAAGGATATATGTATATATATATATATAGTCTTGAATGGTAGTCACAAAGTTTTTCCCATGAACTGTTTTTTTATAGAGCGCGTTAATAAGCCTAAAAACGTTAAAGAACTTCATAAAAAAATTTTTTTCTTTAAATGATAGACTGCTTGCCCAAACCAAACCCTCAGTCGATATAGCAGCACTCCCTTGCGAGTCAGGCTATTTGTCAGTCGATGTAGCAGCACTCCGTTGCAAGTCAGGCTATAAGATACTCGATGTAGCAATACTTACGCATGTTTTAAAAATGTTTTTAACAAAACAAAAAAAAAAGCACCATTAATTAAAAAAAAAACTTTCTAGTCATTATTATTGTGGTTTTTTTAAAAAAACTTGATTTACTTCCGCATTAATTTATATGCTTTGACATTTCGATGACAATCAAATAGAGCTTATGAGACGAGGTATTAAAAATTGCAGTCGAAAAATACTTTTTATACCATGTCTCTTTCGATTACACTATAAGGAGATATATATATATATATATATATATATATATATATATATATAAATATATATATATATATATATATATATATATATATATATATATATATATATATAATATATATATATATATATATATATATATATATATATATATATATATATATATATATATATATATCCTTATAGTGTAATCGAAAGAGACTTTTATGGTAAAAAAAGTATCTTTCGACTACAATTTTTATTACCTCGTCTTATACGCTCCATTTAATTATATATATATATATATATATATATATATATATATATATATATATATATATATATATATATATATATATATATATATATATATATATATATATATATATATATATATATATATATATATATATATATATATATATATATATATATATATATATATATATATATATATATATATATATATATATATATATATATATATATATATATATATATATATATATATCTTCTATATAATATTGCCGAACTTAATAGTTTTAATAGTAGTAGTGTCCCTTAGAGCGTATTTGACACGAAACCCTTGGCAGCCATTGTAACCGAGGTATTGGCAAGAAAGAGTCACAGCACTATAAGAAAACGTAAACGAATATCTAACGTACGTAAACTTTAAACTAATGTTAAAGCATATGTTAAAATATACTGAAACATTTATCACGTTTTACAGTTTGATTTTTACTTGAAAATTACATTGCGTCAACCTCTCCTTAATTTTGATCTAACATTTTTTTCTTCAAAAAAATTACTACATCATTATAAAATCTACACTTAATGATATGCCGGTGTAGCTCGAGTGGATAAAGCGGCGAACTTCTGAACAAGTAACTAGAGGTTAGACTCCTACCTTTGGCGGCTATTTTTTTAATTTTTTTAATTATTTTAAAATACAAAATAGTTACGAAGTTTTATAAAGATTATATACAAACATATATAACGTAACGATATAATGCACTCACAAAAGAAAAGATTTTAAGAATGCTAAAACTTCATAAAACATTAAAGAAAAAAAAACATCACGAGGAGAAAAATTATGTTGCGTATCGATGATAATTGAGACACTTATGATATTAATGTGCGAATGTAATTAGTCCTAATAAGCTGCGGATGGTCTGAAAAAAAAGTTGTCTGAAACTTAATAAAGAAAAAACTTAACAAGACAGCCCTGCTACTTCATAAGATGCTGCTGTGGAGACAAAAAAAAAAAAGCCTGTAGCTAGATAAAACTTTAAATCTTTCTTTTGACAATTAAAAGTTTATTTTGCTACATTAACTTTTTTACTATAAATATATGCAGCAACTGTTTTTCAAAACGCCTCAATATGCTTATAGGCCGGCGTCTGTGGCTTCAAATACCAACACTTTCGTTATACACATCGAGTAACTAAGTTTTAAATTTACTAACTTGCGTTTTAAGTTTCCTAGAGTCTAACATAAAAAGTTCCCATTCTAAAAGTGTCCCATGCGACCAGGATAGGCCCCCAAAGTAATCCATTATCGTGTCTATCGTGAGGTTTCGATTTCATTCGATTTCTATTAAAATATTTTGCAGAACCACGTTTTACTTTAATTTTGCCGTCTGAAACCATTCTGTATTATAACAAGCTTTATTTATTAAACGATAACATCGAGTTATATGGTTGTGTGTAGATCATATCCCATTAGGAACGATTATTTATATTTGCGTATTTTTAATTGCAAGGTAGATAAAAGCTTAAAAAGCAAGCGAGATAAAAACAATAGTTAAAATTTCGGCAAATCCGCGTTACTAGCGTTGGCTATTCGGATATTATTAATTTTAACACCAAATATTTATTGTTGAGATTACAAAAAATATGAATAAATTTCTTCAGTAAAAAAAATGTATTGTAGGTACGCGGTATAATCCAATGCTACTTACGCGGTTTTGCACTATTTCCGACAATTTTGTTTTCTAAATGACATTGAAGTGTTATTAAATTTACCTTAAATAACGGTGCTATTTAATAAAAATATAGAATAACAATAAACAAAACTAACAATAAGCAATGTTTAAAATTGACCAAAAATGCACTATATACTGCCAAAGTAGTACCAAAATATAGTACCAAAGTAGTACCAAATATAGTACCAAAAATGCACTATATACTGCTTAAAATAACGATCTCTAATTTTAAATAAACTTTTTTAGGGTAAACCATGAAATCATGGCCGCTTAATTTTAAACTGATTCATGTTACCGCGAATCGCTTAGATTCTTAAAAATATTTCTAAACTCTTAAAAAACCTCTTGAGATTTATGACAAGTTTGGAAGTTTTTGTTAATAAGTTAACAAGTTTTAGCACAAATATTAGAAGGCGTGAAAAACATCTAATCTTGGCCAGAGATCCAAAACATGGCCATTGCGAATTTATTCCTGGCCATTAAGTTTTACAAAGTAAAAATAGTGATAATACTTTTAAATTTAAATTAAAAACAAAAGAAATTAATTGTAAAGAGTTTAAAAAAAGAAGTTCTGCATAAATTTTTACTCATATAAATTTTTTTTTTTTTAACAGGTAAACAAACAATAGATTTTAAAGCGCTTCACAACATTTAATGTTTTCAAATTAGCAAATGTCTTCAAATAAATAAAAAACGGCTTCGAGCCGTTTAAGTGCTTCGAGCGGGAACGAACCCGCAACCTTTGGTTGCTCTAACCACTGCACCACGGCTGCTAAAATCTAATAATAATCATTTCATTTATATCGTATCTACACTCTAAACCCGAATGGTTCTTCAAAAAATCTTTAAGGGTTTTTCGTGTTGACGCTGGTGGAGAACTCGTAGAGGTTCTTCAAAGAACCCTTTGCGAAGGTTTTTCGGAAGAACCTTAAAATAAGGTTCTTTAAAGAACCCGTTATAGTTTTTTAACGAACCGTTCAATATTTTTGCATTATTACTTCGTTGCACGGATACTTTTTTGACTTCTTGAACATTTTTTATTATCTGATGATTATATAATCTATAACTATTTAATAGATTTTTAATATTTAATTATAATTATTTAAGATATTTAAGCTAGTTACTTAAGGCCAAAATAGAAATGCAAATAACGACTTTCCTAAGTATTTTACATATATTTCAAAATATGGCAATAAAGAAAAAAAAACTTTTTTTAAACAATTGATATAAATATTTTTTAAAAATTAAAAAAAAAAAAATTTATTTTACAATCCAATATCTATGTTTATAAAAATATATCATCAATTATAAAAAAAGTTTTCTAGTGTTAAATCCACTGTCCAATATATAAATGTTTTTGCTTGAAATTAGCTGTACGAATAAACATGAGATTTGCATTCGTTTGAAGAATTATTTAAAATTCAATAATGGAATGAATATATATATATATATATATATATATATATATATATATATATATATATATATATATATATATATATATATATATATATATATATATATATATATATATATATATATATATATATATATATATACAGAGAGAGAGAGAGAGAGAGAGAGAGAGAGAGAGTGAGAGAGAGAGAGAAATAACACAATAGATAATATTGTACAATTCATTATTTGTAATGCAAATCAATTTTGAATAAAGATTTTTATATATATATATATATATATATATATATATATATTATATATATATATATATATATATATATATATATATATATATATATATATATATATATATATGCTTGTAAGTCTTGTCCAAAAAAGGCTTGTTAAAGTGAAATTCGATCTCTTTTCGACCACGATGTTGAATGCACGATGGAGTGCAATTAGTAGATAAGATATCTATTTGCAAAATGCTTAAATAATCAATTTTTTAAAACTTTTTCATCACCTGAAACTCAAATACAATTTATAAACACATTTCTTTTTTTCAAATTTCAAAGTATAAATATGAAAACAATCTTCAATGTAGGTATGAGAACTTATGATTGTGCTCTCATTAAGTTAGTAGACAGAAAGGAGCCTGTTCGTTTAAACATCTCATATTCCATTTTGAGTCAAATGACTTGCTGTCAGATAATCAATACAGTTTTCGATCCTCTCGCTCATCGATTTGCTATCTGGCTAACTACTGTGACTGAAAGATTGTGCATTAGTTAAAGGCTGAGAGGCAAGGGCTATTGCTCTTGACATATCTAAGGTTTTCAACAAAGTTTGGCATGTTAGTCTTCTCCATAAGCTTGATTCATATGGTGTATCTGGAAGAGTTTTTGAGATTATCAAATCGTTTCTTTGTAATGGCTTTATAAAGCTCATCATCAAAAGCCAACACTCTTATTCATTTCCAGTAACTTCTGGGGTACCTCAAGGTTTTATTCTTGGTCTTGTTTTGTTTCTAAATTATTCTATCTAAATTATTAATTTTTCCAGCAACATTACATATAAGGTAACTCTTTTTGCTGATGACTCAACTTTATACTCCTGTCTTGACAAAAAGTCTTCTGTTTTAGATTGCTTAGAACAGGAAGCCAATCTTGAATCTGATCTCACTTCTTCGTGCTCATTATTTCATCTCTCCTGACTCCATTCTTCACCTCTACTAATCTCTTATTAGCCCCTGTACGGAAAACTGTTGTCATATTTGGGCTGGCTCTTCTTATGATGCTCTTTCTTTTCTAGATGAAAAATGCATTGTAAATATGGTTGGACTTGGTCTATCTTCTAAGCTCAAGCCTCTTTCCCATCATCTTAAAGTTAGATCTTTCTCTTTTCTACAAATACTATCATGGTCACTGCTCTAAGAAGCTTTTATCTCTAGTTCCATGTACTAAAACTCATTCTCGCTTGACTCTTCATTTAACAAAGCCTCATTCATTTTACTGTATCTGTCCCTGCATGCTCCAAAAACTTATATTCGTCTAGTTTTTTTCCACACACTTTAAAGCTCTTTCAACCCTTAAAACAATCTATCTTTTTTCAAACCTTTGGAGCTCTCTCTCATCTCTCTCATCATGTTTTCTCACTCTCATCATGTTTTCTCTCTCATCTCTCTCATCATGTTTTCCTGACTCATACAAACTACATCTTTTTAACTCTTCTGTTAACCGTCTCCTTGCTCTATAACTATATTATTTTTTTCTAGTATCTCCCAACTTAATAGTGGTTGCTTGCAGCCTTGTTAGGAGCGAATCAGAATAAAATAAAAAAATCATGATGGTAACCATGTATTTAGACTCAATATAGGTACAGTCATCTTGTAGTATATATGTATCAAGCAGTTGATAATCACAAACTTCATTTGGTAAACATATTTGCAAAGAGTCATACTCTTTAACTCTGAATGCATGCATATGTGCAAAATAAATATATGTGCAAATATGCATATGTCACAAAGTAGCAGCTTACCGCAAAATAACCAGAGTTGTCATAATTAAATAATATTTTGAAAAACAAAGGAATTTCATCAGCTTTTAATAAAGATAAAAAAAATGTATTGTACAAATGAAACTGAATCCAACTTATATTACTAGCATTACACTTACAAATAGTTTCTTTTTTATCAAAAACATCATTGACAACAGTGAACTCCTGATACCTTGAACCCCGGATAACTCGAAAAACTTTCGAGTTCCCCTTGAGCCTTTACTAACACTTTCTTATAAAAATCACTCGATAACTCAAGCCCCTGATAACTCGAACATTCACCTGATAAGTCAAACTGTTTTATTTGTCCCAGTGGCTAATATTTTACCTATAACTTGATCTTTAAAAGAAAAATAACACAACGTCTTATTAAAGTGATTAATTTTTTTTATGAAATCAAATTTATTTGATTTTCTGCATATCACTCAAAAGAAATATTTTGACATATTGAATGTTCCGATAACTCAAACATTCTCTAACTTGAATTGATTTCTTGGCCCCCTGGAGGTTTGAGTTATTGGAAGTTATATATATAAATATATATATATATATATATATATATATATATATATATATATATATATATATATATATATATATATATATATATATATATATATATGTATATATATATATATATATATATATATATATATATATATATATATATATATATATATATATATATATATATATATATATATATATATATATATATATATATATATATATGTATATATATATATATATATATATATATATATATATATATATATATATATATATATATATATATATATATATATATATATATATATATATATATATATATATATATATATATATATATATATATATATATATTGTATAAGTGACATCGTTAATAATATATTTTATATTCAATTGATTAAAAATATCATGTTCGGCTATATATTATCTTTATTATTATATGGTGATATTTTGGCTTATATAGTATAAACCATTATCAAATTGAAAAAACTGTTATACAAAATTCATAAAAACTAAAATCAAAAATGACGTCATTGCAACGTTGCAGATTTAGACTTAAGTTTAACAAAAAGTGGTCTCCAATGGCGTGTCATCACTAAGTTACCATTTTCGTGATTTTTTGATAATAAACATAATGGACTAACCAATCAGACAAGATTTTTTTAAGATATGTATTTTGTCCCATAAAAAATAACATTTATTTACACAAAGTTCAATAAGCTTGTGAATACCTACTAATGACAATTTACTTCGCATCTTAAGATTATCTTTATCTTCGCTTAGAATATCATTTATAGAAATTGTTGCTTTATCTAGTGGAATCAATGGATATAAATTAATAATATCAAACGAAACTTGAATTTCATTTTTATCTATAAATCACTCTTTAGCCTCAGATATGAATGAAAAAGAATTTTTTTGTAGTAAATGTAGGTTGTATTATTTCAAAAAGATGTTGCAAAAGTTTATGAGCTGGTTTACCAATAGTTAAAACTATAGTTCGCATAACTAACCTTTATCACTTTTATGTGCTTTAATGCATCCATATAATCTAGGTGGAACAGCGTCAGAAGGATATATTTTATCATAAGTTTTTTTATCAATTTTTTTTTCCTATTTTAATTTACTGAGAGTTTGTTGAATTAGACAAAGAAAATTTTGTGTAGGATCGACAGCAGAAATAGTGCAGTTACCAAGTTGATCTTTGATTTTTTTTTTTGCTGATTCTGAATCTAAAATAGCAAATCCACATCCTTTATCAAAAGGGTATATCTTTATTTAGTTTGAGTTTTTTAGTTCATTTAAAGCTAGATATTGATTTTTAGAAAAGTTACTAGCTATTTTTACATTTAAAAACTTGTTTAATGTTTTGCTTACATTTTGTCGCAAAAATTCAGCTTTTTCAATATTAACATTTTCCTACAATTTTAAAGCACATTCTTCAGTTGATACTATAATGTCCATGAATAAAAAATTTGATTTTTTGATGGTACAAATTGTGGGCCAAGATTTAATAAATTTTCCTGGTTGCTAGATAATAACTTAGCAATTTAAATACAACGCTTACAGTGCTCTTATTCACAGGAGTATATCTTAAATTGCGACAATGGTAACTTAGTGATGACATGCCATTGGAGACCAATTTTTGTTAAAGTTAAGTCTAAATCTGCAACGTTGCAATGACATCATTTTTGTTTTTAGTTTTAATAAATTTTGTATAACGGTTTTTTCAGTTTGATAATGCTTTATACTATATAAGCCAAAATATCACCATTTAATAATAAAAATAATATATAATCGAACATGTTTTTAATCAATTATATATATATATATATATATATATATATATATATATATATATATATATATATATATATATATATATATATATATATATATATATATATATATATATACATATATATATATATATATATATATATATATATATATATACATATATATATATATATATATATATATATATATATATATATATATATATATATATATATATATATATATATATATATATATATATATATATATATATATATATATATATATATACATATATATATATATATATATATATATATATATATATATATATATATATATATATATATATATATATATTTATATATATATATATACATATATATATATATATTTATATATATATATATTACATATATATATATATA
>NC_061165.1:18192905-18235678 GCF_022113875.1 Hydra vulgaris
GTTTTTTTATTTATTAAGAGTATTATTCATCACTTCTATATTCTGATTTTTGTTAAATCTCATATTTAGCAATTCCATAGTTTCTTTCATTGCTTTCTCTTTACCTTGATTAATGAATGACTCTTTAGTCTGTTCATCTATATCATTCTTAGATTTTGTTCTAATTTGTTCAGTCATAGATTGAAACTTTTCAAGTTCTGAAAGTATCATATTAAATTCTACATCATCAATATATTGATCTGATATAGCTTTAGAAATAAGACTACTTATTGTATTTAGTTTTGCATCAGCTAGTACTTTAATCTTTTCATGCTTTTCTGCTTTTATTGTAAATTTTTTATTAACTTGTGATCCTATTAGTGATAATACACCCATACCTAATGCTGCACCTTCACATGCAATAGCTACTGGTGTTCCAACTATTGTTGTTAAAAAACCAATACCAACAGCTCCAAGTGTCATAGTGCTTGCTAGTAATGTATTATCAACTGCTGAAATGATTCTTACAGCTCTGTGATATTTTTTACTTAAAATCTCTCTTCTTTTCCTTTCACATTCTATTTTATCTTGAATTTCACTAATCTTTTGTAATCTAAAGTTATGATCTATAGATTGTGGTGGTGCAGATGGATTTTCTGAAAACTGGTTTAGATCTGGATAAAGCTGCTTACATTCATTATTATATCCATTATTACATAGCATTTTCTTTTTTCTATAAAGAAAAATTTGTTTTAAATCACTTTTGTGATCAATGCTTCGCTAAATCACTTTTTACCAAAATTAAATATATCTTCATCAGATTTATCTATACTAGGTTTATCTTTAATTACTTCTTCTATACTTGATAATAAAGATTTTACAGATTCTTTATCACTTTTCTGTTTAGTTCCTGAGTCATTATGTGGTCTAACTTGTTCTTCTTTAACATGTGATATATAATTTGCATTTAAAATACCATTATAAGTTGATATACAACATAACAAATCTTCTTTTTTTATGTTTATATCTTTTTTATCGTAATTATATAAAGTTATTTTAATATCATCAGTGGACTCTATTACAACAGAATTTAGTAAATTTAGTGATGGTTTATAATTTTCTGCAAGTGAAATCATTACATGTCCTTTATCTATTTCAACTCCACACATTAAAGAAATGTTTTCATATGAATTTGATTTTACTGTAAAATCTTCTTGTGCGAATACTTTAATATGTCTATTATTTATTGCTCTATGTTCTAAATCTGAATTAATATAAAAATTTATTCTATATTGTTCATTCTTTTCATAATATAAAAACATTCTACTATTATACATTTTATAAATGAAAAGATTTTTTTAAATCACTCTGTAATCCTCATATTTATTTTGTTTTTAAAGTTCTTGCAATATAATTTAAAATGCTTTCACCTTGATGTAAAAAATTACACTTTTTATTATCATTATTTTTATATATTAATGTTTTTTCTCCTTTTTTATTTTTCTTTAATTTACTCTCTACTAATTTACATGGAGTATAATGACAAATTTCTACATTTTCTTCAATTTCTTTTAAATAATGAGCATATTTGCAATTTATATTTTTACATTCTTTTTTATCAAGAATATATTTGCATAATTTAGTTTTAGCTTTTCTTAATTTTAATAATTCTGACTTTTTGGGATGAAACAATCTACACTTTTTATTCTTACATTTTGGGTATTCAGAACATAGAGATAAATGTCTATATTGACATGAAGATTTAGTGCATATGAGTCTTTCCTTTACAGTATTACAATAAGGAATATCATGATTGTATTTACATCTATGTTCAAAATGACAATAATTATCTTTTAAAATATTTTTACAGAAAATGGGTAGTTTCTCTACAAAATGTATTGTTGAAGGTTTTCCATCTTCAGTAAAATTAATATCTACATTAAATGGTTTTTCAAAACTAAATTTTCTGTTTTTGTAATGTTTTTTTAAAAGAAGTATCATCAAGAGCAGGAAAATCATCATTAATAACATTATAAGTTGGAACATAATTAATCCATTTCAGCTTATCTTTATGCAGTTCCATGATTTGAACTGTTTTTAAAGGAATTGGAACTATAGGTTTTTCTTTAACTTCTTCATCATCTGATGTATAATAAGTAGCTTCATCAGATGTATAATAAGTGCCATCTTCAGAATCTGATTCTTCAAATTCAAATTTTAATATTTCTTCAAAAAGTTTAAATTCTTTTTGAAATTCTGATATTTCATTAATTTCATCATCATACATTTTTCTTTTATTATTTGTAAAAAATACTTTAAATCAAAAAATTTAAAATGAGTTAAATAATTTTCTTTTATATATAAAAAGAATGGAAAACGAAATGCAAAATTCATTTTTAAAATCAATTGAACAAAGATTAAGATTAATAGAAGAAAAATTAAATATAATTGATATTCATGATATTGAAATGACTGAAGATTCTGAAGTTACTACAATTACTACTACTGAAGTTACTGAAATTACAGAAACTACTGAATACGATAATGATATTGAAATGACTGAAGAAGATGATGAAGATAATGAAGATAATGAAGATGAAGAAGATGATGAAGATAATGAAGATAATGAAGATGAAGAAGATGATGAAGTTGAAGAAGTTACTACAGTAACTACTGAAATTACAGAAACTACTGAATATGATAATGAAGATGATGAAGATGAAGTTGTATTTGATAATTAGACTATAGAATTAATAATCTTTTTATTTTTTGTAAAAAAATAAAAAAAATTGAAAAATAAGTTAAATAATTTTCTTTACATAATAAAAGAATGAAAAATAAAATTCAAAACGAAATAATTAATCCTTCAACTAAAATATATTATATTACTGCAATATTAAAAAACTATGGGTATAAAAAAAGTAATAAGGTTAACTTTGCTGCTAAATATGGTCGCCTTGATTTAATTAAATTATTACATTATAAAGGATATATAGGAACAAAAAATGCAATTAATTATGCTGCTGAAAATGGTCATCTTGAAGTTGTAAAGTATTTACATGAATTAGGGTATAAATCAACAAGTGGAATTGATAATGCTGCAGAAAATGGTCATCTTGAAATTGTAAAGTATTTATATGAAAAAGGGTATAAAGGAAATGATCTTGCTTTTATGTATGTTGCAATTAATAAACATTTACATATCCTTGAATATTTCCATTCATTAAAGTTAAGAGGTCCTGATGATTTAATTAATTATGCTGCGATGTATGGACATTTAAATGTTATTAAATATTTAATATCACAAAATTATAAGGTTAATGATGATGCTTTTATTAATGCTGTAAAAATAGGACATTTATATATTCTTAAATATTTTATTGAAGATTTAAATTTAAGAGGACCTGAAAATTTAATTGAATATGCTTTTTCCAATTTAATGGAACCTAAAAATTTAATTGAAATTGTTTTTTCCAATTTTATGGGACGAGAAAATAGTCATCTTGAAGTTGTAAAGTATTTACATGAAAAAGGATATAAATAAGAAGCAAGAAGAAAAAATTGAAAATTTAAATTCTTTACATAAATTAAAAAAATGGAATGTACAAGTAAAGATGAAGTTAATAAATTTATGGGTTATAAAAGAAGAATAAGTTTAGCTCGTTATTTTAAAAATAAAAATAAATTACAATGGGAAAAGTTAGAGAAGGAAAGATTAGAAGAAGAAAAGTTAAAAACACCAGATCAAATTTATTATTAAGAAAAGTCACGTCATTTTAAGAATTTTTCGTAATATTTCATAACAAGAAATAAAATTTAACACTTATTTTAAAAAATCAATTTTTTTAAAATAAAAAATTATTTCTTATCTAAATAAATTATACACAACATGGTTCAATGTTAACCTCAATATTAATATTAATTTATGGTTGAAAATTTGGTTGAAAATAAAAAATCCCTCTGAATTGGTAATCTCTTACTACTAACATCAGGCATTTTTATGTTTTTACTTGGTAAGGGTTAGAGTGAGGTACAATACTGTATTGAAACCAATTAATAATTAAATAAAGAATGAGTTTTTAGATACTAAAGTTAAATACTTAAAAATGTACTTGCTGCAATTACTTCCAAAAGACTATAACTAAACATATTGTTTTAGAAAAAACTGTAAGTTTGTAAGATTTTTTAAAAACATTTAAATATATAAATAAAAATATATATATATATATATATATATATATATATATATATATATATATATATATATATATATATATATATATATATATATATATATATATATATATATATATATATATATATATATATATATATATATATATATATATATATATATATATATACCATATATATATATATATATACCATATATATTTTTAGATATGAAAATATATTTTTGTTAAATTTCAAGCTCGTAAAATTTATTTTCAGATTTAAAATATTTTTATCTATACGTAACAGGCGATGGAGACGAAGCAATTATTTTGCGTGGCAAAAGATTATTTTATGAAGTTTTACATTTTTTGACTTGGTGATGAAACTTATTGGAAAACATTTGTCATGGACATGGGAGGAGTATTGCTGTTACAAGCATCCGCCTATAATGAATAGCCGAATTAATATTATTATTAGTGCGCATAGTTACGCATTTTTACGCCTATTGTTCGTTTTGTTAATTACGGTTCTGCATTATGTAAAATACACTATTTCTTAGCTTCTAGAATTTTCTAAGCGCAGTTATTTATTCCATCCGGTCATTCGAGTAAAATCAGCAATCAAATTGAAGCTGATACACTTATTTTCAAGAAGAATTAATTTTGTTTATTTTTTAAAATAAAAATTTAAATAATTGTTAGTTTGCTATGTATATATATATATATATGTATATCTATATGTATTTTCTCTTAGCAAAAATAATTGAGAATAGAGAATCAAAAAAAATTTCTTCTGGAATTTGTCAAAAGGGTGTTGTGTTATTCTTCATTTTAAAGTATCTAAATATGTATTTATTTTTCATTTTTTAGAATAAGTTAGAACTAAATTGACTGGTAAAATAGTTTTTTTAGTACAATGTTTCTTTTTTAAGAAAACAGTTTTGTCGTTAGTCTTTTTAAAACATTTTAAGCAGTATTTGTTTTATTTTTTAGAGCAGTTATGAGGAGCTGATCGCTTTTTTAGTAAGTTCAAGTTATTTTCTCATACATAAATTAAGGTTTTCGATTTATTTCAGTCTATTTTATATTTCTCTATATCTACATATATATATTCTCTAAGGAAAAATAATAAGGAATAAAAAAATTAAGAAAATTTTTTCTGGAATTTGTCAAAAGAGTGTTGTTTTATGCTTCATTTTAAGGTATCTAAATATGTATTTATTAGAAATTTTTTTAAACCAAGTTAATAAAAGTTGTTAAACCAAGGAAATTGTAGAGGTTTATTTATCAATATATGCTATAAATTAGATAACAATATTGGAGGGAGTAAGTTAAAAAGCATTTTTAAATTTTTAAAAGAAATAAAAATACTTTTCAATATATATCTGTTTTTTTTGAGGTAGATTTAAAGTTTCAAGTTTTCAAAATTGTAGATCTTTTTAATGTATAAATAAACATTAAGTATTTCTAAGTAGACATTACGTATATATAAAATCTTTTTCAAATTTAATAAGTAATTATTTGTTTAAATAAGTAGTTATTTGTTATAATTTATTAAGATTTAAATTATTAGAAAATTCATGTTTACAGAGTTGTTATTAATCATTATTGAGTTGTTGAACCAAAGAAGTTGTAGAGGTTTACTTATCAAATATATACTATATATTTTATATAAAAAATTTTGGTTTTCATATGTTTTCACTAATAAATAGTTCTATATATATATATACATAATGCATTAATAAGTTTTATTACGTGTTTTGTTCAATGTTTTCTCCCAACGCATGAACTATGACGCTGTCGCAAATTTTTTTTTTTTTATTAGAAATAAAATAAGTTTTAATAAGTTTTTGCTGATGTGGTTGCAAAAATACAAAATATTGCATGTTTAACCCTTATTAATTTGCTCTCTTTTTTTTTTTTTAGCATCTTCTGTTTCGAATGAAAATGGTGAGGTTATGCTAATTTTTTTTTTTTTAATAATTGCAAATGTATAATTTTTATTATACTCTTCTATTTGTAACTTTAGGTTCCTTATCATTCGAACATTACCAAAATTATTGCTCCCAACACCCGGGACCTCTCTCAGAGAGGTCCTTTAATAAATGGAAACATAATGGCGTTATGGATGAGCCCTCCTATAAATGGAGGGCTCATCCATACCGGGGTGTTGGGAGACACCGAAGAAAAAACAGCAATTAAAAGGTTGTAAATGTCTTCTATCAGTAGAGATATTTATGACTTTTTAGTTGCTGCTTTTTCTTCGGTTTTTTTTTTTTTTTTTTAATTTTGTAATTTTTTGTTTCGGTGTATTTTTTTTTTTTAATTTTGTAATTTTTTTTTAAATATATATTACGTTGTATATTTGATTTGTTTTGATCTTTTTTAATAAAATTTTTAATTGTTTTCTCACCAATTTAACCTGACTTCAAATTTAAAGCCCTCTTAAATACCCCTCCCTAATTTCTAAAGTCGAAAGTTGAATTGATTCATTATCCAATTATCATAATATAATGATGCTGCATTCTTTTGTTAAAAACAATTATTTGGTACTGCTTTTAAAATTTACCAAAACCCAAGGCAATATATTTAGCTATATAAAAACAATTTATTTATCTCGATTCCATTCTTTACCTTTTATGTTTATAGTTTGGCCCCTTAAAGCATTTTATGTTTTGCTCTTTTTATTATGAATATTTTAAATCCGTTGTGATGTCTTTTAAATTAAACTAAAGTTTACTAAAAGCCAACATAAAAATTACGTTTTTGAACAACAGCAAAAAGAACAGCTGCATCCCTACAGCAACTGCTGCAGTATCACAATAGGTTACCAAAAGCAGGTATACTGTTTTCCAGTTGTTGTTTTTTTTTTTCATATATATCTACTTATTTATATAATACTATAGTACGATTGTTTATATCTCATTCATTTTTTTTTTCTTTATCTTTAAGTGTTAATAATTTTATTCTTTGAATGATATTAGTTAAACAAGTCGACTTTTTATTAAAGATATTGGTTTCAAAATTGAACATCATTGGCAAAATGCTTACAAAATTATGTAGTTTTTAAAAATCTGTTTTCTATTTAATACACTTTTTTTTAAATATACTTTTTTAAAATACTTTTCTATAACAATTCTACTAATATGGAATCACGTAGCTTTTTAAATATGTTTAATTGTCGTCCCTATCGGTAATAAATATTTTAAATTATTTGATATGGTTTTCTTTACAATAGACTATGCTTGGCTCCTCGGTGCTGTAAATGGTTGGCTTCAACTTTGTTTTTTTTAAGAAAAATGTGTTTTATATATGCTTCTGTTTTAAAATATTTTTGTTACATATTTAACTATATATCATGTAAATAAATTTCTTTTAAAGATATGTAAACTTGATACTTGCTTTTTTGCTATTTTCAAAAAGTGAACAATGGTTTAAATATATATTTTTTAACTGTCTTTTATGATTTTATCAATTTTATTAAAGATAAATAATTACTTCAAAAACATTGAGTAAAATCCAATTGCTTTTATTATTAACCTGATCTATACAAAAATTAATGAAATAAAACTAATAATCTAACGCCAAGTTAAAGAAAAATGTATTTTATAAAATTAGTACAAGTATGGATTGGATGTATGCTGAAATATATTTGTTGATACACGTTAGCTATTATAGTAAATCCATATAATCCTTTGTTTTTTTATAAACAAGTTTCTGCTGGATTACTAATTAAAAAAAAAAGGTTGGTTTAAATAACAATCTTTATCATAATATATAGGATCCGTATGCAGGGTAAGCCCTTTTCGGAATTGCGATATATTTTTCAACTTATAGTTTTTCCGGATATCCAACTTCTATGCCTACAAGTTTGGGTGTAATATTTTTGAAGTTTTAAAAATATTTAAAAAATATGTTAATAACGTTTAAAAGGTTTAGGTGCGATAGTGACATATTTTTAAGCTCTTCGCTAAGTAAAATGAAAAGTTTAAAAAATAAAGAAACGACTCAGCTTAAAGCAAAATTAAGAGTAGAATATATACCCAATATTAACCTAAACAATTTTACGGAATTTAAAAATTTGACATCGATTTTCTGTGCATATAATTCAAGTCATTTTATGGTTAACTTTATCTTTAATGAAGCTAAGAGTTCTCTTAAACTAAGAAGCAAAGAAAAATAAAAGTGAGCTCAACTAAAAAAATGTATAAATAAATTTATATTTTATTAGAGAAAGGAAATAACGATCAAATTGTTAGTAATGATTTATTTACTACTAACCCGTATTACGGGTTGCTTACTGTATAAATATATTTATTTTTTATTAGAGAAAGCAAATAAAGATCAAATTGTTAGTAATGATTTATATACTAATAACCCGTATTACGGGTTGCTTACAGCTAGTTAACAATAATAAAACATTCAAAAGAACAATTTGTTATTTTAACGATTAGATTTGTTTTGTAAATGTATAAATTCTTTTTGAATATTATTTTTATATATTAACGTAATTTCAAACTAATGTTTTACTTTTTAATAGAAAAAGTACTTTTCTAGTATTGTTTACGGGAAGTATTATTGAAACAAAAATTTTTTTTTTCAATATTTTTTAATCAAAAATTTTATTTGAAAAAAAATTTATTGAAACAAAAAAATATTATTAAAACAAAAAAAGTTTAGGGGAAATATTATTGAAACAAAAAAATAGAACCTTATTTTAAATAAAATTAACATTAAAACATGTAAAAAATGATTTTTTTTTAAGAAATATAAGTTCTTGCAACAAGAAAAAAATACATAATTTTAAGAATAAAAGTTCTTTAAATAAGAAAAAAAATTCTTATTTTAAGAATTTGAATTCTTGAAACAAGAAAAAAAGTTCTTGTTTTAAGAATAAAAATTCTGAAAACAAGAAAAAAAGTTTTTATATTAAACATAAAAATTCTGAAAACAAGAAAAAAAGTTTTTATATTAAACATAAAAATTCTTAAAACAAGAAAAAAAAAATTTTGTTTAGAGAATACAAATTCTTGAAACAAGAAAAAAATATATATATTTAAGAAAACAAATTCTTAAAACAAGAAAAAAAATTCTCTTTTTAAGAATAAAAATTCTTGATACAAAAAAAAAATATTCTTACGTGGCGGACAAGTCATTCTTTTCTTGTTTTAAGACTGTGTTTGCTTAAAACAAGAATCTTGGTTTTTGCTGTGATCATAATTATTAATTAATTTAAGACCTTCAGTTTGAGTTGAAACTAAAAATCAAACAGCCTTTATTAGGCTTTAACAGAACTAAAAACAGTTACAAGACTGCGATTAAAATGAAGGATTAGGATCATGATTAATTGAAAGAGTATAAAATAAAAACTACTAGCCAGAATTTTAAAAACAAGACCTTGTTTTTCTTTTTTGTCTAAGAATTGAATTTCATCCACTATCATCAAAAAAATATAAATGATTTCATTTATATCAATATAAAATAAAATATTCATCGTCATTTTTTAAAATTGATTTTTGAGCAATCTACAAATGCAATTAAGAAACAGTTTGGAGCATTAACTAAAGAAATTATTCACAATTCAAAGATAATTTAAAAAATTTTCCCAACTGCTATAGATGTTTTTAAATAAATAAAATTGTTTATGCACCTCCATGCAGGTCAGTCGTCATCTAAATACGTGTCGCAAAAGGTTTATATATTTTTTTTGTGTTCGTGTTATTTTGTTCATCTAGAATAAAAATCAAAAGTTTGCATGTGGAATACAAAACCGTTCCATGTACACTAATCTTATGAAAAACTTATACTTTAAAAAATTATATATCTCTAAATATTAATACTGTAAAAATTCAATGTTCAATGTTTAATGCTCAATGTCGTTTTGCTTTCGTTTTTAAAGCAGTTTTAATTAGTTACTAGGCTTTTCTGAACTTAAAACAGCGCGTTCTCAAAATGCACGCGGTTATTAGAGGAAGATCTTTCAACCGTGTTAAAATTTTTTACCTTTGGAATTCAATTAATATTAAGATTAGTTTAGAAATATTACCTAAAGAATCATATTAAGATAAATAATCATCGTTAAGATCATATTATAATAATCATCGTTAATATCATATAAGTATTGAAAATAGTTTCGCAATTTGTATATAATATTTTTTATTAAAAAGAAAGTAAAAAGGATCACTCCTTTTAATTTTTTAAATCGTTTACATTTTGTTTGTTTTAGTTTTTCTTTTGGCTTAATTTTTTTCTAGCAGTTTTTATTGAGCATATCTATTTTTTAGAAAGAAGATAAAGGTAAGGATGAGGTCTAATTATTTTTTATGCAACAAAAAAGTTATAGTAATGCTATTTCAATAAAATTGGTTATTACTACCATGAATCTTGATGCTATTAACTGTTTTGACGCTTTTTTAGAAAACTTAGAAAAATTAATTGAAATTTTGTGCCACTACTGACATGTCACATGTTATTGTATGTAAAGATTAAATTTTTGTTATGAGAATTACTGTTCTTATGAAAAAAAAAAGGTAAAGAGTATTGTTTGTCTATAAATATTTATATTTTGTTTACTTTGAATCTTTTAAAATTTTCTCATGGCATTTTTAAAATTTTTGTTTGCTCGATTCAAGTTATATGTTTATTGTTTATATTGTTTTTTTGATAATTATGTGTATATTGTAAAATGTGCTTTATAGCTTTTTTATCAATGTAATTTTATAACAATGTAACATGTTTTTTATTGTTTGTGTATGTGTTAATATAAGTTATCTAATTGTTTTATAAATGCGTTTAAATATGTTTAAATATGTTTATATATGTTTTCAAAGTGCTGTGACTTGGTAAACGTGTAAAGCAAGATTTGTCAACCTTGCCAGCCAAGTCATTTACTTACTGCAGAGGGTTACACAGCAGTGTTTCAAGTCAAACTGTTACTGCTTTAGGTCAAGGTGTTTTCAAGCCTTTTTTAATAATTACTCTGAAAATACATAATAATGTATTTTAATAACATATTACGTAATGTTGTTACTTATGTTCTGTTATATATGAATGTTATGTTTCTTAAGTTATGTTATATGCATATTATATGAACTTATGGTGGCTATTGTTGTTGTGATGTTATTTTTTTGTAATCTTTTAAGTTGATATACATTTAGCTTACCATCAAGTTGTTGCCTATTGTTAATAATGATGTATAGGTAATTTCATTATTAGACCTCACTGCTTTTAATCATTCACTAAAAGCCTACTACTCTGTATTATATATATAAGCCTACTACTACTACTACTACTACTCTGGTAAATCACAACAGCTTTTCTTTATCGGGTACAATGATTTCCGTTTTTTGTATGTAATGTTTTTCTTATTTTTTTACTTATTTGTTACATTTTTTATTTTAGATTTATCAAATGATGTATTTATGTGGTATAGAAGAACAAAATATTGTTAAGTTTTGTAGACAGTTTCTTATATTTAAAAATTATTTGTGTGTGCTATTTAGAGTAGAAAAAAAAATTATATAGAGAAGATCACAATCCTCAAGTTTCTTTTTAAGATTTTTTGTTACTATTTTCAATTAAAAGTGAAGTTTAAATTGATGATATTAGGCTAGAAGCAGATATTCGTTTAGAAAATGGAAATGTTAATTGCCGCAGAAATCAAAAAGATGGGCTTAGGCGAGATAAAAATAATATTCGACAAAATGCTAGGTATGCTTCTCCGCAAGCAGATAATAATTTGAAGCCAAATGGGGAGAGTGTGGTTGGGCAAGTTAAAAATAATTGTCACAGAAATAAAAGAAATAGGCTTAGGCTAGATAAAATTAATAATCAACAAAATGCTAGATATGCTGCTAGATACGAAGGAATGCATTGTATAGCAAGAAGTAATACTATTGTTAAAAATAGTTAATTGATAGTTTAATTTAACTCACTGCTTTAAAATTTTTTATAAACTAAGACAATATATTTAGCAATATAAATCAATTTATATCTCAATTTGATTTTTTATCTTTGATGTTTATAGTTTGGCTCCTTGAAGCATTTTGTATATTGCTTTTTAATTTAAATATTTTAAATCTATTGTGATGTATTTTAAATTAAACTAAAGTTTTCTAAAAACCAACATGAAATAACGTCATTAAACAACACTGACAAGAACTGCTGTATCATGACAGCAACTGAAGTATGACAACAGGTTATCAAAAGCAGTAAGTTGTTTTCCAGTAATTTTTTTTTTCTTTTATGTCTACTTATCTGTTACAATTTTTATTTTAGGATTGTCATAAAACGCATTAATGCAATATAAAAGATCAAAGTTGACTTTTTAAAATTTGTTATATACATGTTTGATTGTAAATTTTATAATGTTATACACATGCTTGATTGTAATTTTTTTTTGTTTGAAACGTATATTTACTCAATTGCTTAGTTATTTTTAATAAATTTGTTAATAAACTTAGTTATTTTTAATAAATTTGTTTAGTTGTGTGCATTTAACAATTTTAAGATAACAATTTTCTTTTCTAAAGAAAAATTAATAACTCCTGTTTAATATAAGTTAATCTTAATAATTAATTAAAGTTCGTGTTTAAGAAATACTGCAAGAATTTTGTTGATATTTTGTTCTGCCCTACGCTGATATGACCGATGTCAATTGAAAATTACTTAAATAATGTTAAATAATAATTGGTAAATTATTTTACCTCATACCTTTTATTTAATTTTTTCAATTTAAATGCGTTTTTCTAGAAGGGTATTAGTTAAGGTTTTGCAAAATTAAATTTTGGAAAACAGCCACTATAAATTAACGATGTAACAGACAGACCACAACCCGTATTACGAGTTGCTTTATGTTCAATGTTCAATCGCGTTAGTTACTATAATATAAATGCTAGAAGTCAATGTTCAAATTTACTATTTGTTTTATTTATTGACTTTGGTTTCACGCAAACTTTTATGGCTTTTCAATCAATATTTTATTTAATGTAACTTACAGGATATAAATGAATTTTGTTTATAAATATAAATTTGATATTTTTACTGTTTGTGTATGTGGTAATATAAGTTATATAATTGTTTTATAAATGTGATTAAATATGTTTATATATGTTTATATAAAGGTAAATATATATATATATATATATATATATATATATATATATATATATATATATATATATATATATATATATATATATATATATATATATATATATATATATATATATATATATATATATATATATATATATATATATAAATATATATATATATATATATATATATATATATATATATATATATATATATATATATATATATATATATATATATATATATATATATATATATATATATATATATATATATATATATATATGTATGTATAAGGGATATGACTTTTTAAAAAAAAATTTCCCTGGCCCAAAAATGGATGAGTTTTACGCATAAAATGCAAAAATATTAATACTTTCACGATGTTCAACAATAATGTCACGCCCCAAAGCACATTAAGACTTAAAAAGGTTTTAAAAAAATTAATGACCAAAATCATTTCTATTTCCAAACATGTTCCTTCAAATGATTTTATAAAAAAACATATATTGTTCTAACAATTAATACATGACATAGTGTTATGTTCAATGCAGGAAAAAACATTTTATACAATTTAAATACATACAGTTATTGTTTATTAAACAAAATGAAACGAAGAGGAAGATTGTCTTTATTTCTGCACAATCTATAAAGCTCCTCCATTACTTTAATTGCTTTTTCAGCACATTGATTACTTCTGGAAATGCTGATTGCTGATGGTTATGGATTCCAATGACTTGTAAATGTAGCAAGAGGTTTCTTTTTGTTTAATAAAACTTCATGAAGGTCTGAATAAGTGTTTTCTTTATAGGTTTGGTCGTCAAACCAAAAGTCTGCCCACTTGTAAGAAATAAAGCTACATACAGATTCAAGTTTGTTTCTTTGTTTTTGGCAATTCTTGTTTTTGGCATAAGAATGTAGGCTAACAACGCTAAAACAGCTCTTGAACTCCACCGAGCATTACTGATATTAAGGATTTTTTGAAATCTTACATTAGGAAATATTTTATTTCGGTCATAGTATCGGTAGGTTCTCGTCAGATGAAACAGAAACTTCATGTCATCTCGCCATCCTCCTGTGTCACCGTTTGAAAATTTTGACTTTTTTGGTTACGAAACATCCCGAAAAAATCCTCTTAGGGTATGAAACTACACATGTCAAGAATACTATATCAACTTACTTTGAAATCCAAAATTAAAATCCGAGAGAGATATTTTGATTTAAATTTTTGAAATAATATAAAAACATTAGCAGTTTTTGTTTTTGAAAATAGCGGTATTGGGGTGGGTCGTAGTGATTTTTTTAATAAAATAACTTTTTTAGACAATTAATTTGTAAAGATTTCGTATTTAATAAATTTTTTTGAGAAATGAGCTATAAGGGGAGATATTTCCATTTCAAGTTTTGAATCGATTAATTTTTGAATCGCGAATTACGATGAAAAATTTGATACGTGAATTGCCGTAAATTTGTACTTTCCTAAAATTTGTACTCTTCGGACATTTCCAATTTTACGGACTTTTTGTACTTTTAGTACATTTTCATACGTTTTATGACCTCTTTGTACTTTATGAATTAGTTTAAATGATATCTTCAAACAGATCACAAGTTCATCTCAGATTTTGAAATGCCTACTTTTTCAAAGGATCATAATCAATGTCGGCAGGTCGTTTGCACACTTTGTATGAAAAAAAGTGACAGAGAAATTTCAGAATATTTCATCAGTGAAATCAAAAGATTGATTTCTGGCAACATCAACTTTGATGATGAGAGGGTTCCACGAGGGATCTGTGTCACCTGTAGGTTCCTGCTTAGAAAGTTAGCTTCTGGAGATGAAGAAGTGAGTATACCTCAACTTTATGACTTCGAATCCATATTGATCAAACCATCAACTCGCCAGACAACTAAATGTGATTGCATCATTTGTCAAATTTCAAAAACCAAAGGGAAAGGAAAGCACCCCTTTGAAAAACCATCTCAACAAGAAGTGCAAAAAGAAGAAAAATCTTTTGAAAAACGATGCACAAAATGCCTATCTGTCATTGCTCGAGGACTGCCTCATAACTGCAAAGAAGCAACACGTCGTGAAAACTTGAAAGCTCTGGCATTGGCAGATCCGTTAGGGGCAGAGCAAATTGCATCATTCATCGTTTCTTCCAAAGAGGTATCTTCCGATGGAACTATTCTGATTAGCCGGTTTCATGGAAAGCCTCTTGAAATCAGACCAGGTATGTTAAAGTATTGTTGCTGGGTTTGCTTTTTAATATTGGTTTTTTTCTTATTGGTTTCTTTATTCACAGGATCAAATGCAACTCAGGGTCTCTCCTCAGAGCCATTGACAACACAAGATATGATTAATATTCAGCAAAACATTGGACTTTCTAACAATGGAATGAGAAAGCTTGGGTCAGCTTTAAATCAAATAAGTCCTGTTCGCATAGTTGAGGCCAATTTTCAACAAAAATTTGCTGCAGCTGGAACTACCCTCAAAAGTTTCTTTACAGTAACCACTTCACAGTTACCAGAATCAAATGAAACACGCCATATTGTTCACTGCACAAATTTGGAAACCCTCAAAGAAAATATTGTTTCATCCAGAGGCTTGCAAAACTCAAACTTCTTAAAGCTTGGCATTGATGGTGGAGGATCATTCTTTAAGGCAAGTTTGAGTCTTATCAGTGAGCATGAAGGAGAACCTCACAGTCCTGTTCAGAAGAAATCAAAATTGATCACCAAAGACAACTTCAAAAACACAAGTGTTCAAAAACAACTGATTGTTGCCATTTCAGAGAACACACCAGAGACTTACCCAAATGTTAAGCACATTCTGGATCTTCTCCAAATCAATGAAATCTCCATTTCAGAAAAACTTGTTATTTCTTGTGACATGAAGCTTGCAAACATAGTTTGTGGAATCCAGTCACACAGCAGTAAGCATCCTTGCTGTTGGTGCAACATAGACTCAGCACATTTGGAAAACTGTGGTCAGCTTAGAACATTCGGGGGCATCAGAGACTTGTACAAAAAATTTGTGAAGTCTGGTTGTGATGCCAAAAGATCAAAAGAGTTTGAAAATGTGGTTCATTTGCCAATGTTTGCCTTTCCAGACAGGGAATTGATCCTTGAGGCAATCCCACCCATGGAACTGCATTTGCTCCTGGGAGTTGTCAACCACCTCATCAAGTACTTGGTTCAAGTTTTTCCAAAGACCAAACAATGGTTGGATTCAATCCACATTCAGATGCAACCATTTCATGGTGGCCACTTCAATGGAAAAGATTGCATGAAAGTGCTGAGGAAAACTGAAGAGCTTATGCAATTGACAATTGCTGAAAAAGCACCAGATGCAACAAAGGCATGCCAAGCATTGAGCTCATTTCACCAGGTTGTGGTTTTATACTTTGGATACACTCTGTTGCCAGATTATGAGGCAAAAATTTGTGATTTCAAAGATAACTACTTGAAATTACCAGTCTCAGTCACACCAAAGGCACATGCTGTTTTTCATCACGTTCAACAATTCATTCATCAGCACAAGGTTGGTCTAGGTGTATTCAGTGAGCAAGCAACAGAAGCTCTTCATTCAAATTTCAAGACCCACTGGCAAAGATTCAAGCGAAACTCTACTCATCCGGAATATTCCAGTCAACTCCTCAGTTGTGTAGTTGATTACAACAGCAAAAAAGTTTAGTTGTAAAGAAAGAAAATAAAAGACTCCTCATTTTCAATTTGGAGAAACTCAGTTTGTGTGTGTGTAAAGAATGTATTTATTTGTCAAAAGAAAAATTTTTGAAGTGAGAAATTTTGATTATATCAAAAAATTGAAAGATGGTTTTCTAAATATTTTCAAATAAAATTTTAAAATTGTGAATATGAATTATTGTCAAAAATGGCATATTTCCTATCTTAATTTTACTTTTTAAATTAGTTAGGCTGTATTAGGACTGATATGACCCCTTTTGTTAAGGGCAGGTTGTAACCAACTTCTATCCATTTGGTGAAAATATTGAATATTTTCAAATCAAAATATCTCTCTCGGATTTTAATTTTGGATTTCAAAGTAAGTTGATATAGTATTCTTGACATGTGTAGTTTCATACCCTAAGAGGATTTTTTCGGGATGTTTCGTAACCAAAAAAGTCAAAATTTTCAAACGGTGGTGTCTTTTATTTCTTCTGTACCATTATGAAAATTTGTCTTCAGTGTTTCATAATGTTCTACCAACTCGTTAGTAAAAAAGTAATTAATGTTTGGTGAGTTCGGATTTTCTCCCAATTTTTCTTCCATTTCTAGTCTAAGTATTCTATCCAAGATATGATGTTGACATGGTACAAATTGAGGTTTTTGTAATCCTATTTTTTGAAAAATGTCCTGAAGTTTTACAACAACACCATTTTTCTTTCCGGTATTGACATTTGTAGTATCTGTCACAATCATTTTAATTGAATTCCATAGTTTAAATTCATCTATAATATCTGCTATGGCATTAATAATAGTAGTAATTTTCCATCTAATAACTTCAGTGCGCCCAACTTTATTTCGCTTCTTTCATTTTTAAGAACGACAACCTGATACTCCCATTGGTCTATATGCTTTCCATCGAAGAGTAGACTCCAATTCTCATTCTTTAAATCTTGAATTAAAGTTTCTTTAAATTGTTTTGCTTTATTAAAAAGAGCCTTGTATATTACAGACTGTAATGGCGCTGGAACATGTATGCCTTCTGAGGACAGTATTTTACCTATTTTAGAAGCTTTCTTAGTTGATACCTTAGCACAAACCACTAACTTTGTTGCTATTTTACAACTACTATATTTTTTACGTCTTTTCTTCAAATTATTATATTCTTCATCTGTAATTTCATTATCTATCTCAAATAGTTTATCAGTTTTTTCAAATTCGGAACTAGAGTTGTCTCTTGCTATTTTACTACTTTCAGTAAATGAAGAAAAAATTTTAGATGCTGAAGGTTGGCTGCAAAATTTTTGCACAATTGATGGATAAGTAGTCTTCTTTCCTGCTAGCTTTGAAGTAGCATATCCAATTTCTACTTTGCTTTGTAACTGAATTTCATAAAATCTTTTATCTTCAGATGATAATCAAATGTCATTTTGATTTGTTATATCAAAAATCTTTTTTTGCAGAAGGTCGGCATTCTTTTTTTTTCTGAGACTTTCATATTTTTCTATAACTTCATTAATCTTTCGCTTCACTGACTGCTCTGTCAGACATGGGAAATTAAATTGTTCTTTCCACAAACTTATAACTTCTTCTGAAATAAGATTTATCCTTTGCTTTTTGGCTTTCACATCAATACTAGACAAATACTTAAATCTGCTAACAATATCACTTTTTAATGGGATTTTGGAATATTCTTGAAAAGATGTTTCTAACATTGGAAACTGTCTACTTTTATGCGAATCTTAAAATTTCACAAGATTTTTTTTATAAGTCTCTTTATTTTTTTCAACACTTGATTGGCAGTATTTGTATGTCATTTTAATTAAAAGCTGCACAAAAAAATCTGAAACTAATTAATAAACAATTAGGCACGGCAGTGAAAAACTAGAAATTATAAAGTGGTAATGCATACGTCTGGTATGTATTTAAAATTATATATATAATATATATTAACCGTTTATATATATTTTATTATATATAATATAATAATATAATATAATAAAATATATATAGAGGGTTATGACTTCTTTAACTTATGTTTTCTGGCCATATGTAATATGTATAGTATATTATATTCCTATCTATATTGTATTAAAAAACATTTCAGCCAAGGAGCGTGACATTTTTTTACACTTGAAGGAAAATAAACATTTCTTCATTGTTTTATAGCAAAAACTCATCCAAAAATAATATGGGGTTGTCAAAATTGTATAAAAAGTTAAAAAAGTCATATCCCTAATATGTATATATACATATATATATGTAAATATATATATATATATATATGTAAATATATATATATATATATATATATATATATATATATATATATATATATATATATATATATATATATATATATATATATATATATATATATATATATATATATATATATATATATATATATATATATATAAATATATATATATATATATATATATATACATATATATATATATATATATATATATATATATATATATATATATATATATATATATATATATATATATATATATATATATATATATATATATATATATATATATATATATATATATATATATATATATATATATATATCGTGTTTATAGTTGGTTTATATGTTTATATTATGTTATTTCCATGTTTTCAAAGTGCTGTGAATTGGTAAACGTGTAAAGCAAGATTTGTTAACCTTGCCAGCCAAGTCACTTACTGCAAAGGGTTACAAAGCAGTGTTCGTGTCAAACTGTTACTGCTTTAGGTCTAGGTGTTTTCAAGCCTTTATTAATAATTACTCTGAAAATACATAATGTATTTTAATAAAATTTTGCGTAATGTTGTTACTGATGTTCTGTTATATATGAATGTTATGCTTCTTAAATTATGTTATATGCATATTAAATGAACTTATGGTGAATGCTTTTGTTGTTGCGATGTTGTTTTTTTGTAATCTTTTGAGTTGATATACATTTGGTTTACCTTCAAGTTGTTGTTTACTGTTAAAAATGATACAAAGTTAGTTTCATTGTTAAACCTTACTGCATTTAATCATTCACTAAAATTAATTTTTAGATTCACTAAAAGCCTACTACTACTACTACTACTACTACTCTTGTAAATCACGTCAGCTTTATCAGGTACAATGATTTCTTTTTATTGTATGTAATTTTTTTCTTAATTACTTATTTGTTACACTTTTGTTTTATCAAATGATGTGTTTATGTGGTATAGAAGAACAAAATATTGTTAAGTTTTGTGAATATTTTAAAAATTTTTACTATATTTTTTTTCAAATAAATAATATTGAAGTTTGCTTAAAAGCGTTTCACAACTTTTTTTTTTTTTAATTTTTCTATATTAGGAGTTTTATTCTATTATTTTTAATGCAAATATATATTTTTTATTTTATTATTATTTTTTTTTTAGATCTAAATTGGAGCA
This sequence comes from Hydra vulgaris, assembly GCF_022113875.1. Classification (NCBI taxonomy): domain Eukaryota; kingdom Metazoa; phylum Cnidaria; class Hydrozoa; order Anthoathecata; family Hydridae; genus Hydra; species Hydra vulgaris. Next base: position 18,213,266 of record NC_061165.1, read on the forward strand.
GCCACAGACCATATTGCTCGCAGCACCCAGGACCATTTTCTGAGATGTCCTTTAACAAATGTTGCAGTATTAATGGTATGGAGAAGCCCTCTTTCAAATGGAGGGCTTATCCATGCAGGGGTGCTTGTGTTTTATTTTCATTAAAAAAATATATATATATATATATATTCTAATTTATGTTTGTTTTTATTTTTTTAGTATTTGTTTAGATTATTATTTATAGTTTTTATTACTTTAATTTTTGATTCACAATATAACATGGCTATTATATTGCTTCGAATATATACCATATCAGTTTATCAGTTTTGAAATATTTATTGATGTAAATAAATTTTTATTTTTATTTTTGATAGACAACTTTTATCGAAAAATAAAAATAAAAATTTATTTACATCAATAAGGAGGGGTGAACTTCCTATTAAATGCTTATCCACGGTGCTATGTGACAAGACCTTGAGGACTTCTTGGAGCACCTAAAATAAAATAAAAAAAAAGTTGTTGAAATATAAGTAATGCTGCTCGGCGAGCAGAAAACTTACTTGCCAGAATTCAGTTCCATGCCATGTTAATGTGTGTTTATTTGATTTTATTTTAAACACTTTAAAACAATTTAAATCAAATAGTTTTAAATTTAAATGATTTTAAATTTTTTTATCAATTCAAACGTAATTATGTTCTTTTTTTTTTAGTTGCCTTTGTTATCACTTGATTAGTTTGCTTACTGTTGAAACATGGTTTTAATTTTGTAAATTCAATGATATGAAGTTTACTCTATTATTCATAAGTTGACAGTTAAAGAGAAGCTGGAACTTTACATAATAAAAGTAATAACAATTTTGTTTACACTTAGATATGAGCTTAAGAGAATTAGTTCATGGAGCATCAATAAAACTTATATAATTACTTTTTACTTAAAAAAAAGTAATTATATAAGTTTTATTAATGCCACAATTGATAATGACCATGTTTATAAAAAATTTTATGAGCTGCTTGGTATTTTATGATAAAATTGTTCAATATTGTAATCAATAAAATCTTTTTAGCTCAAGTATTTTAGTTGATAAAATATCTTAATTTGTGGTGTTATACGTTATTACGTTATTTACTACGTTAAGTTGTCTAGCCTTTATATAATCTTTTCTTTTTTTAATCATTTTGGAGAGACATAGTAATGTGTGCTTACAAATATCTTACAGGTGGTTGCACCCCAAAAGCCACGCGAAAGTAGGAGGGTCTAGATTTATTTTCTAGGGACAGATCATAATTTTGTTAATATGGGTTCTAAAAGATAAGCCTAAATAGGGTTCTTCCTGGAAGGTATGGTTTTTTAAGTCTCGCTTGAGTTCTTTTTCTAGAATGTTGAAGTTAACCACACTTTTTTTCATGCACCCCAAAAACAACATTGACAAAATTGGCTATAAAATCTAAACTATTTGGAATTAAGACCTGATTTTTTGTAGAAGATAGTTATAATAAATTAGTCTTAGGATGATTGTATTATTGCTAACTTAAATTTTTAGGATGTACTTCAATGTACCACAAAAACCACATCATGTGCACCCCAAAAACCACGTTGGTTATTTGAATATTTTAGAAAATATATAAAATAATTCAATAAAAAAATTTTAGGATGTACTCTAAGATAGTAGCTCTTTGTCATCATAAAAAAAAAAAAAAAAAAGATAATGTATTGTGGAAGTACTACCATTGAACTACGTTATGTTTTTTGTTGTTTTAGAATTTTGTTTAATATAATATTATAAAGTAAAATGAAACCATCATCTGCATATCATCTACGTATAAACAAATCAAGAAATCTCAGTACTAAAGCTGATGCCATAGTGGCCAGAAAACACACAAATGATAAAAATAAACAGTTAGAAGCTGCAATAAATTGGTGCAAAAAATTTAATGGAAGGGGACAAGCAGCATTAAAGACAGGTTTGTTTCCCCTTATTAAAGATAGAGAGACAATCAACAGGCGATTAGATGGAAAAGTGATTAATGGAAAAGAAAGAGATTATTGTACTATACTTACAGATGATGAAGAAGCTTCTATTGTGCGTTTTATAAAAAATAAGAACAGATGTTCAGATAACCAAATTAATTATTAATGTGCTTCGTATGAGAGATTACACTAATACAAAAATGAAAGGTGGACGGAAGTTTCAAAAGTTATCATTAAATGCTCGAGCTGCTCTAGAAAAGGGAAAGTAAGTTTAATTGAATTCATTTAATCTACAATGATCCTATAAAAGTATGTAAGACGGGTAATATGACTCTTTTCTTTATGTAAATATTCCATTTTATAGATTGAGTCGATCATTTTGGCTTCGTTTTAATACTAAACATAGCAGCCTTACAATCAAACGCCAAGGGAGTGTCTCGATAAACCGTGCACTTAATTGTTCAAGAGAAATGGCATGTAATCATTTAGGTAAGTTGTTAATGAACAAATATAAATTCATAAATCTGAATGTACTTTTTTTTTTAATTTGTTCATTTCCCTATAATAACATTATTTCAGATTCCATTGCTAAAGAACTAGTAGATGTTGGTATTATGATAAATGAAAAAATGATTGAAACAGGGGTTTGGAATCGCACTGTTGATACATGCCGAATATTTAATTGTGATGAAACACCCCAGTTTATTAATTATGGAATTGATGGTACCACTTCTGGATTATTTTATGCTGGCAAAGGAGATGCATGTCAAAGAATGTATAGAGAAAACAGAGAATGTGTCACAATTCAACCATTTGTTTCATTTTCAGGTATGCTATAATATGTTATGGTTCAAGAAAAAATTGAATATAAATAAATACAAGCATTAAAAAACTTTTTTATTTTTTATTTTTAGGCGACATATGTATGTGGCAGGTAATATTTAAATGTACTGGTATTACTAGTTCTATGGTTCCAACAGAAGCAGTAAATAAAATTCTCTATTTGTTGGTCACAACTTCAGATAATGGAGTATCAACCCATGAATCTTTCTTGGCAGCATTGAAAGAGTTTGATGTCTACTTAAATGAAAAAAATGTTAAGCGACCCATCGTCTTATTATCAGATGGACATAGCTCTAGACTAGACTTTGATGTATTATCTTTTTTGGAGTCCAAAAGAATTTATCTTTTTCTTACTCCACCAGACACAACAGGAGTTACTCAACTTCTTGACCAAGTAAACAAGAACATTCATAGTGAGTATCGTAAGCAAAAAGACTCTATGTTTTCTGATATCTGTTCCTTAAACAAAGAAGCTTTTATGTTAGTTTTAGCTAATATATGGGACAAGTGGACAACCAAAGAAACGCTTGTAAAATCTGCTAAAAGGGTTGGTGTTGCCGAAAATGCATTGAGTGTTGATTTTATGCAAAAAGACAAATTCGAACGAGCAGAAAACTGTATTGAACCAGAAAAACAGACTTCTCCACTAATTTCTTCGCCGGATAAAAGACGTGGTTCAGCAAATTATTGGAAATCAAAATTTGAACAAGCGATGGAGTTGATTGATGAATTTCATGAAAAGAGCATTCAGCTGGAAGAAATACTTGGTTTTATGACAACCAAAAAGATAAAGCCAAAATTAACAAAAGATGCAACACGTGTTACCCAAGTACATGGATCAATGACTGCAAGCGATGTAATAACTCTAGTTGAAAGCATAAAAAGAAAAAAATAAAGAAAAGAAAAAAAAAAAAAATGCTGCAAAAAAGAAAGAGGAAGTTACAAGACTCTTTATAACATGTAAGCTTCAATGCTATTGCGAGGAGATAAAATGTAAAGCTTTTGGCTTGAAGCAGTGTCCAACCTGCCTCAATATAATGCGGTCCATTTGCAGCAAAGCAAACTGCAAAGTAAATGGAAAAAACCCAGAAATGATTTTATCTGCAGCTGCTAGAAAGAAATAACTGTGATATTCAAAATCTTTTTTATTGAATGAACTATATGTTTTAAATTTGTTGTAAAGACTTGTTCTGAATAAACTTTTTTTTTTTAACTTTTTCTTAGCGCACCCCAAAAACCACATGTTAAAATGTAATTTTTAAACTTTTTTTTACAAGTTTCCCTTCTAATTATAATAAAAATAGTTTGATTTATGTAAATAGCATATAAAAGATAAGCAAACTAGATGGGATTTGCAAACTTAGTCTAAAAAACCAATATTTTATAGCAATATTACTTAAAACTCAATTATTTTACTCAGCACTTTTTAAGTTTAAAACGGTTGTAAAAAAAACTCCTTTATTGTTAATATTGATTTCTTTTGTTTTAATTGTTGCTGAAACATTCCTTTATGAGAAAAAATTTCTCATATGGTTTTAAAATGCATATTTAAATTTTTAGAGCCTTTTAACTGACCGCGTTGTTTTTAAGGTGCCTTGGTTTTTGGGGTGCATCTACCTGTATGCTATATGCTATTGTTAATGTGTTTTGTGTTAATAGAACTGCGCTATTACAGCAATTTTTTTAAGTCTTTATATCTTCATTCTACCAACAATAAAATGCAAGTAATACTTTGTAATTAAAAATTGTAATTATTTTTCGTTCCTTTTTTTAGGCATTGGAAGACTTTACTTGACTTTCTTTTTATGGTACCTGCTGTGTTGTAACAGTTTTAAAAAGAACTTAACTGATGTTAACGTAGTCTTTTTTGTTGTTAACTGTAAGAATTATTTAATTACTAATTTTTTTTTATATATTACGGGAACGGGATTTTGACAGATATAAATAAAGATATAATTACATTTTTAAATGAAAAATATGGCTTTATTGTTATGCATCAACCTCATTTTTTATTCATTAATATTTTTTGATTTTGATTTAAAATTGTACACTTGCAATATTAACAATAATTTCATAATATACATAATAATAACTTATACTTACAATACCTATACTTGTAAATACTTGTAATATAATAATTATGTTTATAATACTAACAAAAACTTTTATTGATATAAACTTTTGCATTCAAACTTTAGTTATAAAACTTTAATTTAACTTAATAACTTTTACATAAATAACAATAACTAAAAAAAGATGTTAGTTATTATATAGATTATAGCCATATGCTTATTTATTATAATTGAGTTACAATAAGTTAAACAATATAAAATGTTAAGTTCCAGGCATTAGGTCTTATATGATATGTATCTTATATATATCTTGTAATTTGCAGCATGTTAAAGAATATTTCTGCATGGTGCACTCTGACTGTTGACAATGTTTGCATATTGATATGACATATTGATATGACAATGTTTGCATATTGCATATTGATATGACAATGTTTGCATATTGATATGAGTTAAAGTGACTTCAACAAGCAGAATGTGTTTTTGATAAATTTAATAATAACAGATTAGTAAATATAATTTTTGTAATAATGGCAATAACTTTTTATTATTAGAATTAGTGAGAGACTTGTGTATAATAGAGCTACATTAACTTTGGGGGAAAAATATAATAACTTGAGTAAATATTACCGTTGTTTATAACCTTGATTAGAGTAATGTAAGTAAATATTATTTTTATCTAAAGAATATTCGGCAAAAGTCAGTATTTCCTAAGTATTAAATATTATAAAAAAACATGTGTTTAAAAAAATTTTTTCAAATGTATTATAAAATAAAAAAATAAGTATTTGAGTATAAAAAAAAACACATTATTATAATGTATATACATCACATTAACTATGTTGTCTATAAAGTAGGGGTTGCAGCTGATATTTCAGCTTCAACTATAAACTCATTAGCTTCAGATTAATGCTGAAGCTGATCAAGTCAGTTTAATCATCTTGATAGCTGATAGTAAAAGAGAATAATACTCCATAAATTTTTTATATAAAATATATTTTTATATGGAATTTATTCAATGAAAATCTAAAATAGTGACAAAATTTAAACATACATGTAAATTTTAAATAAAATTTGCCAAAAATTTGTTGCTATTTATAAATTTTGCCATCAGAGCCTAGGCCTAGGACTTACAATATTAGGGGACCCAAATTATGTTTTTAGAAATTTGTTTAAAAAGTGGTGCCCAAAAATCTAATTCCATTTTTAATTATCTTAAGGGGACCAACAATCTTTTGTTCAAAAAGAGTACACTTTGCAAATATTTCATAGGTAAAAAAAAAGGTAGATAAAACGATAAAAAACTTTATTTTTTTTTTAGAACATATTTTTCGTCAGAGTGGATTTTTTTTGCTAGATGAGGATGTTCGTCTAATAATGTAGCTGCATCCAAACATATTAAATTTCATATTAAATTTGACTGTTAAGGCGGCATATAAAGTTTTTACAGAAAGTTGCAACTTCTCACTGCTCCAATAGTCATTCCTTAGTGAAAATACCATTTTCAACAGCAGCATTAGTGCCTGGACAACATAAAGAAATTTCTGTTGAAACTTTTAAATTTTCATGTGGGATATGTTCTACTCTAAAATGCCGAAAGATTTCTACCCATCTTTTTTCAAGTTCTATTTTCTCATTGCACATCAAAGATCAGCCCGGAGATTACATATGCAAATGTTGGATACATCTCTTTTCACAAATGTAATTTTGACATTTTTTGTTAGAAAAAGAGGTCTGTAGTATCTATCTATCTCTCCAGGGTCATAATACGGCCTCTCAATTGTGTTGAAAATGGCAGCCATATGTGCGTTGAAAATTTAAATCACAGTCAAACTTGTATCTGGTGTTTGCCCTATCCTCTGACGTGCTGGAAACGGCTAGCAATATGTGCGCATGAAATTCAAATCACTGTCAAAATAGTTTTAAATATTTTATTAATAAAATTGAAATGAAATAATATAAACAAAAATGTTTTAGAAATACAAATGAGTACAAAACTATACAAATGAGTACTTTAAGAGTACAGGATTTGAAAAAATTACGGTTTGTGAAAAAAGAGTAAAAAAACTCAGTAAATGAGAATAGCACATAGGTCACCTTAATTGTCTACATAATTTTTTGGTAAATTTCAAAGTTCTTGCAAAATATGGTTTTATCTATAAAAATATTGAGTTTAAAATCAATCTTGCTGTTATCATATGTGATGCACCAGCTAGAGCATTTGTAAAGTGTATTAAAGGACACAATGCTTATAACTGATGTGAATGTTGTGCTTAGAAATGAGAGTGGTGTGGCAAGATAATTCTCTTATATATTTCACTAATTTTAAGCACTAGTTCAGATTTTTTGTCATTAAAAGCATTCTGAACATCTTAGTGGTGTGTTAAATTGAATTAAATTTTGACATGGTGACAAATTTTCCTTTAGACTTTATGCATCTAGTATGCTTAGGGGTAATGCAAAGATTTCTCAACTTATGGTTAAATTGCCCAAATGTTGTAAATTGTCTCAGATTACAGCCAATACTTTTTCTGGCGGATTGTTCCAGATACGTCATTACATTCCAAGAAATTTTTCTAGAAAATCAAGGTCTTAATTAGATATTAAAAGATGGAAAACAACTGAGCTTAGACTATTTATAGTAAACACTTGACCAGTTGTTTAAAGGGAATGGTTTAGCCAAAAATGTATTCAATTTTTTAGATTTTTCAGTTGTAGTTCTACTTTCATAATGTTTCATTTTGTTGAAAAAATATGTCAATTTTGCTTTCCAGCTACTAATTTTTATATGTGAACTTTATTATAAGGATCAACTAGTGTACAATGTCCATTCATTAGCACATATAGGAAATAATACAGTTAAATTTTCAGTACTTGGTAGATGTCCCTCTTTCAAATACTAAACTTTTTCAGGTCAATTAAAAAATGTTTGTCTAGGGGGCTCATTTGCAAATTTAGGGGCCCTTTTACAAATGTAAGGATTTTTTTTAGGATTTTTATTTAGATTTTTATTTAGTTTTTAGGAATTTTAGGGCCCTTATGACAGGTTTTTTTTTGGAATAGGGGGCTTGTGTCTAGTAGCCAATGCACTGTATATAAGGTATATACAATACATATCAAATTATATACAATATAAATAAAAACATATATTTATTTATTAATTTTATATAATTTCTTTATCAGTAACTAAAGGAATGTTATCAATTTATTATATGAATTATAAGCATGTGCTTATCTATTACAAGTACCTTTGATGATGAAAATTACATTTTTTATCTGAAGAGAGTTGGGAGAAATTGTAAGAGTTTTATAACATACATAAATTAATGTATGTGTTACCAATAAAATTTTAAACTGACAGTTAAACTTAATTTTTTACAGTTCATATTGAAACGAGATGTATAAAGAGGTTTTCAAAGAAGTCGTTTTAACAACAATAGAAAAGCTTCCGATTCCCGAGGTAAACGTGAAAGCATTTGATACATGATTAAAGAATCGTTCAAAAGTTTGCTTAATTTTGACAGTGTAATTTTAATTACTATTTTTTTTTGAAATAAACCATCAATTTATATATAACTTGCTTTTTCTGTAAATTTTAAACATTTAAACGTAGTTTTGCAAGATTTGCAATGGGTGACCTCGTGGGACCCTCACGGGATACCCGGCGGGCATACCCATATGGGCCCCAGAAGAAAACCGCGGCCATGATTCGGCGGGTTCTCGATGGGTTTCCCATATGGGTCCCATTTGCAAACCCAAATGGGTCCCTTACGGTTTTAAAGTACGGGATTTGACTGGGACCCATACGGAATACCCGGCGGGCTAACCCATATGGGTCCCATATGGAAACCGCGGTCATGATCCGGCACGATACTGTTGGTCTTCCCATACGGGACCCAGTTGACGACCCGTATGGGCCCCGTATGTCAATGTTGACGTACGGTACCCGTATGTCAATGTTGGCTGGGGATAAGCTAGAAATTCGAGAATTTATTTTGGAGAAAACAGAGCTTTTAAAAGACCAAGACAAAAACACTGCTGTTGTTACTTATGCAAACATAAAAACTTTTACGGAGAGAATAGATAAACTTGAAAAAGATACACATAAAAGCATAACAAAAACTAACAATATTGCAAATGATTTGAACGCAACACGTCTAAAGGTAGTATTTTTAGATAGCGAATTAAAAAAATTATTTTTGAGCAGAATGAAATAATTATGTCAAAGCTTGAAAAAGTGAAACGGAAAACGAAAAAAATTAACATTGAAGTTAGGGGTAGAGGTGGAGCAATAAATATCAGGAACAAATTAAGATTAATGGAAGATCGTTCGCGTAGGAACAACTGAAAAATTGACGGAATAAAAGTAAGCGAAAAAATATGATGGATTAAATCCGAATAAAAGGCGCATAAATTGTTAGAGGAATGCCTTGACATTAAAAATATAAAAATTGAAACAGCACATCGATTGGGACTGAGAGATGGCTAGAAACAAAGAATGATAGTTTTAAAATTATTAAATTATAAAGGCAAAACTAAAATACTTAAAAAATTGTGTATACCCAAAGATAAAGTCATCTTTATAAATGAAGACTTCAATACTGAGACTACAGAAATAAAGAAAGGTTTTGGGAGAACGCATGAAAAAAGAGAAAAAAAGAGAATCCGGCAAATTCTCGTTCGTATCCTACAACAAACTTGTAATTCGCGATTGGACTGCAAAGAAACGAGATGCTGTTTCCACTGAATCTATATAAGTATTCATATAACTTTTATTTTAACTATATTCTCCCTAATCTTAATTTTATATTTTAAAATGGATGATAGTTTATTAATTGAACATTATGATGAAAATGTCACAATTTGTGTTAATGACGTCACTAATTAATTAACCTAAAATCATTAGAAAGCAAATACTATTCAATTTCTAAATCCAATTTTTATCTTCATCAAAACAAAAACAAATTTTCAATTTAAAACATTATTATTCAAAACCTAAACACAATTTTTTCGGATTTTCAGATTACGTGGTATAAAATTAACCTTGGTATAAAATTAACCTTAAAATTAAACAGTTTTAAGTGAATATACAAACCCTGAAAATATTGAGATTCAATAAATTCATTCGTTTTTTAAATTATATTTATTCTTAGAAAAAATTGTTTTAAAAAGCACTCCTTTAAAACAATATATATATATATATATATTTATATATATATATATATATATATATATATATATATATATATATATATATATATATATATATATATATATATATATTATATATATATATATATATATATATATATATATATATATATATATATATATATATATATATATATATATATATATATGTATATATATATATATATATATATATATATATATATATATATATATATATATATATATATATATATATATATATATATATATATATAGAGATAGAGAGAGAGAGAGACAGAGAGAGATTTATATATATATATATATTGTTTTAAAGAGCGCCTTAATAAGCCTGACCAGAAAATGTTAAAAAACTTCAAAAAAAAATTTTCTTTAAATGATAGACTGCCTGCCCAAACCAAACCCTCAGTCGATGTAGGAGCACTTCCTTCACGATCGTTTAGATATTAGTAAAAAGCGCTGTTTAGGTACGCATGCGTAAGAAAATACGAAAAGCTTTTGAACTTTTGAAAATGGCTACGGTACTTAACTACAGAGAATATTTTATATGCCAACATATTACTTGTTAATTAACTTCTGATATGCCAATGATGTTGTCTTATGTTTAACGTAAATCAATATAAAAATACAAAAATTTCACAAAAAAAATATAAATAAATAGAGGTAACAAAAATCTTTGCGCGTTTAAACTTTATTTTTATTTCATACCTTCTTAGTGTAAATCATAGGTTTGTTTATTTATTTGAAATCAAATTTTTTAAAATCAGACTGTAGGATTTCAATAATTTTTTTTTTAAACTTCAGATAAATATGTTCTTTATGCGTGATACTTTCCTGGTCACTGCTTCAACTGTTTTTCCATATAAAAATTTGTTTTCACTGTTATGACTGTTTCCTTATATATCAAAGTGCAATTTTACTAATTATTTTGTTAATTACTATTTTTCTGACTATATATATATATATATATATATATATATATATATATATATATATATATATATATATATATATATATATATATATATATATATATATATATATATATATATATATATATATATATATATATATATATATATATATATATATATATATATTTATATATATATATATATATATATATATATATATATATATATACATATATATATATATATATATATATATATATATATATATTTATATATTTATATATATATATATATATATTTTTTTTTTATCAATTTTATATATATATATATATATATACATATATATATATATAAATATATATTTATATATATATACATTTATATATATATATATATATATATATATATATATATATATATATATATATATATATATATATATATATATATATTATATATATATATATATATATATATATATATATATATATATATTTATATATATATATATACATACATAAACAACGAAAAAATGTGATTTGTGATAATAGTAATTGTCAATAAATTTTTACCTTTTTTTTAATAGTTACAAGAAATGATTTTAGTTCTTTATTTACTACTGTAAAAGGTGTTTCAATATTTTTGTGAGAATAAAAAAGAATTGATTTATCAGCGAAAAAAATTAAACTAAATAAGTTTGATGTTAAAGATAAATTATTTATGTATAGTAAGAAAAGTAAAGGTTCAAGAATAAAACCCTTTGGGACTCCGCAAGTTATACGTATTGTTTTCTGTTTGAAAGGTTTTTCAAACCAAAGTAAGTTTGTCTTTTTTGTTTTGTAATTTTTCAGTTTTACTTTTAAAATGGAATCATTTATCGTATCAAAAGCTTTGGACATGTCAATGAAAACTCCTGGCGTAAAACAGTCTTTTTTAAATGCATTAAATAAGTTATTAAATAGCTCTTATATTTTTGGGTGATCTGTTGAAGTTGTTTTTTGAAACCTAATTGCTACAATATAAAATGTTGTTTTTAGTTAAATGATAATGCAGCCTATTGTACATTATACGTTCAAACAACTTCGAGAAACAAGACAAAACAGATATAGGCCTGTAGTTAGAAGGGTTTGACTCATCTCCAGACTAAAGTACTGGAGTTACTCTAAAAATTTTCAAATTTTCCGAAACTTTTCCCAATTTAAGTGACTGATTGAAGATCAGACTAGTAGAAACAAAGATGGTTTAATTATATCACAGACTTTTTTTAATATATTAATTCTAATTTTATCATATCGTGCACTTTTGTTACTTTTTAAGCATAGTAATGCAGTCCACAACTCACATATATCAAGCTTTGACTCATTCATTTTTTTATTAGAATTTATTAGATAAGAATCAAATTTAAAGATGTTGGAGGATTACTTGCTAAATTAGAGCTAACGTTAATAAAAAAACAGTTAAGTTTTTCAGCAACTAGTGTTTTATCATAAATTGATTCATCGTCAATTAAAAGTTTTTATGGCAGAGCGTTGTTTTTATATTTGTTTTGTCTGATTAGTTCTTTAATTGCATTCCAAGTTTGATGAGTATTTCCAATTACTTTTTTAAGCAATTTCAAACAATATAGTTTTTTAAAGTATTTTATGATTTTTTCAAATATATTTATATAGTTTTTATATTTTGCTTTATTTGAATGTTTTTTTTTTAGAAATTTTTCATAAAGTTATTTTTTTCTTGGAGAGTTTAGTAAATTTTTTGTTATTCAAGGCGATAGAAGAGATTTTGAGTTTATATAAAACTTTTTCATAGGGAACGCTTTATTGTATTGTTTACAAAATTGCTCTGAGAAAAGTTCATTAGCATTGATAGCATAACGTGATTGGAGAACAAATCCTAATTAACGAAGTTAATTATAAGGTTGCAAAATTGTTGTATGGAGTTTTCATTGATCTGTCGCTCAAAAATAATATGTTTTTCGGGAATATTATCAGAGGTTATGCTTTTTATTATAAGAAATGTGAAGAAATGGTCTATCAAGCCATATTTTATTATACCTGTACTAAAGCAGCTATTAAAAAAATTATTTGTAATTATTATATCCTGTTGGGTAGAAGAACATGTTATGATTTTTGATGGCTTTGTTATTGTTGGAATAAAGTTATTTTTAAAAGTGTATTTACAAAAACATTTATCGCTGTTATTTGACGCTGGTTTAAAAGATAAATATTCAGGCCACCGACTAAGTAAACATGCTTTTGTTTTTTATTAACTTTTGTTAAAAAATTACGTAAGCAAGCTTTAAAGTTTTTTAATTTACTCGTTGGTTCTTTATAAATAACATTAACAGTTATATTTTTAGAATTATGGTTAATTATTTCAATGCATAATGACTCTTTTATGATTACTAATGTAATCTTTTTTATTCACACTGAGGTCATTACGTGGTATAAAATTAACGGTAAGGTTTAAGGAGGTGTATGCATTTTCATTTATTCCGTTCATTAAGTGGTATAAAATTAATGGTAAAATTCAGGTAAGGAAAACTTCAATGTTCCAATCAAGGAAACATTCGACTATTTTATTATATTAATACAATAACACGCTTGCAGCAACTTTTAAGATAAGTTTATACTGTTATTTTGCATTTTAAATCCCATCGAATTAAACACAAAAAACGATATAAGCTGAAGCATCATAATATACCAAGCGCAATTAATATAGTGTGAACACAAAATTGAATCGCTGAAAAAAATGGCTCAAAAAAACTTTAAATCAATAGTGCAGACATATTTTTTTCGTAGAAAATAATGCGTTTTACTAAAAAAATGCAAAATATAGCCATAATTAATTTTTTTTCAAAACTAAATGCAAGTGTTACAATTAAGGCGTTGTTCCAATATCGGCAACTCACCCCTACAAACAATTAGTTTATTATGTTCCCTCTAAAAATTTCAGGAAATGATGGGATTGAGCGGAAGTTAATTAAAGCTTGCTCTGTCACTTATTTGTGAATTGAAATAACGTTTGCCTTAAAAATTTGTAGCATATAAATATAAAAAAAACTATTTTTATTTTAAACGTTTACTTGATTTCCTGATTTTTAAACAACATGCTGTAGAAAAGATGAGACTTTATTTCTCTAATGCAGAATACTGACTTTGTCAGTATATTTGATTTAGACCGGGCTATTAACTTAGTATTTTTAATTTACCCGGCCAACATTTGGTATGAAAAAATTTGTATAATAAGAACCACTAAATATTTTAATTAGGCGTAATGCAAATAAAGGCTACACCAAAATCTGGATAAACTCAATAAGTTTGTCTGTTTGATTAGACTGTTAAGAATTTATAACAATTTCAGTTCAAATTTAATTAGTTTTTTGCTACTTATATCATTGAACTAAACTTTACAAGTTAGGGTTGTTTTAAAACAAATTTTGTATAAACTTAATAAAAAATGATCCTAAGACAAATAAAGAAATTAAAAGGAGGAAGATAGGAAGGAGAAAATTTATTCTTATATATAAAAATATATTATATATAACATTTAAATATCTAAAATTATATATAAAATAAATCTATAATTAAATTGTATTAAAATATATATATATATATATACATATATATATATATATATATATATATATATATATATATATATATATATATATATATATATATATATATATATATATATATATATATATATATATATATACATATTCATTTAACACTGTGTTGTATCAATAAAGACTCATCAGAAATGAATGATCAACTTAATAAAACTTCAATTTATATTAATAAATAAATTACAGGAAGTCGCATGTCTTTACACATATGTGGAATTTGCTGACACAATTAAAAAAAATTCTTTAGAAATGATTACTTATGCGTTTTAAAAAAAAAAGTTTTTTAAAGAGGGATATAATGTAACTATTATATGAGCTCACTTATTTTTATAGTTTTTTAGGAGAAACATATTTTCGTGCCTGCAATTAGAAATCAATTCCGATTTTTAGTTTAATAAACATTCTTGGTTTGCATGCATATTTAATTCAAATTTTTCTTGTAGACAGTATGCATTTTTTGGAAATATTGTTATATGCAGGCGCTGTTTTAAATCATCAATATTTTTGTCTTTCAAATCCCATATATATTTTGACGGCATAGTGTCTTTTGAAACGTTTTATTTTTAAAAGATTGCTTATGATTGGCAAAATAGTTTTTTTATTCAACCTTGTTAGAAGAAACAACACATTTATATACCACATTTTTGATAAACAACTTCCTCTTATTGCACAATTTTGTTTTTTGTTTATAACTAGAAATTTATGTTGTTTTTTTTGTTTGTTTTGGATTTCTTTTTGTTTAAGGTGGTACTTGGGTGAAAAATCCAAATTCTTTATTTCTTACTATTTAAATTTGATATTTTGGTACAACAATTATATACAGGTAACTATGGCTTTTTTTAAAAAAAAAAAGAAAAAAATTTACAGAAAACCCTTTTTTGGGTCCAAAGGTCTCAAAATGGTCACTTTGCGGTGCGTCAAATTCATAAAAAACCACCTGTAGAATAATAAAAAAATTTTTACAGTTTGTTTATAGTATAATTTTACAGGTATGGGAGCAGAATTAGCCTGATTGCATAACTAGATCTAAGGTAAATAAAATTCAAACACCTTGCTTACAAAAAGGCTTAAGAATAAAATTTTGGGTTTGGGAAACTCTGGACCGAAAAAAAATTTTTCAAAAAATGTTGGTTCTAAACCTGTATCTTATAAAAAATAACCACCATATAAAATTTCAAGAGTAAAGCTCAAATCAATCAAAAGTTATATGACGCACTGTTTAAAAAATTCAATTTTGTGATAAATGTAATTTAAGTAATAATATACTAAATCATTACTAAATTTCTTTTAAAGATTCGAAAAAAAAAAAAGACATTCATGATTGATCACCGTAAATAAAAAATAATAAAAAATCTCTAATATAAACCATAACCACACTTCATTTCTTCTGATTGATTAGTATTTATGAAATCTTTTATGAACTCTTTGAATATACTTTTTTCGATTTCCTTTCCATTGACTTTGGTTGTTATTTGAAACACAGAACTGATTTGCATAAAATCCTAGAATATCTATGCCCTTTAAAACCTTTAGAGTTCCATTTGAACTATCATTAAAATTTATAACTGCAGAAGCTACACCAAGCTCAACAGTGGTTTTACAAACGTAGATATCTTTTTGAAACCCTTTCCAAATCATTCCATTTAGTGACTCATTTATTTGTTAGTTATTTTGAGTTTTGCCATAAAGATATTTTTTTAATAAATTGTCATAACTCAAACCTAAAAGAACAGGTTTTATTTCTTCAAGGACAACAATTTGTAATTCCTCCCTTATGTTTGTATGTTGCTATGCCATTTATTTTGTCAGCCTGATATTTACAGCAAGTATCAGGAGTACGTGGGCACATTTGATACCATCTATATTCTTATAATATCTTTTGCTTAAGAGCAATGGAAAAGCACTGTTCCGATTACTTTTTTCATCCACTAAACTGGTATAACTTTTTCCAATTTCCCTCATAGCAATAACAAAACGTACATAAACCTCAAACAGGTCTACCACGACTGCTTTTGCATTTATACTTGAATTTACATTTACTTTACTTGAATGAAAAGTTGCACACCAACAACAACTTGAACATTGTAACAATAATGGTATAGACAAGCCTAGCTTTCTCAAGACGTTAAATGTTCGACTCATAGTCTTTTTGTCACATTCAGGGCATGTTGCAACTAAATTAATAATTTCCATAAAAATGTTACTAGAAAAAAGTATAAAAAATCAATAATATACAAATGGGTTTGAAGAATTTACACAAGGAAACAAACTGGTGTCATTGGTGAATAAAGATGATGCAAAGTTTGTTGACCTGGCTTCATTAGTGATTTTAGAAGGTTATGATGTGCCTCATGATAAATATGACAGATTTGTTTGAAGAAATAGGTGGGTTAGGAGGAGGAATCTCAGCTGGTTCTTCTTGTGTTTTTGTGTGTATGTGTGTTGGTTACCTTTGAATGTCCGTTTAGAAAATGCTTTTGAGTGGCCAGATTTTCTTTGTAACATAGCTTGACTCTTTTTTTAATATTTATTATTATTATAACTATAAAGAACAAAAAAAGAATAATAACAAAAAAGTGTAACTAAGCTTAATTTTTGTTTTTCTTTAATAATGAACATTATAATTAAATAATTTGAACAAAAAAAGAAAATAATAACAAATAAAAAACCAATTGAGTTAACTATAACAAAGCTCAAAAAAAAAAACAAAAAAAAAAAAACATGTAATTAAATCAAATAAACGAAGATTAAAAACGTAAACAAATATTATTTCACTTGCAGTTTTTCAACTTTAAACAATTCAAATGCCATGTAACACATGTATTTAATTGGTGACTTTTTGCATGAAGTTTATATTTCTGTAAAACAATTTAATGACTTTAAAGCAACCAACCATGGGTTTTTACACATACTTTTAGAGGCTTTCAGTTAATCAAAATTGGTTGCTATGGACGTTGCTACGAAAGTTGAGTTTGGAGTTTAAGAGTGCCTTTTTTAAAATAGAAAGTTAAGTATCATCTGAACTATTTTAAATGAAACAAATTACATAGGCGTTTTCTGCATAGCTCAGTTTACTTAAAAACATTCACTTTGAAATTTTCAATTTTTACTTTTTTTTTACCCAAGTACCACCTTAACAAAGCATTGTTGTGAGTTAGCTACTGTTGCACAAAAATATGAAAAAAAATATAAAAGGTCATAAAGGTAATAAATGAAATATAATATTGCTAAGTGATTTCTAAAAATTTGTAATTGTAATTGCTCTGTTCTTATAAAAACATTATATACTCTATTTTATAGAATACTTTTTAAATTGCTTAAATATATATTAAGCTCCTTGCTAACTTTTGTTTAGCACTCTTAATTGTTTTTTAAATATCCGTGTAAATATGGAAACAAATAGTTTCACGTACTCGTTCATAAATATACCTTTACTAGATGAAAAAAGTTATACTATTTCTTTGATCGAATAAGTTGAGCATTTTATTATAAGATTATTTTGGAAAGCGCATTTTTTCTCAAATCTTAATAAAAACATAGATAATGTATTTAATAATAACCAGGATAATGATAATTATGGATTTAAACAAAATATATTCCACCTTTTAAACATGACTTGGAATATTTTTAAAATGATCTATTGCATTTAATTAACCCAATAAAGTTTTGTCCCATAAAAACAAATTTCAAAAAGAAATAAAATTAAAAAATTCTAACAAACCCTAATAATATGGTTTTTGCTAATAAAGCAAATAACATTTACTAACTCACAACAGAAAACTATTTAAAAATTTTACGTGACAATTGTACTAGATTTTATGAGAAAGCCCCTAAAATTCAGAAAAAACGCACTTAATTTAGAGGCGCAAAGTATTGCTAAAAAAAAAATCTTGGTAACAGAATCGAGTCAACTGCCACTACCCAAGCCTTTGTAGCACTAAAAAACCATAAACCAAATTTTCAAAACAAACTTCTTTGTAGATTATTGGTCCCCTCAAAACGTGAGAATGGAAATGTAAGCAAAATTAATTTGGACAAAGTTAATAATATTCTAAGAAAAAAATTAAATTTGTAACAGTTAAAAAATACCACTGATATTATTAATTGGTTCTCCATAATAATAATAAAAAAAAAATGATTGTACATTTATTCAATTTGGTCTTAATGATTTTTACCGCTCAATAACTGCAGATATTATAGATAAAACAATTGAACTTGCAAAAAGCCAGATAAAGCAAATTAATTTGTAAAAAAACCTTACTTTATTTTAATAAGGACTTTGAAAAAGAAAAACATACATGACTGCTTTAATGTTACAATGGGCAGTTATGAATGAGAAAAATTTTTTTAATTTGTTGGACTATACATTTTAAATTTATTAAGTAAAATAATCACTATAATGGATTTAGGCCTTTATCACGACAATGGTTTAATAGCGATGCGTAAAAAATCTGGTCCCCAGCTCGTTAAACTTTTTAAATATATTATAAAAAACTTAAAAATATTGAATTTTAAATCGAAATAAACATAAATTTAAAATTGCGAACTTAATGTCACATTTACCCTCTATAAAAATTCAAAGAAAACTTTCAAAAAACCAAACGATGAATAATTGTATATTAATATTAAATCAAACCATCAACTCCAAGTTCAAAAGCAAATCCCAATTTTGATTAATATCAGGCTAAACCAAAACTTCTCTAACGAAAATTTATTTAATACATTCAAACGAATATTTTTGATCCTTTATTTCTGATGAGTCTTTATTAATGAAACACAGTGTTAAAGAAAAAAAATATTTTTTAATTGATTTTCTACTTTTATATATATATATATATATATATATATATATATATATATATATATATATATATATATATATATATATATATATATATATATATATATATATATATATATATATATATATATATATATATATATATATATATATATATATATATATATATATATATATATATATACATTGTGTGGTGCAGCTTATCTGTGAATATTTCTCCAAATCCATTTAAAGACATAATGGAAAACTAACAAAAGTTACTAATTGTTTCTGTAGCGTTTAAATAATATTTAGTTGATATTTAATTTAAATAATATTTAGTTGAACCTTATATTGTAGGAAACTTTATATTTGTAAACAAATTTTAAGTGTAAAATTCGGGCACAGAAACATACATTTTTTGTTTATTAAAAATACAGTTTGTTTTTTTTAAACTTTTAAAACAACCATTGAATATATTGACTTTATCATAGCAAAAAGTGATATCAAAACCTTTGTTAATTAGTTAAAAAAATGAACTTTTAATTATAAAAAAATGTTTATTATTTAAAACATTTTTTTTCTTTTAAAGTATTTTCTTTAGTGCAATTTTCAAACATAAGACGATTATTAGAGAAAGTAAAATTGCATCGCTATGTTAGTAAATAATTTTATCCAGTTAAAGGAAGGCAATTGTACTGTTGCATTGAGGTCAGGTGATAGTAAGGTTTAAACATTAAAAACTAGGACAATTACTGATAGCATGTTATTGCCTAATGTTGTAACAGGTACCACCCCGTTTTAACTAAAAAAATTTTGCAATTTTTTGTAGTTGAATTTTCAGCTATTTCCAGCGCACTTTTAAACAAACTGCTCGCAATATAAGAAACCTGCGTGCGGTAGAGTGCTGTTAGTAATTGTAATCTTACTTTTCCGTTTAATACCACAATGCAAGAAAGTATTATTACTGCTACAGTACACTTAACAGCAAAGAGTAAATGTCAGGTCTTTGCTATAAACCAGTTACCAGAGGAAAATGCTGATAAATATGATTTATAGGACAATAAATCATACAATAGCGGGCATTTGATTTTAAAAGTTACGTTCTAAATGTCTTTTAAACGTCTTTTAAACATTTTTACGTAAAGAACGTTTAAAAGATATTTTAAAAACGTTTAAAAGACTTTTAGAACGTTACTTTTAAAAACAAATGCCCCAAGGGATGGTTTAAATTTGATTAAAATTTCACTTGCTTTCATTTGAGGAAATTTGTAGTTTGATCATCTTATACGTACCCAACACAATTTCACACAGAGTTGCAGTAATCTATCCTACTATAACCAAAATTTGTTAAACCTCGGGTAAATAAAGCTAAACTGTCTAATGCATCATCTCCTAACATTTGACTCAATTCTACAAACTTTTCAATGGATCGATGGAATACTTCATTAAACCAATTTCTTATTGCTCTTGACAAAGGTGCATTATAAAATGAAACATAAAAACTTGTTTTTCTAATTTAAAGCCTTAGACATATCCGTTTCATTGAGAACAAGTATTTAAAAGGATCTCGTATGTCATTAAAGCTCATGATGGTGAGACAACAAAAGAAATTTTCTATTAAAGTTCAATAAATATTCTTAAGAAGCACTGTGACAATGAAACAACATAAAAACTAAAATCAAACAAATTGAAAGCTGAAAAAGTTGTCTGCATCAGGAGACATTAAGAACAGGAGTTGTGGTTCTTTTAATTAAAGTAATGACAAGACAATAATGTTTTATATGAAACTAATCAAATAGAACCAGATTTCAACAATTTTGTAACATAAATTTGTCTTGTTTTAGTTTAACCAGAAAAAATTAAAACTAAAATAACCTTGATTTAGATTGCAGACACTCTGTTAAGGTTAATAAAAATCCAAAACTTTAAAAATAAGGTTCGAAAGGAAAGAAGGAGACTCCGAAAACCTGGATTAATGTTCAGTACCAAAGGATGTTTTTGCTAAATCTTTCTTAACAAGAAAAAGTAATAGCTAAAGTTAAAAAATGTAAAAAAAAAAAATGTAATACAATTCATTATTCGTTTGAATCAGATATGTTATCAGGAGATATCAGAAACATTTGGTAAACAATTAATCTTAGAGAACTTGTGTTAAGAAACATTTGCTTTTATAACTAATACTCTACAGTTTAAAATATACTTCATAATTCTGCATTTCAGCTGCTCATATCTTAACACCAGTTGTAAAGTTATTTTTTATTTGTATATGTCTCCTAATAGTACTTCTAACTTTGCAAAGTATAATTTTTAGGTATTTGGTTTAGTATATTTTCTATTTTTAAATGTCAGTAAAAAATTAAGGAACGTTAATTTTAGTGTAGTGTTATTCATTAACAGCTGTTTATAAATATTTGGATTCTACAATAATAATATAAATAATGATAAATCCTTTTCAAATTACTTAATTTAGCATAACTTAATTTACCTATCAAAATTAAAGTTTTTTGATCGATTCTGTAAATGTATTTAATAATCTATATTTAATTTATAGTTTATCAAAACCACCAATAATAAAGGGTTGATATTGATATCATTTTGGAGATTAAAGAAAATAAAAAAATTGAAAAAAAAAAAAGTTTATCAGAAAAAATAAACTGAATAAAAAATGTTCTACCAGAGCGTTGATAACTTTTTACAAGGTTCTTTTATACTATAAATTATATAGATATTTGGGTATTTTGCAAAACAGCACTAAAACCTAACAAAATACTATTCTATTATTAGGTAAACAATGATTAATAAAAAGAAAACTCTACCTGGGCAAGGTACTTTAAAATTGCATACTTGAGAACTGTATCCATAACAATTACCACCATTACATTCTCTTTTTTGAAATGGAGATACCAGAGAACTAAGCTGGCAGGTTGCTGAGCAAGTACTCCATTCAGACCAATCACCGCCTTCATTAAGTAAAGTGATTTTAAAATTGAAAAAAATGGCATTAAAAATAGCAACAAAAAAATTTATAATAC
>NC_061165.1:18236678-18274178 GCF_022113875.1 Hydra vulgaris
AAATTAGTCTGCAAATTATTGCACTTTCGAGCCTTGCTCGCATAAAGGATTTCGTCTCTAACTCCACATCCGTGTGTTAGTGTAACATCAATCTTACCATCAAAACCAAAAAAACAATTTCTTGATTTTCTTCTGTATGACTTACAGTTGACTTCTTTCGATATGCAGATCTTTGACAGTGTATTTTGCTGGGATGCATAGCATTTCCAGGGAAAAGAGCTCTTTTAAGTCAGAATGCACAATTAAACAGGCATCTCGAAATACTACATTTAGAGCGATCAACAGCATTCCACAGTTGATGGATAATGATTTCTGTTTTGTGCACAACTTCTGCCATCACTATCATTGGTTTCCTCATCTGTTATATCTTAATTGTCAATAGGGCTACCACCATTGTCTTGATTTTCTGAACTCTTTTCCATATCAACATTTTCATAATCTTGAAAAGTAGAACTGCATTCAACAGTTTTCAATTTCGTTTTCTCTAGGAACATAGCCGTGTTTCTTTTTCTTTCTTCAGACTTCTTCTGACTTCTGCAGTTTACCTGTCACCACTGGATCGATATTTCCAATCACCATTTTTCTGGTTGTGTTTTGGTCAACCCAGAAATTTCACTTATTAAGAGGAATCCTTTTTTCGACTAGACATTTACAATCTGCTTCATTTTCAATTCCAGCACTAACATACTTACATGGGGAAATGTCAAACAAATTGCTGAAACTTGACAATATCTTTTGATATGTCTCAGAAGTTCGCTTTGCATCAGGATATATTTGTAAATCATTCCCTTTGCCAATTAGCCGTTTTAATTTTTTTATTACGCTATTGAACACAAACGTAGGTATGCTAGTTGTGTTATAGATATCAATCAAGTCTGTCGCGACAGTTCTCACAATGTTATTAACAGATTGGCACTGCTGTTTTTGGTGAAACATATGTACCAAAAACGTATTCACATGTCGGTATTATATTTTATTTCTGTTCCTTTGGAAAACTGAACACTAAGTGTCAACGTGTACTTCTTGTACTACAGCTAGCCATATCTAACTTGCTACTACCAAGTTGCAACACAAATTATTTCCAAAATTTCAACATCCACAAAACAAAATGATATCTAAGTTAAGATTAATTATTACTACCTACATGTTTCAATACATACAAGTCATAAATTAGCTATTCAGAATCACAAATAATACAAAGCATAATATTGTAAAATTGTAAATATTTTACAACATTTTGTTCAAAGTTGCGACCCCTAGACATGGTATTAAAAATTAAATACAGCAATTTTCAGTCAGTTGATGAGGGATCATTAATTTACTATTGTAAATTAATGATCCCTCATATATTGTATAATTTCAGTCAATGCATCAAGGATATTGTCATATGATTTATCATCAAAGAATAGTTTGCTGAACCAAACTTTTTTTCATTGATTTGCAATAAAAGTCGCTGCACTTTCAAGCTCACACCTTCATGTTAATATAAGAAAATTTAAAAAAATGATGCTCTTGAGCTCCATCTAGGACTGTAATAATGGAAGAAGCTTATACCACTTTGTTTTTGGTAATATTTTATGATTCTTGAAGTAACTAAAAGCTTCACATTATCCCAAGTTTATGTAATTATTAGGCTCAAATTTATATGCATAATTTTTTTGAAGAATTTTATATTTTTTGTTTAAGTCTTTCACAAATTCGTAATCAAAACCAGGACTTGTTGATTTACATTTTACCCAATGATCCGAAATGTGTTTTTAAAGGAGATCCAGCTTATGATGCTGACATCCTAATTATTGTGGTTTAGTAAAGCCTCAGGTTTCCATTTCATTTTGTATTTTTACAACTATACAATTTATTTTTACTGTTTTTTACTGCTGTTTATAATCATTGAAATACATTTCGATGCATCAAAATCGTTTAGCAATTTAACAGCTTCAAAAATATCATTGGCTTTTTTACTTTCACAATTAACAAATTCTTTTTCTCGATAATTTTTCTTTTTCTCAATAATTTTTCTTTATAATTGTATGCTATAAAATTTTTTATTATCCGTACTAAACAATATGCCTCTAATATTGGTGATATCAGAAAGATCTCCAACAAGAAGATCTTTCTAATATCATCAATATTAAGGGTTTAGATTGTAAATACAATCAATTTTTTGCGATGTTTTTTAGTTATGTTGGTAATAATTTTATCATTAACCAAATGACATTGGATCAACGTTGATTTTGTATTTGAAAAATGAGCTGACGTTCGCGATGGTTTTACATTTGTTGGTCCGATGTAAGTTTACTAGCTGGGTAACATAAAACAAATAAATTTAATTCTAATAAAGGTAAATATAAAGCTGTGCAAATATAAAATATAACGTCGAATCAACTTAAAATACAACGTTTTGCCAACATAAAATGCAATGTTGAATCAATGTAGAACATTAGGCAATGCCAACTTAAAGTACAACGTTGAACTAACACTGTTTTTTGGTTGTTAGGAACGTTGCATTTGTAACCAAAATGGTATAAAAACAACGTTGTCGCTTGATGTTGGACCAACGCAACGCACAGCATTGTTCCAACTTTTTATTAACGTATGTGTGCTAGCTGGAATACATATCTACACTTAGATAAATACAAATACATTTATTCTTTATTATTATTTGTTTTAGAACTCTAATATAAAAGTTTTACAAATTCTAATTTTTATAAATAGTCCTTTCAATGAAAAAAAAAAAAAAAATTGGCTTAAGATAAGGTTTTAAAGTTAACGAAAAATATATAACGTAAAAAAATAGAACAATCAGATATATTTTATAAAGTCAGAGTGCGGGTATTAAAAGTATAAAATTGTGTTATCTAAATAAAAAATGATTTTTTTAAGTTTTCTCTTAAAAGAGTTGTGTTTTCATATTTGTGAAAGGGTCAAAATACTTCAAAACAATTTCATTCCAAAAACGGGCTCGTCGAAATGAAATAAAAGATATATTGAAATAAGTATGCGAAAATTGATGTCAAATCAAAATTCTTCAACGGTACTTACTTTTTTCATGGAAAAGGTTATATAGCTAGTTTTACATTTATACATAAAACAAAGAAAATTATAATCGTTTAGCTGACATATATTTAAAGTATTTATTTCAAGTACAGAAGTTTAGCATCGATGAAATGGTCGTTAACGTTTACACAACGTGCGTTATGCTTCTGTTGACGACGAAGAAGTTCTAGTATGTTGTATTGATACTACCTAATGCAATATTAGCGTAGCTAATATAGCAATGAAAAATTTTGTTTGTTTAAAAAACTCTAAGATGTGTAATATGAATACAATTCTAGCAAGAGAGTTATTTAGATTAATAATGTTTATAATTATTTATATTTTTTATGTTAAACTTTCATAATATTTGTTAGTATTTGATAACTTTTATAGTGTCGTATTAGAATAAAAAAATATTCTATTTCATATTTAAATTACTATTCATGAGGTTTTTGTAAAAACCCATTGTTTTTTTTATTTTTTGACTTTCCTCAATCAACAATTATTCTGAAAGGTTTAGATCAAGCCTTTTTTATTGTTTGAGTTATAGTATTTTGTTCCAGACAAGTAGCAAACTACAAACATTCTAACGTTTATACATATGGCGAATAATGATAAATTGCAACAAATTGCAATGAAATGAGAGTGGGTATATAAATACCCAAAAAGTTCATCCCTTTTGCCCCAAATGCCAGCCTTCATCGGAAGTGCAAGCCGTTGCACAGCTTGCTTGTCCACATTTAAAGCATTTTTTTTATAAAGCTTGACAACTTTTTTTTTTTCAGTATACAGTATGCGTTTTAAAAATTTGCGAAAAGTAAGCTATAAGAAACTGAAGTGAATAAAATATCAACAAAAGTAGAAAAGAACCAAAAGCAGGAAATCTTAATAAAATAAGCTAAGAAATGAAACATTCAAAAGAAAAAAAAATTGTTTTGAAAAAAATAATATATATAAGTGTTTTACTGTTTTATTTTCTTAACAGCAATGGTCTTCAAGAAGACTTAAATAAGTTATTAAATAAGTCAAATAAGTGGTCAAATAAGTGGTTGATTAAGTTCAATGGAGATAATTGCAAAGTAATGCATGTTGGTAAATCGAATCCTCAATTTAATTACAAGTTAGAAGATCGTGTTTTACAAAAGATTGAAGTTGAAATAGGTTTAGATGTTATAATATCAAACGACCATAAGTAGGAAAGTCATGTTATTAGTGTGGCAAATGAAGATAACTAAATACTAGAATTTTTAAAACATGCATTTAAATATCTTAATGTTGCAGTAATAAAGTTGTTATACAAGTCAAATATTAAACACAGCTTGAATATGCAGCATCAGTATAAAGCCCATATTGTATCAAAGATATTATTAGAATGGAAAATGTACAACGTAGATGGACAAAGATTGTGATGAAGAAAGGAGAAAAAGTTTAAGTTTACCAACGTTACAAGAAAAGAAAAGAAAGGGTGACTGCATAGAAATATTTAAAATACATTATTAATTTAATATATGAGATTTAAGAAGCCTTTTGAGGTATTAAAGCCACATGTCCAGGTATTGTCACAATAAAAGATTTTATTGAGAGTTTACTGAAAAAATATGCAGGGGTTACTATTTAACAAATAGAATGGCAGACGATTGGAATTTGTTCTCACAAGATCAAATTGATTCTGCAAACAAAAATACTTTTAAAAATAGAACAAACACAATTCTTGACTTTCGATATCAAATTATTTTATTTATCTATTTTTATTGACAAAATCTTACATTTAAAAGCTGTTATAGCTAACACTATGTAGTTTTGACTCACTAAACTTAAATAGTTTGTACAATGATTTTTAAATTATATTATGTTATATATTTTTTTTAAGGCGTTTGTTATTTTTTAAAACCAAAACTGATACGAGAAAAGTAAATAAGAATATGGACGAAAATCAAAATGTTTTTCGATATACATTTTTTTCGCAAATTTTTTCAGTTATGTTCATTCTCTCTAGTGATTAGTAATAACGTTGGACATTATAAAAGAAACAATTTTAGACACGCATCAAATGTGGTAATAATATTTATTTAAATTAAACCAAGTTATTCATTTAATTATCTTAATCCATGTTTGCAAAAATTATTAATCAAATAATTTACAATCGGATAACAATATATTTACTTATTGTCCTATTACATAAGTATTAAAAAAAAAACGTCAAATATAGCAAATACATTTTAAAAGCGAAAAGACGTACAAAACCAAAAAACGCAAGAAAAAAATTAACAAAATTTTATGATGTCATAATTCTTGCGTACATTGAAATGAACTTCTTTATTATTTGGACTGAGAAAAATTGTGACTAAAATGATATCAAAACTTTCAACTATTGTTTTATTGTTATAAAAGATGTTTTTTTCGACAAAGACTTTAAAAAAATAAAAATACAAAATTTATATAAATATTTTATTTAAATAATACAAAACTTTATTTACTTTTTTTAATTACAGTTTTAATTACAATTTTCTAGTTTGTTTTTTAAACCTTGTATTTCATTACAAATTTTGTACCTTTTCTTTTCTTAGTAGATAAGTTTTGCTTTTTTGCCGTGAACTATGAAACTGTTAACAATCCATTCCGTATTATTACGTAAACTTAAAGTGGTTTCTAAATGTCCATGTCGTAGTATTACGCAACCTAATAGTGGCTTCTAAATGCCCAAGTCGTAATAATACGGTTTTGTGCATCTCTTTATATTTCCTTCTTGTCCATCATTAATTATACGTCTACTTGTCACAAAAGTTATCATTAAATTGAAGAGAGGTTTTCCAAAACTGGTTAAATTACAAAAGTATTGTTTTGAAAAAAACACAATAAACTTATTGTCTATATTTCAATATAGACAACAAGTTTATTGTGTTTTTCTATATTTTTTGGGGGTCTAGTTTAAAATTTGTTTTTTCTACTGTAAACACACAGCTAATTGATCTCAATGAATGGTTTTAAACCAATATACTGTCAGTAAACAGTGATAACACTAAATATATTCTGCACACAAAACCTTTGAAAACTAATAACATACCCCAGAAACTTAAATTAAAACTGAAATATAAACTGGAAAAATCATATACATTTAATGGAAAACAGCATTTCAAAAGCACTTGGGATCCTTTTCAAAACGAAGCACGTTTGAGTATAATGTGCTTAAAATGCTTGTATTTTTCATTTATTAAGAGTCACATTAGTTATTGCAATATAGCGTGGGCAAGTAATTATTCATCTTCTTTAAAAAAAATTTTAACCAAACAAAAGCAAGCGAGCCAGTTAATTTTGAATGTAGGTAGTTATGCATGCGCCGAGAAATATTTATAAACTAAACATCTATCAAAATCTGTTATTTATGTTTGAAATTCATAACAGCATGCTTCCTACATATTTTCAACCTCATTTCACTTTAATTAATCACAAATACTCTACAAGACATTCCATTAGCAACTTTATCATCCCTACAACATCCTTTAGAAAAACAGACTTCTCAATTACATGTCAAGTTCCACGTTTGTGGAACTTTTTCCTTAATAGGGACATAAAAAACATGACTTCAATTGAACTATTTAAAAGAGCAGTTAAACGATACTTATTAGATTTAAATAATAAAAATATTCTTTTGTATATTTAAAAACATTTATATATCGATTTGTTAGCACGTTTATATGCATCTAATAACTTATATACTTTATGAACTGTAATTTGTTATAGTATGTACAAAACTTGTAATATGTATTAAATTTATATAACGTATATTTTAGGAACTTAATACGTAAAACCTTTTTGATATTTTCACGAAATTAGGAGCAGGGTGTTAAGACGAAATATTTTCTACTTGCTCCTGTCAGAATATAAAGATTTAATTTATAAACTTTTACAAAAAACATTGTAAAATAATTGTTGATTGAAAATATAATATATATAAAATATATGAAAAAAAAATATATATATATATATATATATATATAAATATATATATATACATATATATAAATATATATATATATATATATATATATATATATGTATATATATATATATATATATATATATATATATATATATATATATATATATATATATATATATATATATATATATATATATATATATATATATATATATACATATATATATACAGGGCTGGACTGGGCCGCCGGGACACCGGAACGATTCCCAGTGGGCCGCCTTTAGCAGGTTGTTTTGATTTGCTTTTGACTTCAAACGCGATTTATGGCTAAAAGCTTCTTCTTCAAGGAGGAGAAAAGTGTAAAAATATAACCGAACTTTTTAGACTAAGTACCCCCACCCAGTTTGGTGGTGATACTCTGGTTGATGATTTAGGTTTTCAAATTTCTAACGGCGATCAAGCCGGTCCTGCCGTCTCAGCCTCCGTGAGCTGCACTGTGCTAACTCCATCCCAAAAATCTGTATCCTCTTACTCCCGGCCTCAGAATCAGTGTTCGGATATTTTCATACGTCCGCAACTGCAGTGCCTTGAATCATTTTTCAAGAGTCATCCGGTTCAACCAAAAGAGGATGGGGAAAATTTACCATTTTCAAATGTTCATCGAGTGTTTTATCGAAGCCAAAACGATATCAATAGGGTTTGGCTTTCTTACTGTCACAGTTCGAAGGCCATGTTTTGCACAGTGTGTCTGGCCTACAGCAAAGCTAGTGAATCCAATGCATTTACTGATGGCATAAATGATTGGAAGCATGTTCACCAACGAATCGAAGAACACGAATCGAGTAAACACCATTGCAGGAGTTTAGAGGCACACATTATGTCGAGCAATGACAAGGACGTATATAGCTTGCTTTTTTCAAATCAAAAAAATGTGAGAGCTGCTCAAGTTAAAGAAAAACGGCAAGTTCTAGAACGTGTGATAGAAATTGTTAAACTTATTGGAAAGCGAGGACTTAGTTACAGATCTATCAATGACGCAGCCTACTGTCTGGACAATGTCAATATTGACCACGGAAACTTTTTAGAAATTTTAATCCTTCTGTCTAACCCGCTTATGAAAAATCATCTTGACATCGTGACGGAGAAAAGTAAGCAACGACATGTCACGTGCGCAGCATCAGGATCAAAGGGACGAGGAGGGTTAGTAACATTTATTTCAAGCACTACTGTCAATTATGTAATTGAATCTGTTCGCCGTATGATTAAGGCATTGATTGCAGTTGAGATTCAATCGGCAGGAATGTTCTCCGTGCAACTGGACACTACGCAAGATGTTAGCGTAAAGGATTAATGCTCGATTGTAATCCGATACGTTAAAGACCATATTTACGAGCGACTGGTATCCGTCAGCAATTGTACTAATTCGACAGGCAATAGTATGTTCGAGTTGTTCCGGGATGAAGTTGTCAAAATGGGCATAAACATTGAAAACTGTGTGGGAAACTCTACAGACGGGGCGACAAACATGCAGGGCCAATATTCCGGTTTCACAAAATGGCTCAGTGAGGCATCCCCAAACCAAGTGCATGTGTGGTGTTACGCTCATGTATTGAATCTTGTTCTTGTTGATACCACACAAACCACCAAAACTGCTATCAGTATATTTCAGCTTATAAACAAATGTGCTGTTTTCTTGCGCGAATCATATATACGAATGGACATATGGGCGTCAAAACAATCAAACAGTAGAAGACTAAATGTAGTTGGCGAGACACGCTGGTGGGCAAAGGACCATGCATTAAAAAAAATATTTGGAAGCTTCAACAACCCATCGACGTCCTTGTATATTGAGCTAATTGAAACTTTACAAGAGTTAGCCTCCTCTGAAGACTTTAACCCAACTGTTCGCGACACCGCCCAAACCCTATTAGATAAGTGCATCTCATTTAAACAATTCTTACCATTCAAGTTTTTTTGCGTATATTCCAACACACAGCATCACTTTCCAAGTACCTGCAGACAAGTGGGATGGACGTGCTCCAAGCCTACCGAAACGTTGACTGCACTTTCAAGGCACTGCGAGACGTGTCCAGAGACATTGATGGCATTAATGCGAGCGCTAAAAAATTTGTCGAGTGGGCCAACAACTCATTGGAAGATCTGAAAATTGATGTGACGGTTGAAGCAGCATTGCCAGAGAAACGAGTTCGCGTCCCAAAAGCAATGAGTGGTGAACGGCGCACTCACGAGGCTGTCGGAGATCGCGCAATTGATTGCTACAGGATAACGGTACACAACTGCGTTATGGACAAAGTAGTGAAAACTTTGATTGAACGCTTTAAAGCTCAAGACACGTTGTTCGCTGACATGGCGTGCTTGAATCCGGAAAATTTCTACGATATCAAGAAAAACGGTATCCAACCTACTGCCTTAGTACGTCTCAGCAGCATTCTAACAAAATTTAATAAAGATGCAACAGCTTCAAACTTACAATCCGAACTCATCGACTTTTCGCTCAAGTGGAGCAAATTTAAGAAGACCGTTCCTGAAGAGTATTTGGGCATGAACTTAGCGGAAAACCGAAACGACAACGATGAGTTGGAGAACGACGAGGAAACTGCAGTTTCTTCTTCGTTCTCTGAAGACAAAGAAGCTCATGGTAAATGCAAGAGTTGCAAAAATTGCCCCGTCTGTTGCTTCACGGTTTTACAAAAATACAATTTCTACAGCAAAGCCTACACCCATTTGTACAATGCTTATAAGCTCTTGCTGACTTTATCGTCTACTCAAGTTGCGTGTGAACGGTCCTTTTCCAAATTAAAATGCATTAAAAATAGACTGCGAGGTTCAATGTCGTCCACGTATTTAGAAGCTTTCATGCTGATGTCTGTCGAAGTAGATGTTATGGTTGGGCTGTCCAACGAAGACATCATCGACTCGGTTTCAGAAATCGCACCTGGGCTAAAAACACATCTGGTCCTTTGATCCACTACCATCCACCTTCGGTAAATTTTGATAATATGGCGTCAGAAACATTATGTTATTACGGACGTTTCCAAATCATAATTAATGGGTTATTTTTTTTGTTAATATCGAGTGCAACACATTATAACCACAGAAGTCTGGAGACAGCATGTATACCTTTTATGATTGCAATACAGATTCTATTGGTCGAATGCAGTTTTGCACTAACTATACCATGTATAAGATACGTATTATAATTATTACTGTTAAAGCATCAAAGTCGATTATCAGATGTTTTTGTGCAACTTAGTCAAATAATTGTTTTGTAGTAGAGCAGAGAGCTTGCACATTATAGTATAGTTGTGACTTTTTGAGCGATATTTTCGACTACCTATTAAAACATATTGAAACTTCTATATTATACCTGTATGGTAAATGGTAGTTATATACCTATATAGATATATATAAATATATATTATGCAAGAATAAAAATGTGAAGCAGTCTACAATTTTTAGGCCTTAAAAATATCGCCGTAATTTTATCTAACTCCTGAACATGATACGAATTTTTTTGCTGCTGCTATGCAAGTCGGAAATTCCCAGCTGAACCCCCTCATCCTCCCCCGCCCCTTAATGACTTAGTATTGCTGTATGTGGGCCGGACCGCTTGGTTTACAGTCCCGGGCCGCTTGACCACCCCCAGTACAGCCCTGTATATATATATATATATATATATATATATATATATATATATATATATATATATATATATATATATATATATATATATATATATATATATATATATATATATATATATATATATATATATATATATATATATATATATATATATATATATATATATATATATATATATATACAAAAAAAAATCAAATTTTGAAAAAACAGAATTGCATGTTTTGAAAAACCGCTCTTTAATTACAGAGCTTTTGCTTTAATAATTGTCTTTTTTAAACGTCTTCAAATTAATTTTAAATATGATAGGTAAGAAAGTTATTTCGGTGCCAAAATAACTATGAAAAAGTAAATATTTACTCACAAAAAGAAAAAAACTTATACATATGATGAGTCGATAATGAAATGATATATTGAATGAATGATTATTGAAAATGATGATAAAAAATTAATGCTTAATGATGGTGTGCGGTATTTTACAAACACAATATTTAAAAAGGTTCAGGATATGAATATGTACAATGTGATGAAGGAATTTTGGCAGCTCCCTGTTTTTAACAATTATCATTCAAAAAATGAATATTAGTGAATACATTTTTAAAATTTTATGTTTATATAGTATGATTTATATATTCTTAAACTTAAATAATAAAACTTGGTGCTTAATAATGTTAAATGTAGTTAAAAACATGTGTTTTTTTGTAAAAAAAAAAAAAACACGATGATTTTAAAAAAACAGGACAATTAGAGACTACTTCAAAAAAACAAGCGGAACAAATTGCGATCGTTTTTTTTAAAAAAAACACGGGACTGTCAAAGAATTAAAATATTATATAAGTTAAAAGAAGCAAACTGCTTAGTTAGTCTAAAAAATTACTCTAAACGTGAACAAACAAGGCGCGCGACCGCACGCGCTTCCCGGAAAGGCTTGCAAATGTGAGAGAAACAAGTTGGTAAAGTAATGTTTTTTGCTATTTTTAAAAAATTTATATTCATTAATAAATGCTAAATATTAATGTACAATCTGTCGATAATTGTTTCACGAAATATAAAGAGCATTTATTGTAAGTCCGGATCAAATCACCTTTAATTTAAATTTAAACTTTGATGTTATTTTTTATCAGGGTCAAACTATTTAATTTTGAAGATACTTTTACCAGTCATAATTTAATGTTGCAAAGATGTAATGAATGGTAGCGCACATGTGCAATGGTTCTCAAACTTAACGTTATATAATTCTGCAGCAATTGTACTCTTGCTAGCATTTATAACAATAACGCCTGGTGAATGACGGGTTTGTAAACTTGCCCCTAATGTAATTAGAACTTATAAAGTTAAATTTTTTTTTTATACTTAAAGCCTGTAGTGTCAATCTTCTCTAGCTTTTATTTAGACTTTTGTTCTAGCTTTTTAAATATCCTGTATACAACAAGTATATATTTGGTTGGTTTGAAACAGACCCGTATTCTAATCCACCAAGACAAAAGGCAGCAAGTCATCTAAGCGTGATTTTGTAGAAATGTTAAACTTAATCTATTTTACTATTTGGGCTAATTCTTTTTGACATTGGTTACAAACACTATGGGTTATTTAAACAGTATGAGTTATGTAAGCTATTTGGTTTGTATATAATATATGGATTATATAAACTATATGGATTATATAAACTCTGTAGTTTATATTAACTATATGGTTTACATAAGCTATGCAAAGTAAAACCAGTTTACATGAACCACATTGTACGACTTTCTTCAAACATCTCAGCAGACAAAATGTTACAATACATTAAAAATAAAATTATTGTACGCCAAAAGTGGATTTGTTTTCATTTTCCGTGGTATCGCATTTTTATAAGTCACTAGTTTTTTGAACTACTTTTTTATATTATCGCTGAATGGCTTATTTAAAAATAAAATTTAAAAAAAATTAACAGTTTAAACTGACTTATGTGTATAACTAATGAATACACACAAGGAAGTAAATATTTTTGTTTCGAGTTTTAAAATATTAGTAAGAGCTTTTGAACTTATTCTTGAACAATGTCTCTTAAAATAACTTGTCTGCTAATTGCACAAGCGTGGTAAAAAAATGAAGAGAGAACGAAAGACTTATAAAATTTTTAATTTTCAAAATACTCTAAAAGAATTGTCACTAGAAGATTTTCAAAACAATTAATTCTTACTGTTCACTAAAAATTATTTAAATTAAGAGACCTAATAAAAATAGTTATAGAAACGATCATTATAATATGACACACTTTAAATATTTGGCGAGCTAGTTAAATAATCATATCGTCATATTACAATATATTAAGGAACTTATTAGCAATACTCTTTTGAGCGTGTTTGACCCGATACTCTTGGCAGCCATTGCAACCGAGGTAATAGCTAGAATGAGTAGCATTACTTTTTTTAACAAGAAAAGTAAATGAATGTGTATGCAAATATCTAACTTACGTAACTTTCAATTATGTTATGTTAAAAACATACTAAAACATATATCAAGTTTTACAGTTTTTTTTTTTTTTTTTGAAAAGTTTTACTTTCACTTAAAAGTTGCATTGCGGCAACATTTTCTTAAGATTTGACCAGTAGCACTACTTTCTGTTGTATAAAGGCATTTATTTCTTATAGAAAGTGATTAGCACGCACGACTTTTAATCCACGCAGTCTAGGTTTGATTCTTACCACTGGCTTTTTTTTAAATATAATCTTTTTCGATTTTTCTAAAATACAAAGTAAAAATCTTTTGAAGAAAAAAGTTTGTTATGAAAGAAAGGAAGTTGTTTTGTTTTGCATTTTAAATAGCAACAAAAAAAAAAGCAAGCTTACCCAGCAAACATTCGACGTCTTTTATGCGTATAAAAGCATCATTTATAGGTATTAAAACATCATTTTAGATGCTGGGTTATAATTTGAAATTTCCACGCGTCAACCTTGACTTTTTTAAAACAGTAAAAGAGTTTAAAAAATATGTTTTAAAAAATATGAGTACACAGCAATGACTATAATCTAATGACGTGTTTGTTCAATATAGCTTTGTTTTAGATATTTTTGTTAAAGACGTGTTTGTTCAACTACAGTTGAAAATTTTTGAAAATTATAATGTTTTGTTAATTTATTATTAAATGTATAATTAAAAATATCTTTTATAATTAAATAAAATATAATATAATTATACCTTATAATTATATAATTATAATTATATCTATAATACAATATAATTATATAAATATAATATAATAAAAATATCTTTTATAATTTAATATAATATAATATAATTAAAAATATCTATTAAATGTATAGTTAAAAATGTATAATTAAAATTATTGAAAATTATTATGTTTTGTTAATTTATTATTAAATGTATAATTAAAATTTTTTTTTTTTCAACGCTATTTAGCATTTTGTAAATTATATTTTGCAAATATCTAACACGCAACCTTCAATTTATGTAAGTTATATCAAATTTTACAGATTTACTTTTTTGAAAATTTTATTGCGGCAATGTCTTTTTAATTTTAATTTATTGCATTTATATGTCGTTATATAAAGTTTCTTATGTCTTATTTATTAATAGTTTTAAAAGATGATAAAGCATGCCGAAGTGGTTGAAGTGCTTCGTGTAGGTTTAAATCCGTTTGCTTACACCCTTAACTTTTTTTTTAATCTTCTTTAATTTTCTAGAATACAAATTAAAAATTCTAATAACCTATACATAAATTTGCATAATATTTTTTTTTTTTGAAATAATATATTTTGCCGTTTAATAAGTATTACAGTTTACATAAATTCACAATTTGGCTAACGGTCGGAGCAAAAAGAAGGCATTAATTTGTCTTATCGCCGAGCACCGTGTTACAATTTATAATTTTTACAAAGTCATTGAAGAATATTAGAAAATTTGTGATAATGGTTATTGTCAATAAATTTTTAAACTTTTTTTAATAATTTTATAACCGACGCTAATTAATCAACACATTTTAGGCGGATGTTCAAATTAATACTGTTAAATGTAAAAATGTTCAAATTAATACTGTTAAATGTAATTGTAAAAATGTGTATACGCTGTCGTCTCTGTTCGCATCCATGCACAATGGAATTCGTCCGAGATGACAGTTTTCCATGTACCTGGGCTAACTTATTGAAGTGCTCCGTAAGGCAATATTTTAGTTTTCATAGCCGTAAGACACTCTTTAGCTTTTACCGTTAGTTTTTGGGACTCAAGATCTTTAGCCTTTTGATTGAGGAAATTAAAGTGACACTTAAGGGTGACTTTTCAGCAAAGCAATGATACAAAGGTATTGTTGTCGTTTGAGGACGGTAGGCATAGACGTCGGCTGTGAATGATTTTACGGATTCATTTGAGGAGTGCATATTATGGGTACAAGAAGTGATCGTCGGTAGCTGGTAAATTCCTATTGGTTGTACTCTTGTGCAGTCAAAAACTTCGCCAATATATATACCTTGTACTAACGTGGGTAAGAGAAGTGAGCATAAGAGAACAACAGGAACCATTGTATTCCATAACTTATTTCTATGAAAAAATGTATTTGAAAACATCTTTTTTTTGGTCTATTCTTTATACTGTGGACTATTCGGATATACCATTGTAATTGCGGAAACTTGTAAACTCTTATTTTTCTTCTCTAGATATATTTGTATTACTTTTTTATCAAAAATATGTTCTTCCGGCTCCCATGTATTTTGACTTAAAGGGTAATCCTTCCACTTTACTAGATATTGGATTTTACCTTTTCTAAGCCTTTTATCAACGATTTTTTCCATTGTGAATATATCCGTATCATCAGTTTGGTTTTCCGGCAAATCGTGTATTTCATCTGTTTCATTTCTAACGGTTGAGAATGTTTTTTTTTTTTTGTTTTTTTTTTTTTTTTTTTTTTTTTTATATAGAATTTATTTCAAAATAATAAATATTTACAATTTTTCTAAACTATTTCTGTAAAATAAAAAAAATATCCTCTTTACAATTAAAGAAATATTTCTGTTTTTATGTATATATATATATATATTTTTTTAATAATAATCGTTCATATTAATAAAAAGGGTTTTTCACATAAGCTTTACTATTAACTTTTTTTTTTAACATATTTTATAATATTTTTCCGTTAAAATAACTTTCCAACTTTATATATATATAAATTTTTGTTTTATAAATTTTTTTATTTTTTATATTTTTTTTTGTGTTTTTGGATTTTATATTTTTTTGTATTTTTAGATTTTATATTTTTTTGTGTTTTTTCGTTATTTTATTTTATTGCCTTTGCGCGGAGAGAAATCGAGAATAAGAAAAAGTTTTTAGAAGAAATTGATTAAGTTTAATTAGTTATTTTAAGTGAAGGAAAAAAAAATTTTATAAGTAAAATAATAATAAGGTACAGGACTTTAACACAAATACCACGTTACTAAAAGTTACAAAGAAGTATGCAAATAAAATTTTATATAAGGGCCAGCAAAATGTCCGTAGTGTTTCTACGGACATGGTAATTATATTTTAAAGTAATAATATTTCTGATATTTCTGATAATTATCCTGATCACTGCCATTTGGTCAATTTTTGAATTGTTAAACAAATGGTGGCATCTGCTGTTCCATATTTCACTCATGATGGTTTGAGTGATTGTCAAAAGCAGCTGCGAGGTAGGGTTTTTCTCAGATAAATTCGCAGTTGAGAATGTTACTTGTTTGTTACCCTCTGGTTAGTTTCTTCAAAACTAAACTCATCGCTTGTTTCTCTAGCTTCGTTGAGAACTTCGATATCCAATGTTATATCTGTTGTGGGTTTATCTTCCAAACCAAACCATTGCTTGAAACGGGAAGCATGAACAGGAGTAGTAAGTTCTTTATTGTTCATATTCTCCACCTTGAAAGTTACGAGAGACGTCTTTTCAAATAGCCGAAAGGGACCGTGCCAGAAGCTGGTAAGTTTTTTCGCTAAGCCTTTCTTTGCAGCTGGCGTATTTATCCATACTTTATGTCCCACTTGAAACGGGTCTTCTTTAGCTTCTTGATCATAGTGTAACTTCATCTTCGCTTGAGCCTTCTGAATATTTTCTTTTAAAAGTTTTTAAAAGACTTCTTTACATTTAATATTTCGCATACTTCTTTCACAAGTTTGCTTGTAAAATTACTACCTCTATCGGTTAGAAATCGCCTTGGTGCTCCATGCTTGAACACAATGTTGTCTACAAATATCTCTGCAATAGACGATGCTGCAATGGTGGGGACCGCAAAAGCCTCCACATACTTTGTAAATAAGCAACCAAACACAACTATCTAGCGGTTTCCTTTTAAAGAAGGAGGAAAAGGTCCCAAACAATCGGCTGCAATGACGTCCCATGGTCCTTTGACAGGAATTGGTAGTAGGGGTGCTTTGCTAGTAGTCGGATTTCGTTTTTGTTGAGCGCAAGTGTTACATGACTTTACCCAGGTTTGTATGTCGTTATACATACCAATCCAATAAAAATTAGTCCTAATTTTCTCATAAGTTTTTGTCACCCCGAAGTGTCCTCCACATAGTTCGTCGTGAGCCCAGGTTATTAACTCATTTCTTAAAGATTGTGGTGCAACTAGCTGAGTAAGGTTTCTTGAGGGTTTTGATTCATGATGGAATAGTAAACCATTCCCATCTAAGTAGTGGTTACCCTCTAATGCCAACACTTTCTTTGCTTCTTTTAAGTCTTTGGGTAGCTCTTTATTGGCTAGATATGATACTAAATCAGCGTAATAGGGATCGTTACGTTGTTCTTTTACAACCTGGTTAATTGGTCTACCCGGTACTGTTAATATTGCAACTGTGTCGTAACTCCGTCGGGATAGTCCGTCAGCATTACCATTCATTTTTCCTGGTCTATATTCAATTTCAAAGTCATAACTTTGTAACATTAAACTCCACCTTGCAAGGCAACCGGTTGGGTCTTTGATTGACATTAGCCACTTTAATGAATTATGGTCCGTTACAATTTTAAACCTTTGTCCATATATGTACGGCCTACATTTCTGTATTGCTACGACGACGGCCAGCGTTTCCCGTTCAGTTGTGGAATATTTAATTTCTGTGTTCATAAAACTACGCCCACCATACAGAATAACTTTTTCGGAATCTTCTTGACATTGCGCTAGAACATACCCTAATGCCTCGCCACTTGCGTCTGAATATATAATAAAAGGTCTCTTGAAGTCGGGAAAAACCAAAATGGGTGTCGTTGTCAGGGCTTCCTTGAGCTGATCAAAACTCTTTTGCTGATCAATCTGCCATTTGAAACTAGTGTCTTTTTTTAACAAGTTATTCAACGGCAAAACAGTACCTGAGAATCCTTTAATAAATCTTCGATAATAGCTACATAAGCCAATAAACGCTCGAACATATTTTATATTTTTAGATATTGGATAATCCTTTACTACTTTGATATTTTCAGGGTCTGGTTTAATACCATCTGCATTATTAATATGTCCTAAGAATTTCACTTCAGTTGTGCAAAAAGTGCATTTCAGTAGGTTTAATTTTAAACCAGCTTGTCTAACGGCTTCAGTTATCATCAGTATATGTACAAGGTGCTCTTTATACGTTTTTAAATATATCAAGATATCGTCTAAATAAAGCATGCAATGTTTGTATAAATGGTCACGGAGTATGTAGTTCAAATTCGTTGAAATATTGATGGTGCATTCGACAGACCAAAGGGAAGAACTTTAAACTGATACAATCCTTTATGCGATGTAAATGCGGTTTTCTCTTTAGATTCGTCGTCGAGTCGCACCTGATAATATCCGCTGAGAAGATCTAGTGATGAAAAATATTTCGCCCCGTGTAGCATGTCGAGACTTCTATTCGTGGGAGTGGATAGGTATCCTTTTTTGTTGCGTTATTTAGTTTCCTATAATCAATACACACCCTGAAATTCCCATCTTTCTTAAGATGGGAATTTCAGGGCGTGTATTGATTATAGGAAACTAAACAACGTAACAAAAAACGATACCATTACTACCGGACTAGACCAAGGACTGACACTCGGTTCAATGATATCATTTGCTAGCATCTCCTCAACGTGCTTGTCCAGTGATTTTCTCTGAGCCTCCGCAAGACGGTAAGGTCTTTGTCTAATCGGCTGAGCATTGCCCGTGTCAATACAGTGCTGTATTACATCAGTTTGCCCGATGTCGTGCAAACCTTGACCAAAAACATCTTGGTTATTCTTTAGTAAGGTCAACAGCTGGAGGCATTCTTCTTGATTCAACGCAGCGGCGTTAGTCTTTGATTCCAACAAGTCTATCAAGCCGTCCGGTGTGTCGATGGGGAATTCGGCTATCCAAATGTGGACTGTTCCTTGGTTCATTGTGTCGGGATTGTCTATTTGGATAAGAATTATTACGGAATGAAACCGGGTTTTGTGTGTCATGGTTCCAGTGGTGCGGTTGCGGCGATGCATGTTGATAGTGATTTCTCCCTGACAATGGGGCGATTTTTTCGGAACACGACCTTTGGGTGTGTCCTACTTTCAGGCATTGGTTGCATATAACCTGACCGTCACTGGTACGGAGATTACGTCCGTTTGGCCGGAATCTTTTATGTTGGCTAGGACGGTTGTTGTTCCGCCTTAATGAAGCAATTTCCGTCTGTAATTCACCAATCCGCTGATTTAGGATAGGATGCTCTCGATAGGTGGCAGCTGCAATATGTTGAGGGGAATTTAGTAGGGCATCTAACTTGGCTTCCAGACGAGTAATAGTCGAGTCTGATCCAACGGTGTCCTGTAGTTTTGTGAAAGCTACTGCAGCCTGATAATCCACCGGTTGCTTGAGTTTTAGAGCATTCCTTAAATGTGGCTTCAGTCCCTTGATAAACAAATTCAGCTTAGTCTCATCATCAACCCCAAGCTGCTGACTTGATTTATCTAGCGTGGTAATATAAGCAAGATCAGCATCCTGTAATAGGCCGAATAACTCCATCTTACGGTTACATGCGATGTTTGCATTATTATAATACTGACAAAAACGTTCTTGAATTTGATTAAAATCATTCCTAATGTGCGCGGGAAGGGTTTCGTAAATAAACCAACGCACTACCTTCCAAGTATAACGGGAACGCAAGTAGTTTTCTCATCTCGGTCCATTGGTTATCTTGGGCAATGCGTCCAAAACTGGCTAACCATTCGGTAACATCTTTTGTTTCTGTACCTTTAAATATTTTTGGATGTATTTCTTGAGTAGGCTTCAATGTTAACCTTTGTAATATTTGCTCAAGCGACATATTGTTCTTCTCTTCAAAGGAACGGCTCTGTTGTGTTTTAAACGGATTGGTATCGGATAGCTCTAAGGAATCGGCGGAGTCGGAGTTGTTAAGCCAGGTATGAGAATAATTGCCAGCAATCAAACGATGTGTTGTTTCAACAAACGGACATATTTTTCCCGAGCGTAAACCGGTCATATATATACAGCAAAGTTATTACAGTTTAAAATAATATCTTCGTTTAAATGCAAGTAAAACAAATATTATAATGAACAAACGTTAATGTTTTCTTACACAGTTTTTAATTGATCGGCCCGAGCAGAGATGGAATCCACTCGTATCCGGGCAGTGCCTCCAAATGTTAACGTATGGTCCTTTAGTTACTACGCTTTAGGTAATACGCATAAATAAATGTTACGAGTTACTGATAATCCAAACAATACTTCGTATCCACATATAACAAATATAAATACTAGTTTTAATTGTCCCGATATATGATATAAAACCGTAGAAATATAATACAACTTGTTTTACTATATCTTCTGATATCTTTTTATTGTCTTCGGCTCCTCAACAACTTCAATCGTTTCTTCGACTCTTTCAACCACTTACCTCAGAACTAAGAACCACAAATCAAGAACACAAATCAAGAACCCAATCAAGAACCTGATCAAGAACTGAATCAAGAACTGGATCAAGAACTGGATGAAGAACCACGAACGTTTGTTAACTGACGTTTTTATACGTTTTGTTTAAACGCTAGACGCGTTTCGGTTCATAAACAAATTGTTTTGGTACGCTAGCGTCTATGCTACACGTCTATATGGTTTAATAAACTTGAATTACTCAAGCGTTCCGCTTGAGTAACCCACCTTCGTGACAATACTTACACAGATGCTAATATCCGATTCATTGATAAATAGCAATTCGCGCAAAGGCTACTGAAACTGGTAATGTTATTAATTTTTTTTTTTTTTTTCAAGGTTTAAAAAATTTTAAATAGATTTAAAAAATTAAAAATAACCGTTGTTTTTCTATATGTATATAGCTACTTTTCTGCCGCTTACTAAAAGATTTTAAAGCAAGGAATATTTATAGAAAAGGTTAATGTGAGATTTACCAAGACCCGTAGTTAATGGGTCTGGACAGATAGTAATTAAGTTTTTTTTGTACACTTATATATGCATAGATAAAAAAGTTTTAAAACTGACAAAAATATTTCATTAGTGTTCTTAGATTTTAGATCATAAATACCATATTAGTTATTCTTTGGGTAGTTACTCAGCGGGCAAAAATACGTTTATTGTACGTACTATGTACGTGCAAATCACTTCCGTCTGTCGATATACTAAAAGTAAACCTTTAAAAGTTTTTTAGACAAGTCGAAATTAAACTAAACTAAAAACATTTATATAAGCTTAGCCGTATACTAAACAAAAATAGTCGTTATTGTAAACTATCATAATTTTATATGATTTTTTTTTTATAATTTAAATCTTAATTTAATCTGGGGAAAACAAACAAACGTGTTTT
Source organism: Hydra vulgaris (assembly GCF_022113875.1). NCBI lineage: Eukaryota > Metazoa > Cnidaria > Hydrozoa > Anthoathecata > Hydridae > Hydra > Hydra vulgaris. The sequence continues at coordinate 18,258,100 of NC_061165.1, forward strand.
CCAAAGAAATGAGACCATTGCAAATGAAATGACAGTAGCTAGACAAATGCTTCGCAGATCCATGATTGATAAAAAATGTTTTTGATCTAAGTAAAATGATTTTGACCAAGTTGAGATTCTTGGGAGGATCCAATTCCAAAGAAAATGAAAAAGATCTTCAATTATTTGTTGTTTGTATATTTAGATAAATAACAAAAAAAAACTGCTGAAACAGAATGGAAATGAGCTTGGCTTTTCTTGATGCTAAAACTAAACGATAAGGTAAGCTATGTCTTTTTAATTGTATTGTATTTTTGTTTGTGAATATGAAACCATAAAAGCTATTGCAGAAGCAGTTTTGCTTAAAGAAAAATGGAATTTCTTATTGCAACCAAATTTTTTTTTACTGGCTATTTAAGTAAAGAAATAAATGCGCATGAATTTGTTTTTCTAAAGTAAAATATCTGGTTATTGTTATTTATTGATACTAAATAAACTCCTGTAATCTAATTCCAAGGAATTGTGCTTTTTATTTATTATAGAACTTTTTGCGAATTGCTATCATACTTATTGTTATTTTAATAATAAATCATTCTTGCATAGATTATTTAAATGTTTTTTTTTTTTTTTATTTAGGTTGTAAAGTATTTGCTTGCGATTTTTGTTAATGACAATTTAAACAATAATGGCTGTCAAATGGATAACGGATGTAGCATGGTAAAAAATGAAAACTATTTAGTTATGTATTCAAAAGATTGTTCATAACTAACAAAAACTAAAACTTTTATACTTTTATTAAAGTTGACGTAATATAAATGTTGATATTAATAAAATATTAATAAACGACTCATAATAGTCAAAAACAATTTTTTGTTAGACAAATATATATATATATATATATATATATATATATATATATATATATATATATATTCCTCAATTAAATTATGTAAAAGTACTAGAAAAAAACTTGTTTCTTTACGCAGTCGCCTTGTATATCAAATTTTGTGTTTCTGAGTTAAAGACATAATGAGAGATAAATGATCACAAAATTAGCTCCGCGACAGTAATAGCCTTCTTTTCCGAAAGCAAAAAATTGTTCAATGGTTCTATAAAGTAAAGTTTGTGTTAAAACAAAGTTAATTTTTCACACTCTTTATTTTTTTTATTTTAGACTCATGTCATACAAGTTGACAACATATAACAATATGGGTTTTAAATTTTAAAAGCGTTCAAGTAAACAAGTGTAATTTGAGTCACTGTGTATGTTGGTTTCTTCTTAAACGTTTTTTCAAAGGAATTTTATTAAATTTAATTTAAATAGCAAGTTTTTAGTTTATATTGTTAAGCACTCAATTAAATTATAATTAAATAAAAGTTTCTGATTTAGTTAAGAGTGAAAAAAGATTTTTTTGTCAGTTAAAACTGTGAAGCAAGAAAAAGAAAATGAAAAAGAAATTTTTGAAAATTTTTAAATAAATTTTTAAATATTTTTTTAAATATTTTTTTAAATAAATTTTTAAATAAATTTTTAAATAAATTTTTAAATAAATTTTTAAATAAATTTTTAAATAAATTTTTAAATAAATTTTTAAATAAATTTTTAAATAAATTTTTAAATAAATTTTTAAATAAATTTTTAAATAAATTTTTAAATAAATTTTTAAATAAATTTTTAAATAAATTTTTAAATAAATTTTTAAATAAATTTTTAAATAAATTTTTAAATAAATTTTTAAATAAATTTTTAAATAAATTTTTAAATAAATTTTTAAATAAATTTTTAAATAAATTTTTAAATATATTTTTAAATAAATTTTTAAATAAATTTTTAAATAAATTTTTAAATAAATTTTTAAATAAATTTTTAAATAAATTTTTAAATAAATTTTTAAATAAATTTTTAAATAAATTTTTAAATAAATTTTTAAATAAATTTTTAAATAAATTTTTAAATAAATTTTTAAATAAATTTTTAAATAAGTTTTTAAATAAATTTTTAAATAAATTTTTAAATAAATTTTTAAACAAACATTTTAAAATAAACTTTGGTTCTGAATAGGTTTATAACTAGATTTTTATAAGACTATTTTTAATGTTAAAGTCTTATCGAAGAGCTTAGTGCTAAAAGTACCTTAGTTTTTGAAAGTTTTTGAAAATGCCGTTCAAATTAGATTTTTTCATATAATTTTTTTTGTGAATTAAGTATTTTTAGAATTGTAAAGTCAGATATCAAATTTAGATGCACATTAAAGATAGTGTCTATTGGCATGGCAGCCTTGTACAACTTCTAAAGACTATTGACACAACTGCCATATAAACAGTTAAGAAAAGTTGTTTGCACGGTCAAATTAGAAAAATTTGAAATTGGTAACTTTTGAATTAATTAGTAGGTACAACAAAACAAATTAAAAGCTAAAAACGAAGATCTGAAAGAAAATGACAGCATTGATTTTTACATAAAAATCTTTGCCATAAAAAAAAAAAAAAAAAAAAAAAAAAAAAAAAAAAACGCGAAAAGAACAAGTAAAATTAAAAAATAATTTTTAAAACCCAGTGCTTTTATATGTTTTAAAAACACAAAATATCCAATAAGGTTTTTCTGATAATATTATTTTATTTTATTAACATTTCGTTCTATGCGTGAGTAAAAATAATCTGGAAGAGGCAAGACTCGAACTTCCAACCTTCAGTTTACGAAGTCGGCAACAAATTAGCTAAACGCGCGTTTAAGTAATCAAACAATTAGTATACTTATTTATAAATCTTAAATTTTTTTTTTCTATTTAAAAAATAAATTTTACTGAATTTTTTTTTAATTTAACTAAATTAATTAACTTATTGCATAACTAATTATTGAATATTGTATTGTCATCAAGCAACTGTATGTATGTAAAATTTGAAAAAAATCTATCATCAGCAAGTGACTCAAAAACTGATTGCAAGATTTGGTTTTGCGGCCGTGCGAACAGCCTTTTTAGAATCGAAACACGGCGGCCGTTCGAATAGCCTTTTTAGAATTGAAACACGGCGGCCGTGCGAATAGCATCAGCCCACATTCAACGTTGAAATTTGGACGTGCATAATACGTTCAATTTTAGACGTACATCAGTATTTCTTATCTTTTATACGTCTTTTATACGTACAATGAACACGTACCCGTTGGAAAAAAACTTTACTAAAACAACTATTTTACTTGAACATGACTTACCATATGATTCTGACTGGCTATGACTTATATTAAAGTTGTAACCAGTGAGAATCAGTTCTTAAATCTCTCTTATATGTCTTTAAGGTTCATTTTAATTGATTTAGTTTAAAGTTAGTCTTTTCTATACAACTTAAATTTTTTTTAAATTTAAGTTTCATATGCAGTTTACAAATAATTATGTTAATGACATCAACGAGGGTGTAGTCTTTTACCATTTCCATTTATTCTTAATCTTAAAAAATTATATTGAATATAATTGCTATAAAGTTGACAAAAATTAATTATATTAAAAAAATTAATATTATTAATCTAATAACAAAGTTATAAAAATAAATTAACTTTTTTTTTACCTTGGGTATTAAAACCTTTATAAAAATTTTGATTACAAATATTTACCACAACTAATTTTATTGCTAAAAGTTATTAGTATGCAGACTATTACTCATCTTCAAGAAATGTAATCATTAAGTACTTTTTAAAATGTTAAGTACTTAATCCTCATATTTTTATATAACTTAATTCTTAAAAGCTTTACATTTTCTCTAGACTCTGGCATAAAATTTTAATTTGACGCAATTAAAACATAAGTTCCATTAAACATTTTTTAATTAAGTTGCATAAGCAATGCTGTTAAGTTCATGTTTGAACTTAATTACCGTAAATCATTTATGCAAATTATAATTTTATTATTCAAGGTAATATTTCAAAATATTTTGATTAAAAACAAGATGTTAAAACTTATTAACTTTTATTCAATTCTATTGCGAATATGTTTAACACTACAAAAAATAAACAAAAGTATAGTCTTAATATATATAAAGCATAAATATTATGACTAGTCTTAATATATATACTTTATATATACTAAGACTATACTTTAAAAGTATAGTCTTAATATAATAAGTAAATAGTCTCAATCTTAAGCTACCGTCGTTTTTTTTTTTAATTAAAAAACAATATATTATTAACTAGTAACTAAATAAAAAGAATACCTGTTAAAGATATAAATGAAAAAGTAAAGTAGAAGCCGATCAGGTACTTCATGTTTCTTGTTTAAAAAAATCTTAAGTTAACAAAGAGTAGACACAATTTGATTCCTTTCTAAATAATAATAGCAAAAAAATAATTCGTCAAAAAACGCAATAAAGTATTTAATAAATAATTATACGTACACAACGTTTGCTGATACACATACACAAAGGAAAAAAAATAAATAAATAAGTTTTAATCTCTGATGGTAAATCTACTAATGTCAAACTAATCCATTCTAATATAAATGTTCAAAAGGCTAGCTACATTTTTATTTTAGTCAACGTTTTTTATTATTATTATTATTGCTTTTTTTTTTTGAGAAAAACAAAATCATGAGTTATAAAACACATATTAGGTAGGGTTAACAAAAGATCAATTGCTTTTACGCAGTTTTTCGAGTAATTGCTTTACGTGAATTAAAATTTTAGCAAAATCACTAAAAATTTTATTCATTCTAAAAAACGTTGAGTAAATCAAATTACTTTTTTTTTAATCACGCGGCCTACAATAAATGAATAAACAGTTATGTTTTAAAGGGTAGCAGGAAATAATCCCTCAGAAAAACTCCCCTCACCCCTCCCCCCGAGAAAAAATCCCCACGGATAAAATCCCCCCAAGAATAAGACACCCCAGAAAATATTCCCACAAAAAAAATTGTCTTTTAATTGAAATTAATAATATGTAGTTATGTTTATTTCTTTATTTATTTTAAATATTTATATAAAATACTTAATTTTTCATCAAAATGTCAAGTTATGCGCTATTCCTCGAATGTAGCGAATTTGTTGACACTTTGGGAAATCGTTAACGATTCTTAAAATTACATAAATTTTTTTTCTTTCCAAGTCACTGGAAAGTGACTTGAAACTTCCTTATTTTTTGTTACATTTTATATATTACTACATTGGTTGTTGATTAAATTAAATAACATTAACAAATTCTAAAATTATTATTTCGCAAGCGGACTCAAAAACCAATTACTTTATGGAACACAATAGGCCGTAGGAGCCTCAGGGATAAAGGAGAAAAGATTGTATTAGAGTAAGCATTTGAAATAAAATTAAAAGTTTTTTTTTTTTTTTTTTAATTTGCCGTTCCATATATTTATAATAAAGACATATTACATTTATAAAAATTGGCCGGAGCAAGAAGAAGACAATGACTGTCTTATCACAGAGCCCCGTTTAAAAAACGTAAGTGTTTATAAACAAATATTATTAAAATATATAAAAAAAACGTTAAGGTAGCAGATCCCCTTAAAAATCAAAAAAAATTTAATTTTATTTTTTTTACTTGATTTTTATTCAAAATTTAACGGAGATTATTAATATGAAAACAGTTTCTTATAATTCAATTTAGTTTTTTAAATGTTTTTATTTTAGTGGACCATAGTTTTTCAGGCTTCCCTAGTTACCACCATAGCAACGGGTTTGATTGTTGGTTTTTTAACTTTCTAATCAGCTTTTTGGAGGAAACCTCAGTCTTAAAAGAGTCTTGTTTGCCTAATGTTTGTACCAGTGCTCAAAACAACTTTAGGATAAACTCCACAGCTTGAACATTACAAATTAGAATCACAGCATTGACTATATTTGAAAGCTTCTAAAAGCAACTTTTACTTCAAATTTGTTTGCAACTTTTAAACAAACAAAAAAAATGACTCGCAGTACGATTAGAAAACGTAAATACAAGTTTAAAGGAAATCCGTACACATGCAATGATAAACAAAAAAATAGTTTACCTTCATCGCCAATTGCAAGTTGTACAAGTGCAAAAAAATTATTTTCGAAAACGAAAACTACTCAAAATATTGAGTGTAACAATGAAGATTACAAGAACAATTATAACTTTATTATGAATTTTTCTATATTAAAAAAAATATTTAGTAAGTAAGTATTTTGTCCTGAATGTGGAAATAAAATTACTTTGCATGATAACATTGGGAAAAAAATGGGATTTTGTTTACAATTTGAAATTTTTTGTGAAAGCTGTGATAAAATTATAGACACATTTAAAACTTCAGATATAATTAAAAGAAGTGCAGAAGTTAATACACAAGTTGTTGTTGCTTTTAGAGAAATAGGAAAAGGATATACTTCCATTGAATCATTTAATCGTTGCATGAATATGCCAAGACCGATGACAAAAAAAAACTATGGTAAAATAACAAAATTACTTCACAGTGCTTATGTCGAAGCAGCCAATACTTCCATGTCAAAGGCTGCTAAAGAGACACATGATATTGTTTTAATGAATGTCATCAGTGATAATAAAAGTATTGTTGATTGCCATGTTTCTGTTGATGGAACATGGCAAAAAAGAGGTCACACATCCATAAATGTTACTTTGATATCAACAAGTAATCAAAAATGTGTTGACCATTTTGTTTTATCAAAACAATGTAAAGGTTGTGAATATTGGAACAAAAGAAAAAATGAACCTGGTTATAATAACTGGCAAAATAATCACATTTGTCTCATTAACCATATAAAATCATCAGGATCAATGGAATCTGTGGGTGCTATTGAAATGTTTGGACGATCTGTGGAGAAGTATAAACTAAGGTATACATCTTATATAGGAGATGGAGATACACCTTCATACAATGATGTTAACAAATCTCAACCATGTGGAACTAATGTTACTATTAATAAAAAAGAATGTGTCGGACATGTTCAAAAGCGTATGGGAACACGACTGCGAAACTTACGCCAATCAATGAAATTAAATGTATTGTCGGATGGGGGAAAAATATTGGGTAAAGGACAATTAACTGATAAAGCTATAAATACTTTGCAGAATTATTATGGTACTGCCATAATGCAAAATCTTAACTGCATTTATGAAATGAAAAAGGGTATTTGGGCAACACTTTTTCATAACTCAGATATTCTTGATGAAACTGAACGACATAAGTTTTGTCCTCGAAACGTAAATAGCTGGTGCATGTGGCAGTCAAATAAACTAACAGGTAAATCAACTTACAAAGCTAAATTAAATCTTCCATTAGCAATAAATGAATTTTAAAACCCATCTTTCAAGACTTGAGCAGAGATGAATTATTATCTAAATGTTTGCATGGACAGACACAAAATAATAATGAAGCAATTAACAATTTCATTTGGAAAAAATGTCCTAAAGATGTTTATGTAAGTCGAAATATTTTTGAAATAGCTGTAGCATCTGCTGTTTTAGAGTTTAATGATGGAGCTAGTGGGATATATGAAGTTTTTCAAAAACTACAGATAAAGACCGATCGATTTATGGACATAGAGACAATTAAAAAAGATAAGACTCGAATAGGTTATATGACAAAAAAGACTTCAACAGCAGGTATTAGCAGAAGAAAGTTACTAAGAGCATTGAAAAAAGGATTCATAGATAAAGAAAATGAAGAAAGAGCATCATATGGTGCTGGTGCTTTTTAGAATGATAAAAAATTTATTAATTTCTAGTTACAAAATCTTTAGGAGCATTTTTCTTGTGTTTTATCTTTTTAATACTTTTCGACACATAAAACGCGTTTTCTCAACTTCTATTATAGATTTTGATTTGAAATTTTCAGCAAATGTTCCTTGTTATGTTATCTAGGGTTTGTTATTCAATGAAAGTTCAATTTTCATTTTAAGTATAATTTTTTTTTTTTTTGTGTACTTCATTTTAATAATTTTTGAAAAAATTGATTATCTTTTAAAGAATGTATAATTTTTACACAAAAGTGGTAGAAACCCTAGTTAATAGTACTACTAACATACCCTGAAAATTTGAAGTCCACAGCATTTGTAAAACTTGTGTAATCACGTTTGAAAATTTTTTAAAATGGCTGCTTAATAGTCTAATTAGTCCTTAATTACTTTTTTTTTTCAAAATTTTCAATTAAAAATAAAAGTTTAATTGGTATCAAACAAAACCTAATTGCAATTCGTGTTTAGTAGCATTAGTTTAAGCAACTTTATTTTAAGGGGATCTGCTACCTTAAAGAGTACATAACTTTTGTCAAATAATAAAATGACAATCATATTAAAAATTTAAAATTAAAGAAAGTTTTATATACTAATACAAATATATTTGATACATATAACAAAATATATTTAGTGCTAATCGAAGCGTTTTTTCTATTTTAAAATTACATTTTAAAAAAAGTATTTAAAGTCTATTAAAATAAAATCTAATTGAAGTAAGATTCTTTTAGAAACTGTTTTAAATTTTTTTAAAGAGTAGTGTTCTTTATTTAAGTTTTTAATAAAATTTTTTTTTAGATAAGGTTCTCGATATTGAATTCGATAAGAACTTATTTTTAAATTAATTCTCGGAACAATAAAGTTATCCTCTAAAAACTTTGTTGGATACTTAAGAGATATTTCGCTAAAGTCAGATTGAAATATAAATGGAGATATTCCATGTTTCATTTTAAACATGAAAAGAAATGTTTGGTAAATGTTCAGTTTATTAACGTTTAAGGCCTTCCTAGTAGGTAGAGGACGTAAATAAGACGTCCTTAGGACCCACAGTGAGGTATTTGATTGATTTAGGCGACCTAAACATAATTTTTCAGAACTTCCAAAATAAATTAAAAAAAGTTATTTTAGCAATATTGAATAGTTAGTGAATATTAAAAACGTTAATTAACCGCAAATGGTTTTAACAACAAGCGGTAGGATACAAACAAAGTTGATCATTAATTATTGTCTACGCGATTTCTTTTGGTCGCTTATTTTTTAAGCATTTATTAGCATCAAATAAAGTTTAATCAAAATATATTTCAAAGTGTTTTGTGATGAATTCTAATGAAATTGGTATAGGTAAATACGTTTGGAAAGTTTTAATCAGTTTATTTGTGACTATATATAAGTTTGTTGGTTTTGTAAAAACTTTTTTCTTTCTCTTATTTTTTGCAATTTTCACTGCAAACTATAAGTAATTAGTAATACTTCCAAGCATTTCCAGGTTACTGTTTTTTTATTAACAGGTAGGGTAAGGGTTTGACTTCAATGATATGTAAAAATTACCTGCCATTTTTTGCCATTTTGTTCTCCGTATTTGTTTATTCACTCTTCCTGTTCTTAAGTGTATGATAGGAAAAGACCAGGGGAGTTGTTGTTTTTCTATAAATGTTTTTTTCTCTTTTTTTTTCTTTTTTTTTGTGTACTTTAAAGAAAGTAAATGGTTAACTTTTTTTCAATAAAGGTTTACGATTAGTAATATATATTTTATCGAAACTATAAAATAATTTATTTAAAACACTAAACTTTATGTTCAGGTATATTTTGATTTTAAACGGTGTTTATAATAGATTTGTCAGATGTCAGGGAAACGACCCGAAAAATGTTTTTTTATCTAATGCAGAGCCAAATTTTATCAAACATGAATGAGAAATTATTATTTTTAGGACATTAGGTATTAGCAAAAGATAATTACTCAGACGAACAAATAAAAGAAGTAAAACATTATCGCAATTTATTTATCGCAATTTAGTTGCGAGTTAAAACAAAGATGGTCAACAGCAAAGAGGGATAAAAATTTGTTTAAAAAAAAAAAACAGTCATTGGCTAGATGGAAACATTGCAATACCTGCAGTACTGCATCCAGGGGGTAGGCCAACAAAGAATTTTGAAGAATTAAGCGAGAGAAGCAAAAGAAGGAAAACAGAAAACATACGTGCTACGACAAGTTCAGAAACATTGATTTGTGCTGCTCAGGTGGAATTAGGTGTTACTGGAAACAGAACTGCTTCAAAAATTTTAAAGGACATTATCCACTCCCCAAAGCGGGCAAAAATGTATAAGATAGCATGCTCAAGCGTTTTACAGGAAAAAAAATCACAGCTATTGGTATTAAGTGCACTGGCCATGTTTTTAGAAGCTGCTCTTTCTAGAAGACAATATGAAAGTGTAAGAAGTTCTTGTAAAACAGTATATCCTTGCTATAGTATCCTACAAAAGGCAAAAGTAGATTGTTATCTAAATAAGGAATCTTATTTTGTCACTGAAACTTGTATCGCAGTCAATTTACAAGATTTATTGGACCATACCGTTACACGATTGGTCATGTATTTAGAAAAAGTGGTACAAAATTTTAACGAAAAAGGAAGAAGTTCATTAATATTAAATTGTAAATGGGGCTGTGACGGATCACAGCACAATCAATATAAACAAAAATTTCTGAATGATGCCGATTCTGATGCAAGTATATTTCAGAGTTCTATTGTACCGCTTCAATTAACTTGTACTAAAAACAACCAATTGATCTGGCAAAATTTAACTCCTTCTTTGCCACGTTATTGTCGCCCTATAAGATTTAGATTTGTCAAAGAATCTAATGATATAACAAATGAAGAGATAAAACTTATTGAAAATTCAATTATCTCTTTGCATGATACAAAATTGACAGTGGGTGGAAATTTATTTTTAGTTAAACATAATATGATGCTCACTATGGTTGATGCTAAGGTGTGTAACGCAGCCACTAAAACAGCTTCAACTAAAAGATGCTATATTTGTGATGCAGCATCAAACGATTTTAATAACATGGCTACTGAAAAAGATGTCAAAACAGATACACTGAAGTTTGGGTTATCAATTTTGCATGCCAGGATCCGAATAATTGAAAATTTATTGTATCTATCTTATAAATTACCTATTAAGAAAATGGCAAGCGAGATCAGAAAATGAAAAATTAACTGTCAAACAAAAAAACTAGAAATACAATCAAATTTTAGAAAAAAAATAGTTTTTATTGTAAACGTACCTAAGCCTGAATTTGGTAACTCAAATGATGGCAACACTAGCCGTCGATTTTTTGCAGACCCAGAGTTGGCAGCTGAAATATTGTGTATAGATTATAACCTAATATATTGCCTTAAAGTAATATTAGAAACAATATCTAGTGAACATAAAATAGATGTCGAAAAATTTAGAAGATATACTGTAAAAACTGCGGAATTATATGTCCAGTTATACAATTGGTATCCAATGACTCCTACGATCCATAAAATCCTTATTCATGGTTTTATTGTAATAGAGCATGCTTTGCTTTCTATTGGTCAGCTATCTGAAGAAGCAGCTGAAGCAGGAAATAAATATTTTCGTCTTTACCGTCAAAAAAATGCTAGAAAATTTTCCAGAGAGTCTTGCAACCTCGACGTTCTTTAAAGATTACTAATTAGCTCAGATCCTATTTTAACTGGCATGAGAAAATTACCAAGAAAAAATACTAAACTATTCTTAAAAGAAACCTTGGAAATGCTACTTCCAGCTGAATTTTCTAATTTTACTGATATTGTTGACACAGAGGAGAAATCTTCAGAGCAATTTGGGATGTCTTCAGAGCAATCAGGGATGTCTTCTGATGAAGAAATTTAGCTTTTCGGCATCATTCTTTTATTAGTAGTTATTTTGTGTTAAAATATAAATAGTAGTAAAGATTTTTTTTTTAATATTTGCCATAGCTTTATAAGAGTTATTTAGTAATTGCAAGTGCTTCCGAATACATTAAGATAACTCAAATCGCGATGTTTTGATTTTCGATTCCGATAGGAAGAAAAGTCATCAACCATATATAATAGGTTTATATCATGATAAGAACCATATAGATTAGGTTTTTATCATATTTATGCTATAGACAAATGTGAAAAAAAATAAAAGCTGTGGGGAGGGGGAGTCTATCATCAATAAATTTTTTTAAAAATCTTTTGTTTTCTCTTTTTGTTTGTCTTCTCTTCCAGCTTTTCCTTAAAAAAGTTAAACTTTTTTAATCAAAGATTATTAAATATTTTCGCCGCCTAAATCAATCCAATACCCCACAGTGGGACATTTAAATCGCGTCCGTCCGTCCCATTAAAATTCTAAACGTCTTTTGAACGTCTTTTTCGCGTCCAATAATTTTTTCGTCCAAAAATATGCTTTATTAAATAAAAAAAAATCAGTTAAATCACGCAAGCGCTAAAACTTCTTAAAATTTTTAAATAACGCATTTTTAGTAAAGTTTTTTTTCAACTACAAAAGAAGTCTTTTTACTAATAACTAATAGACACGTTCCATCTAATTTTTGTTTTTGTTATCAATTACTTGAAAATTGTGGTAATATTGATACAGGTAATGAAATTTTTGCAGATAATAAAAGAAACGGTTTAAAACTGAATATATGCTATACTATGTATATATATACTCGATATACTATTAGTATAGTATTGCTATATCAAGAACCAAGTTCTAACAATTTCAAAGATTTAGACATCTCATGCAGAATCGAATTTTTTTAATAGGAAAACCTGTTAATGATACATGGAACAATTATCCTGATAATTCTTTGAATTCAATGTCTTTACTCGACAAGGTTTGAGCTATGCAAATCAAGGTTTGGAACTTCCCGAATATTCAAGGAGAATTTTAAAAACACCTTATGAAAAGAGACTTATAAACAGGCTCTTGCTAATTTATATATATATATATATATTTTTAAACATTTAATTACTTGCGAATCGCATTAATATTGATACATATACTGAAATTGATACAGATATTGAAATTAATAGTTAAAAACTTGGTATATGATATACTATATATACATATTAAGTATATACTTGACACTTGATATAGTATTTTAAGTATAATAATTGATATACTATATCAAGAACCAAACTCTGGCTATTTGAAAGACTTAGACATCGTAGAATCTCATGCATAGTCATATTTTTCAAAAGGAAAACCTATTAATAATACAGAGTTTATGCTGATAATTCAATATCTTTAACTAACAACTTTTAGATTGTTCTATTCGAAATAATTGGACCAGTACATTAGTTAATGAACTTTTTGATATATTACAATATCAAGTTTTGGAACTTCGCTAATAACCAATTACTTAACTTTAGTAATTAGCTATTAGTGAAGTTCAAAAGTTTTGACTAAAAAACAAGTCTAATTGAAAAAACTAAACCAGTCGTAACAGTTATATAAGAGAGAGGAGGGTAGAAAATTTTCTTTACTCAAAAGGAAATTTTCTACCCACCTGTCTCTTATATAACTCTATTACTTGTTTAATTTTTTTAATTAGACATTTTTTAGTGACTTATCCTACTCTTTTATTATCTGATTATCTAAAAGTATCATTTAGAAGATAGATGTAAATAATTTTTCTCTTTTATCATTCTTTAAAAGTTCAATATGAATAATTTTAATAAAAATCAATATTTGTATTTATTATTTGATAAAATTTATATTTTAGTAACTTACCCAATTTTAAAAAGAAAAAGAAAAATATATTTAAAGATGGATTTGGTGTAATATTTTTTTGAAATGATTTTTATAATGATATTTTGAACATTTATGGTTTTAGTTTTAGTATTTAGTAAAAAAATATATAACACAGCAAAAATATTTAAATCAGAATTTCAATGGAGCTATATAAGCATTTTAGGTCATCGCAGTTTTGGTCATTCTTTACTTAATGGCCTATTAGTGGCAGCAGCCAAAAGTGCTTAACATATGAATAACCACTATATCTTGTGTTGGAATGTTATTGGCAATTTACTAAGTAACCGATGAGAAACACTCCTTAAGTTCTTCTTCTCTTTTTTTATCATCTAGGAAATTTTATTAAAGTGAATGGATTACACTTATTAATAAAGAAATTATATAGTCCTTTGATTGATTGCAAACCTATACTTCTATTGTATATATATATATATATATATATATATATATATATATATATATATATATATATATATATATATATATATATATATATATATATATATATATATATATATATATACATATATATATATATATATATATATATATATATATATATATATATATATATATATATATATATATATATATATATATATATATATATATATATTATATATATGTATATATATATATATATATATATATATATATATATATATATATATATATATATATATCATATATATATATATATATATATATATATATATATATATATATATATATATATATATATATATATATATATATTTATATATATATATATATATATATATATAAGTAATATGTTAATCTATAATAACTTTTCTGTTTTCATTTAAAATTTATTGAAAAAAAGAAGATTCTGTTTTCAATGTAGTTGTTTGCTCCTTAGTTCTGCTAATTTTTCTTTCAAAAAAATGACTTTCGTGACCAAATCTCTTTAAATAATAGAAAAACGTCTCCTTAAAGTCCTTACTTGTATAGCGTCAGTTTTAATAGTAAAAATACAAAATATATGTCAATAAAAAAAGTAAAAGTGAGTTTTTCTAAAATTTAAGATTATTAGAATTAGTTAAAATTTAGAATTATTAGTTATTATTAGTTAAAGTTAGTAGATTTTGTAGTATTAGTTCAAATTTAGAAATAGATAGTGTGAAACATCAATTAGATACAATTTAAAGTTAAACAGAAAAAAAAAAAAATAAAAAAAAAAATGCTAATGCTAAAAATTAGCATTAAACTAAAAAAACTTGTAAGAATATTTTTTACTTTTCCATATATTTTATTTACTTGTTTATTAAGATTTTATTTTTAGAAGCGTCAACTACATCAAGTGTGAGTTGATATATATGTTTTGGTCAAATACATGTTTGTATTTGGTAATATTGTGTTACATTTTTGTTTTGTATTTCAAAAACTCAAATTGCATTTACTTAAATATGCATTTAGAAATCTAGAATTGATGTGTTTGTAGTTTTTGTATTTAATTTTGTTTTAAATTAAAGAAATTTTAATTTATTACATGTATTTAACTCTAATGTTCATTATTATTTTTGCCTTCGGTTTTAGAAAAATAGAACAACGGTTTTGGCTATAGTTCATTTTATGTAATGGTTAATGTAGTATAATTTAGTTTTTGTATAATGCCAAATGAATTTTTACTAGTATTAACTTCTTTAATTCATTAAGATTAATGTAAATAATAATTTTCCTTGTAATAACTTATCTTGGAAGTTATTTTAACTATCTTGGTTTTTTATCTTTATAAATTAATTTTTTTATTATATATATATATATATATATATATATATATATATATATATATATATATATATATATATATATATATATATATATATATATATATATATATATATTCTTCATATCTTGTAACTTCAGGGGTTCTTTAAGGTTCAATCCTTGGCCCTATACTCTTTTTAATTTACATTAGAGATCTTCCAGATTTTATCACATCCAAAGTAGCATTGTTCGCTTACGACACTACTATTTAATCTTGTAATGATAAGAAGCCTACACTCTCTGATTGCTTGTAGGCGGTATCTGAGCTTGAAAAGGATTTCACCTCTGCTGCAGCATTGGGCTCACAATGGCTGGTGAACTTTATTTCAGATAAAACTCAATTTTTTTTGGCCAATCGTTGTTGCAATAATTTAGATTTTCCTATATTTATGAATGGTAATGTACTAGATGAGTCATCTACCCTTCAATTTCTAGGATTAACTTTTACTTCTGATCTTTCTTTAATACCATATATCAAATCCATTGCAAAATTAGCATCTGCAAAGGTTGCATCTCTTTACCGAGCTCGACACTTGCTTACTCTAGATTCTATTCTCTATCTCTATAAATCTCAAATTCGTTCCTGTATGGAATACTGTTGCCATATCTGGGGCAGATCTTCTATTGATGCCATTTCTTACTTAGACAAGGTGCAAAAGCGCATTGTAAACATAGTTGGACCTGCTTGTGCAGCAAATATCCAACCATTGTCACATTGTCGTGATGTTGCTGCTTTTATTCTTTTCTACAAATACTATAATGGGTACTGCTCTAAAGCTAGTTTTTTTTTTCAAACATCAGTTCTCTGGAATTGATTC
>NC_061165.1:18276678-18299701 GCF_022113875.1 Hydra vulgaris
ATTCGTTTATATAGAAAAAATATCAACTCTTTTACATCTTTAAATACATTTTTCTCAATATAAATTGAAGTTAGATAAGTTACTAAAAAATAAATTTTATCAAATAATAATTATAAATATTGATTTTAATTATAATCATTTATTTGGACTTTTTAAAGAACGGAAAATATAATAGCGAAGTTAATTACATTTACTTTCAAAGGATTGTTTAAAGAAGATTTTGAAATGTCTGGTACATCTAAGTATTATTCAATCCGTTAAGCTACTCATTTTTTGTGACAAAAAAATAAAATAAATAGTTTTTCAATTTTAAATTTAAACATTCGAAGTATCAATAAAAATTTTGATAATCTACAATTATTATTGCATGATCTAAATCATGATTTTAAAATAATTACTCTCACGGAAACGTGGTTGAAAAGCAATGAAAAAAACTATAATTATGAGCTAAGTAACTACGTGTCAGTCCACCAACCGCGTCAAAACCACGTTGTCGGTGGTGGTTAAAGTATCTTTGTTCACAAATCTATTAACTTTGAATTGCGTAACGACCTCAGCGTTAACGAAACAGATTGTGAGTCGTTATGCATTGAAATAAATAATAAAGCGACCAAAAATATAATTATTAGTTCTATTTATAGAAAACCATTTATAGAAAGCCAATTGGTAATTTAAAAAGTTTCATACCTATCTAAAAACATTTTTAAGCAAAATTAACATTACAAAGAAACACGTGTACTTAACTGGTGATTATAGTTTAAACTTGTTAAATCATGCTTCAAATCTAAATGTTCAATGCTTTTTAGATACACTTATACAATACGATATCATTCCCACTATAAATAAGTCGACGAGAATAACTAAGACTTCGTCGACCTTACTAGATAACATATTTACTAATAGTTTTTATAATTGCCCTATAGAATCGGGTATAATTAAAACTGACATAACAGATCATTACCCAATATTCTTAACTATAGATAATATAACCCTTAATCATTCTGTCTCTAAATCAACAATATCAATGCGACAAATCAATAAAAACTCCATAATATATTTTCGAAATCTTTTATCTGAAAAAACTAATTGGGATCTTATATTACAATCGCAAGATGTGAATAATGCGTATGAATTATTTTTGGCGCAGTTTTGTAAATACTATGATTTGGCATTTCCAGTTATAAAAAAAATTATAAATCCTAAATCACTTTTAAACCCTTGGATGACCAAAGGTTTACTCAAATCATCAAAGAGGAAACAAAACCTTTATGAAAAATATTTAAAACATAAAACATATAAAAATGAAACAAAATATAAAAATTATAAAAACTTGTTGGAAAAAACAAAGAAACAATCTAAAAAAAATTATTATGCAAAATTGCTAGAAAAAACACATGGAAACACACAAAAGACGTGGAATGTAATTAAGCAGATAATCGGTACAACTAATGTCAAAATAATAAATTGCCAGAAAAACTTTTAGTCGACGGGGATATAATTTATAATAAAGAAGTCATAATTAACAAGCTCAACAAATTTTTTCTTGATATTGGACTAAAATTAGCTGATAAAATTCCAAAAACCAACTCAAATAACTTCGAATCTTATATAAATACACCCAACACATCTATGATAGAATCTAATTTAAACTTAAGTGAGATGCGCAATGCTTTCAACAGTCTAAAAAATAATAAATGTGCGGGCATTGATAAAATTAGCGTAAATGTAGTTAAAGCTGTGTTTGATATTATTGAACCATCACTGTTTCACATTTTTAATCTTTCTTTAAAATCCGGTATTGTACCGGAGAAATTAAAAATTGCTAAGATTTTACCTATTTTTAAAAATGGCGATGATACAAATATGTCCAAATATAGACCTATTTCTGTCTTACCATGTTTCTTTAAATTGTTAGAACGAATTATGTATGATAGACTTAACAACTATTAAACTATGAACAATATTCTGTATAATGAACAATTTGGGTTTAAAAAAAATCATTCAACGGACCATGCAGTAGTCGATCTAATAAATTATGTATCCAATGGGTTCAATAATGATTGCTATACATTAGGAGTTTTTATTGATTTGTCAAAAGCATTTGACACTGTTAATCATGATATTCTAATAAAAAAACTAGAAATGTATGGAGTATTAAACAATAACTTAAAATGGTTTAAAAGTTACCTTTCAAACAGGAAAAAATACATAATATATACAGAAAATGAAGAAAAAAAACATATCATAACTTGTGGTGTTCCCCAGGGATCAATCTTAGGGCCCTTATTATTTATACTGTTCATTAATGATTTGTATTTAGCATCCAAAATTCTAAACGTTATTTTGTTTGCTGATGACTCAAATCTTTTTTACTCTAACAGAAATATTAAAGATCTGTTTAGAATTTTTAATGAAGAGTTGTTAAAAATAAATGAATGGATTACGAATAATAAACTTTCATTAAATGTTGGGAAAACTAAATTTATGTTGTTCCACAAACCTAGTAAAGGTGATAACCTTTTTTTAAAACTACCTGATCTCTTTATGAACAAAAAAGTTATTAAAAGAAAGTCAACTATTAACTTTCTAGGAGTGATATTAGATGAAAATATATCATGGAAATATCATATTAGATCTATTGAAAATAAAATCTCCAAAAATATTTCAATGCTATATAAAGTTAAACCTTTTCTTAATACGGAATCTTTAAAAATTATATATTTCTCATTTATTCATAGGTATCTTTCCTATTGTAATCTTGCATGGGCAAGTACCAATTATGGGAAGCTCAAAAAAATTTATAGCAAACAAAAACATGCTTGTAGCATTATTTTTGGCGTTAACAGAACTGTTAATGGTGAATCTCTTTTAAAGAAACTTAATGTGCTTAATATTTACAAACTTAATATATACCAAGTTATGCTATTTACGTTTAAAACAAAACATGCGTTATCTCCTAATATATTTTAGTCTTACTTTACCGAAATATCTCATAAATATCCCACTAAATTTTCATCTGATAATTTTGTTATTCCAAGATCTTATTTAAAACTTAATTCATTTCAAATTCAATACCGGGGACCATTTATATGGAAAGGTTTTTTAAAAAATATAATTAAAAATAAAATTCTTCGAGGCATCTCCTTAGAACAATTCAAAAGAGAATCTAAACGTTTTCTATTAGAAAAAACTTTTGATTTTAAAGATTTCTTCTAAAATCACCTAAAATAATTAAACCTGAAAAAGTTATCACTACTCATTTACAATTGTCTTGTGTATCTTGTTTACTTCTTATTAAAATAAAAAATATATATACTATTAATTTTGAACAGACAAATAACATTTATTCGATTTATTACTTGTGTCTTATATTTGTCGAACTAATATTGGATTGTACTTCAATTTTAAACCTTTTAGTTTTTAACTTGTAACTTTGTGACGTTAATGTAAACTTGGCGATAGGACAGTTTATGTCTTCTTCTTGCTCCGGCCAATTTTTATACATGAATGGTTTTTTCTCATTGTAAATTTAATTATACAGTCATTCTGGGTAACTTTGAATTTGCGGGTAACATTGAACTAAACGTGTAAATGTTTTTAAATTTTTTTTTCTTTGGTATTTTCTTTGCCTGTTGCTTTAACAAAGAATAATATGATGAATTATCTTTTTTTACAAAAGTTTGACCAAAGAAAATTAAATTTTATTTCTCAAAAATAATGTTTTCCTCCATTTCCAGTTACACAGTCTAATGTGGTGATAACATCGTGTGTTTTCAATTTAGAATATTTGGTATTATATTGTAATTATCTGAATAGATTTTTAAGTATTTTATTGAATTATTTTTCGAACTTTAATACAAACATTAAATAATAGGATTTAACATGTTTTTTGCTACAAAAAGGATATTTATTTCCACTTAGCTAAAATATAACCAAATTCAGGGTAACTTTAGACAATCAATATTTTCCAAAAATGCTTTTTTTGTTGTCTGAGTAACATTGCAATAATACATAATAAATAATAGGCATCTTTTTATTATAGTATTTTTATTATATAATGACATATGATATTATAAATATTAAAAATTATAACATATATTACTAATATATTAATTTTTGATATTTATGGCTATCTTGATAGATTTAATAATATATTTTATTAATAGCAAATATGCGATTAATTAAATAATTTTCATTAATAACTTAAATCATCTTTATATTTTTAGCATTCATAAAATGCCAAGAAAATGTTCGACAAGTCATCCTGGCACTAGAAAATATGGCACTAAATCTAATTACACCAATTCTACACTTCAAGAGGCTTTAGCCAAAATTAAATTAGAAAAAATGTCGATTGGTGAAGCTTCTAAAATTTATAAAGTACCTAAAGCAACATTATTTTATAAGCTAAAAAATAAACACTGTAAATCAGTAGGGCGCCCTATTGCCCTTAGCATTGATGAAGAACTTTGTTTTGAAAATCACTTACTTTATTTAAGTGACAAAGGTATACCAATTGGAATTAATGATTTTAAAAGTATTGTCAAAATCTATTTGGATGATAGTGGAAAAAATATACAACAGTTTAAAGATAACCGACCAGGTTGGGAGTGGTGTAAACTTTATCTTGACAGGCATCCATCATTAAAAGAAAAAAGTATCTCATTGTATTTCAAGGAAACGTGCACAGATTAATTATTGTCAAATAAAATTATTTTTTCAAAATCTAGAGAAGGAATTAAATAAAGTAACGCCAGATAACATTTACAATATGGATGAAACAGGGTTTCATGACGACCCCGGAAAAAATAAACTTATTTTTCGTCGATCCTCTCGCCATCCAGAACTTATAAGAAACACAACAAAAACTTGTTACACTGTTGTTTTTTGTGGAAATGCCTCAGGAAAACTAATTCCACCATTTTTCATTTTTAAAGGAAAACACAGTTGGTCTGACTGGCTTTTCAATGCACCAGAAGGATCAAGAATGGCAACTTCTTGCAGTGGCTGGATGGAAATTCAAATATTTGAAGAGTGGCTGTTAAATCACTTTGTTCCAAATATTATAAATAAGGAAGGTAAAAAAATTCTGATTTGCGATAATTTAAGTGCTCATATATCTTTAAAAGCCTTAAATATATGTGAAAAGTATAATATAACATTTATATGTTTGGTACCCAATTCCACACACCTTTTACAACCTTTAGATGTTGGATATTTCTCGAGCTTAAAAGCTAATTGGAGGTCAGTTCTTAATCAATGGCGTAAAACATCCAGAGGAAAAAAGGTTAATAATCTGCCAAAAAATTTATTTACGCAGCTCATTAAATCTACTCTTAATGTTGGTAAAGAAAATCTAGAACATAATCTCCAAGCAGGATTTAAGGCTACTGGCATATATCCATTTTTACCAGAACATGTTCTCTCCAAATTACCCAGTTTTACAAATATAGATATTCAACTCAATATTGGAGAATCGTTTAGGAATTATGTTGATGATATTCATCTTAATTATGAAGTAAGCAAAAAAATTAAGTTACCAATAACAGCAGGGAAAAGTGTATCAGCCACTGAGGTAGAAGCATACTATAAGGAAAGAGACAATAAAAAAAAAGTCAAGATAATATTCGAGCAAAGAAAAGAGGAAGACCACTTGGATCAAATAATATGGTTATGAAAATAAACAAAAAACTTAATATTTTACAAAGTTCAAGCATTGTAAATGTTAATCAAGTTATTGAAGACGATGAACAAGTTTTAGCTGTATCTCAAAATGATGCAGTTTTTTCATTGGAGCAAACAAAACAATCACTATGTACATGTTTTCCTTGATCATGATTGTTTTGTAAAAGAGTTAGTTGAAACTCAAGACTAAAAGAAGGAAACACTGTAATATTTAGTTTTATAGTCAATGGTGTTTATTTGTGGAGAATTATATAAAAATAATATCTTATTTAATTTTTTCTTTTATAACCTTAAAAATTATTTTGTGAATATTTTATTGAAAAACTTGTTTGTTTATTCTCGAAATATTTTATTGAAAAACTTGTTTGTTTATTCTAGAAATATTTTATTGAAAAACTTGTTTGTTTATTCTCGAAATAGTTTAACTAGATTTTTTAAAAAATTAATTTAAACTTTTACAAAGAAATTTAAACAACTTTTTAGATTTAAAAGATTACAATTGACATTCAGTTTAATAGTGTTCAAAGTTACCCGAAATGCGAGGGTAACTTTGAACGCCTACTTGAACATTGTTTTTTTACATAATATCTAGCAAATTTAAAAAAATGATAGCAAACAAGAAAAAAGAGATCATCAGAACACTCTTTATGTAAAAATATTTGTTATCTAGTTAGTAAAACAATTTTTGTTGAGATAAACCTAGCGCAAACCGTTCAAAGTTACCCGTAATGACTGTACGGCAAAGAAAATATTAAAAAAAAAAAAAAAAAAAAAGTATATGATGAACAAAACTGCAACCACCTACAATGCCTATACAAGCCCACTGAAATTCCTCTTTGAATGTTTGCTATATTATATATTTTTTTAATAAATGTTAAAACTAAAAACTATAAATTATGAAAAAGTTCATTCATATAGAAAAAATATCAACTCTTTTACATCTTTAAATACATTTTTCTCAATATAATTTGAAGTTAGATAAGTTACTAAAAAATAAATTTTATCAAATAATAATTATAAATATTGATTTTAATTATAATCATTTATTTGGACTTTTTAAAGAACGGAAAATATAATAGCGAAGTTAATTACATCTATTTTCAAAGGATTGTTTAAAGTAGATTTTGAAATGTCTGGTACAACTAATGCCTTTATTCTTTTGTGTGATTTTTTTTGGAAAAGATTCAAGTGATTTTAATTTAAAAAACTAAACCAGTCGTAACAATTGACTTATATAAGAGGTGTGTAAAAAATTTCCTTATTAAAGACAATTATTCCTTCATAAGAATCATAAACAGAACATATTTCACAAAAGTTGTAACCATTATAAGATTTTATATAGTTTTTTTTTATATACACCTATAGGTATAACTTAGTTATACATCTAGGTGTTTTCAAAAATTTTTCTTGCATCTTTGCTAAGTTTTAAACCTTGATTT
Organism: Hydra vulgaris; assembly: GCF_022113875.1. Lineage (NCBI taxonomy): Eukaryota > Metazoa > Cnidaria > Hydrozoa > Anthoathecata > Hydridae > Hydra > Hydra vulgaris. The sequence continues at coordinate 18,283,803 of NC_061165.1, forward strand.
AGTAATATATAAAGATTGTAAAGCCTATTGTACATAATGCGTTCTAGCAATTTAGAAAAATAAGGTAATACAGAAATAGGTCTGTAGTTTAAAACATTTGTTTTTTCACCTGACTTAAAAATCAGTGTGATTTTGGCTTATTTAAGTTTGTCTGGTACAATACCAGACGTTAATGAGGGATTAAAAATGTGAAACAATAAGGGTTCAATAATATCAAACACTGAGTTAACTATATTGACGTTAATTTTATCTTTGCCTGCATTTTTGTTATTTTTTAGAGAGGAAAAAGCATTATGCAACTCACTTATATTTATATAAGTGAGTTGCATAAAAGTGAGTTGCAACATCCATATGACGTCGAAAAGACGTCTTTTTAGAAAATTCAGAATTAGTACTAGTTGATAATGCCAGATGAAGTCCTTTTAGGACGTAATTAAGTCGTTTTTTAAAAAATTGTAAAGATAAGTATGTAAAAATGAAGGAGAAAAGAATAAAGAGAACATTTACAATACACTTTATGACGTAATATTTATATACATATATATATATATATATATATATATATATATATATATATATATATATATATATATATATATATATATATATATATATATATATATATATATATATATATATATATACTAGCTGGATTGACCCGTAAAAATACGGGTCTTTGTAATTCTATTCCACAAAAACCTTTTCCCTTATTTTCTTAACCTAGCTGTCCGTATCAGTAAATACAGGTCTTTTCTTCTACTTCTATATTTATTTATTCCGCGCCAATCATTTCCTTACTTGTTCCTTATTTACTTCAATATTTTTTAGTAAACGGTGGAAAAAAATTCATCAAAAAATTTGCTTTGAGAGCAAAAAAAAACTTTAACATACGCACTTTTTCCGCATACGTATATAGCTTATTAAACTCCGTTTATTTATTTTTTTTAAAAAAATTTGAACTAAACTACTTCCTACATTTAGACCAGTTATGGACCATGGTTTACGGTCGCGTCCTAGCCATTTTCAATAGTTACTATTTACTATATTTATTATTATTATTATATGCTTAGTTTTGAATAATAACGGTCTTTTATAGTTACCTTTGTATTAGACGATAACGGTAATGCAATTCTTTAAAACGTTAGTTGCTTAAAGCGTCAAAAGTCATCCAAAAAAAATAAATTATAAATTTTGTGGTTTAAAAGTTGAAAAACTAATAATAATATAACAAAAAGTTTGGTAATTTTTAAACGTTATTATTTAACTCTTACTTATGGTATTTATTTTGTTTTCATTTTACATTTTTAAAAAAATGTTGAAGCGCCTAACTACATGCATAATTTTGATAGCTCACAAGTTAAGTGCGCTGTCATCAGATTCGCTGTGCAAGGCTTCAAATCCGCGCCTAAAAAATCTCAATACATTTTTTTAAATTTTTTTAATCTGGCTATATTTATAGCAAAAAATTAAATATAACAAAAAACCTTTTAATTGCTTTTTTTTTCCCTGCCTCCACGGCAATAACATGTGGAGTAGCAGGACGGTTTATCAAATTTTTTCTTTATTTGGTTTTAGGACCTTTTTTTTTAAGACTATCCGTAGCTTATTAAGACCAATTATGTGAGAACAGTATCATAATCGTGACACACACGCAACAAATTTTCGCCCCGTTTATTGGTGTTTTTAGAAATCCAAAAATTTTATAAAATTTTAAAAGAAAAAATGGTTAAAGTGTATAACATATAACTTGTTTAACTTCACAAATATTTTGTAATTTAAAGAAAAAAATCGCTGGTGGTAAATTTGAACCACGACTATTACGTTCAGAAGCTTAGCGCGCTAACCACTCGGCCATGCTGACACATCAAATATCGAAATTTTAAAAATATATAAAAATTGTTTTTAACGGAATTGGTTTTTAATGGAGAGGTTGACGCAATGCAATTTTTAAGTCAAAGTCAAACTATAAAACTTGAAAAATGTTTCAGTATGTTTTATCATTACTTAATTACGTACGTTAGATATTTGCATACACGTTTTCTTCTAAAAAAAGTGCTGCGACTCTTTCTACTAACACTACTATTAAGTTCGGCATTATTATATAGAAGATAGATAGATTATAAAATAGTTTTTCACTTAAAAGGACAAACTCTATTCCACATTAACCTTATCTCTATTTCTCCCTCTAATATTTTTTAGTGAACAATAGATTATGTGCTAGAAAAAAAAAATTCACATATGCACCTTTTTCGTATATTTATATTTAGAGCTTAACATGAAGAAGGTAAATCATTTAGTTCGAGACAACCTGCCCAAACCCAAATCCTCTGTTGATTTATGCACACTCACTGTGGCTAGGCCTGTAAAATAAGTAGCTAGGCAAGTCAAATAAACTAACTTGATCTGTATTTCTGCATAAAACAAAAACAGAAAATGTGAAGTACTTGATAAAAGAAACTGTACTTTTGGATTTAGTTAATTCAATACAAAGTGATAGGAAACTGCAAAATAAAGTAACAATGTAAAAATTATTCAAATACTAATTTACAACAATTTGTATTGCGTTTTATTAAAATAGCTTTATTAAATGGTATGAAGATTAATGATTCTTCTTCTTCGCCTTTAGAAAATGATTAACGATTTGAAAGACTTTTAAATTGATTATAAAAGCATTATCTAAAAATGAAATAAAATCATTATTGATAACACTGAATGCACATTTATTTGTTTTATGTTAATTCATTTGAAAAATGAAAAATACGAAACGAAATTTAGTAATATTAAATAAATATTAAACACTTACTTTGTGAGGATGTTTTTGTAAAAGTCTCTAATATTTGGTTGAAGGCTGGAAATACTCTTTTTTTTAAAAAATTCAGTTTTATCAGCATTGCTAAAGATAAAAATTCTTACTGACACAAAAAAATTAGGCATTTTTTCTTGAAATATTTCTTGGCTTTTAGTGAATGATTAGGAGTAAGTTTCAGTAATGAAGCTACCCAATAATGATTTTTAACGATAGACACCAACGTGAAGGTAAGCCAAGCTGTCTATCAACGCAAAACATCACAACAACATTACAGGATGACAAACAACAACACCAGTAGTGTAGGCGGGATTTTTGTTGTTTCAGATATATATTTAGAAGCTGTTGAAGAGTTTAACTTTGTTATGTCTAAAAAAATTCAGGTTAGGAAAAACACTTTTTTTAAACATTTGTTCCTAAGCTTTAACAACATCAATTTTTTGCAAAGTATTTTAATTCTATAAACGTGAATACACTTAAGTTTGGTTGAAAGTGCTATCTGAAGCATCAAAAGACCCTGCCTATGCTACTAAATACACATAGCATCAAATAATTGTACATAACACATTTGCACATAACACAAAACATTCAGATTATGTGTTTCCAGAATAACTAAAAAAGCTAGACAACACAACCTAGCTCAACACTTGTAACACCGCTTGGCACTAAACACTGCCAAGTAACACCACAATTTAGTAACACCGCTTGGCATTAAGTGCCAAGTTACACCACTAATTAGTAACACCGCTTGACTAGCAAGAATCACAATCTTGCACTACACGTTGCCAAGTAACACCACTTTTCACATGGAAACAACTTAATATAAACTTGTATAAACTTAAGCACATAAGTATAAATAAAGATATATAAACGCATATAAACACAACCATTTATATACACATATAGCAAAAAAAAAAAAAAAACATACAAAAAATATAAAACACATATAACACATAACATACTTGTCAAAATTATAAATTAAGAACATTTGTAAAGACAACATTATTTGTGTAATGTTTGTTAAATGACATACCTTGTAATGGATGTTTATCAACTTTGAAAACAAACTATTAAATGCTTTTGTTCTTGAACATGCAACATATAATTGGCCGTGTGAAAAGCAAGGCTTTTTAAGATAAACAACTACTTTTTCAAATGTTTGACCTTGACTTTTATTTATGGTCATTGAGTATGCTAACCTAACTGGAAACTGACGGCGTTTAAGTGTAAAAGGTAAATTTGCATCTAATGGAGCTAATTGAACTCAAGGAACAAATACCCTGTTACCATCTGATACACCTGTTAAAACCTCACCATCAATAAAAGTTGTGTCATGTACGCACCATCAAACGGGTTCCATTACAAAGTCCACCTTTGAGATCTAAATTTCTAAGTAGCATTGTAACAGCACCAATTTTTAATTTTAGGCAATGAACAGGCATACCTGATGGAGTCAAACTATTTAAAAACTCGGCTGGAAAGTTATTAATTTCATTAAGATCATCAGTATCAATGCTATCTGAACTTAAATATGTTTTCACATCACTGGGTAAACGATGAAGGACTTCTTTATTTATTGCCAATGAATCAAAATTTGTTGGCGTTAAAATAGCACGTTTTGCATAATCAGCTTCTTCTGCACACCAAAAATCTTCTCCACAATAGATTCATTATCACTGAGAAAGCACTGCTCAGGTATTTCAATACACCCTCGCAAAGGATCTTCAGGCTTGACAGGTAATGTTCCACTTCCAAGCTGTAAAAGCCATTTAAAAAATTCCTCTTCTTCTCTCTGAACCCTCATATTTACAGTTAATGAGAACCTTTGCACATATTTCCAATGTTCAGAACATTTTAAACATGATTCTATAACTTCTGCTGGTCGACCTCGCTTCACAACTGGAAGTATTTGTCTGAAGTCTCCACCCATAAGAATAACCTTACCACCAAAAGGAAAGTTGTTATTGCAAATATCTTGTAATAGCTTATCAATGGCACTCAAAGCATATTTGGGTATCATAGATGCTTCATCAAGTAAATACAAACTGATTTGTCTCAGGAATCTACCATGAATAGAGTTTGGAGTTACATTACATGTGCTAGTTTCCAAAACTGGAACAGGAAGTTTTATTAAGCCATGCATTGTTTACCCATTTTTGAGAAGAGTTGCAGCTATTCCTGTCCATGCAGTTGTTGCAGTTCTATTATGCCTGCTCTGTGTTTCAGAAATTAAATAATTGTAAGTAAATGTTTTACCACAACCGGCAGGCCCATCCATGAAAAACAACCTTGAATGCTTATTTTCATTAGTAGGTTCCACACTTAGTGCAGCAAGGATCGCATCAGCTACATTACGTTGATTATCATTCAATAATGGTCTAACTCGGTTTGCTTCATTAATAAACACCTGAACATCTTCATCATCATTTTCTGGGACATTATCTAAAAACTGATCTAAAGCTGGCAAATTATAATCAGTTAAGGTTTTACTACTCTGATTAATTATAGATTCAATTTGACAAAGAGCTGCCTGCTCAGCAAGTACGACTGGCATTGAATAGTGTATGTAATCCTCAACCATATAATTTTTAAATGTATTCCAAAGGTGTAAAGGATCATCAGGTTCACATAAAGTTAATATGATGGGAAACAGTAGCCTAATTTGTTTAGGCTTCCGAGTTGCAGCAGCTTCAGTTAATGTATTTCTCCACTCAATGTCATCTTGCAATAAACCTAAATGATAACATGCTTCACGAAATGTATTAAAAACAGTACCATGAACAGTACGCAAATCCTCAAAAGACTTAGCACCTTTTACAGTAAAAGTAAGTAAAAGTAACTAATCTGAGAAAAAATATTTCGCAAAATAAACTGACTTTATACATTCGAATAACCACCTTATCACTACCTCTTTGTCTTACTTTCCACATGCAATTTTTACCAAAAACAAAGTGATATGGAATTTCAACATAAGAATACTGACGTGCTTCATTACTTTCAGCATTTAACTTAAACCAAGCAGTTAGGTGAGTGTCACGCTGTGCTGCACGATCTATAGCTACTTGTTCTTCTCCTTCGTTAAATTATACTCTCTGATTATCAGGAAGGTGGATTTGAAGGCGGATAATAGTATGTGACATATCACTTATGGAATACTCATATATTCGCCAAAGAGCCTCTGGGGCGGAAACAAAGCGACAGTCTAAATATGCGTTAATTTCATCATGGTCAACACTTTCATTAATTACCACATTCGCACAATCATGCCCTTTATAGACATATTTGTATAAATACTTCACTGACTTAATAGACATGCAAGCTTCAACATTAATGTGGGATTGGTATTTTTTGATTACCAGGGGTTATAGGGTACGACCCATCGATTATCAACTTGGTTACCTTTTATAATGACTACTCTACCATTATCTAAACGCCTGTAGTTAGGATAACCATTGAAAATTGCAATAGTGCAAGGATTAAACTCTTTAAGAAACTTTTTTGTGCAAACTCCATCTTTCATGCAAGGAGAATTGGGATTTAAAATCCCACATGGTCCATGAATCGTACATGTTTTTACAATTTCAAAAAGTTTAGGATCAACAGTTTGATCTGGAATTTCAGCTGATATTAAACTATTAATATCTTCTGCTGTTTCTAGCTTATCATCGTTTATAAAGTGTAATAAAATATGCACATGTGGCAAATCACGTTTTTGAAACTCAATAACCTGTACATGACTTACAACTTTGCCTAAGACTCCATGTTTAAAAATATCACCTAAGAAGCATTTAAGTTTCATCTTAAATAGGCGACAAACTAAATCAGGCCTGTCAGTTGCGCTCTCACCTGGATTTAAATTTTCTGTAATTTCTCTCCATTTTGAATTACAGGTAAAAGTAATAAAAAGATCTGGTTTACCATATTTCTTTATAATTGCCATTGCATCTTCAAAATTTTCTTTTAAAGCTCTTGGACTTGCAACATATGAGGATGGTAGTATAACACTACGACCTGGTCTTACATTAAGGTTATTTGCAACATTGTTTACACACTCATGTAATGTATCGTATTGTTCACTTCTAAGTTTGTTTTGGTTATTTCTGATAAAAGCAAGGCGCTGTCCTTCAATCTTGACATATGCATCAACAGCATACTGTTGAAAAAGTTTCTTACCATAAAATATAGGACTGAACGTTTGTCAAATAGAGAGCCTATAATAGTAGTACTGAGACAAAGTAACACGATTTCAAACACGTGTTGCTCGGTCAGGATTGTGCTCTAGTTGATCATGCCATCCTGCATCACCTCTTGGAAAAAATATTGGATATAACATTGGATCTAGATTTGCAGACATACTTGAAATTGTTTTTAAGGGTTCACCTCGAGGATAAATAACAACTTCTCTAGATGGAGGTGGAGCACCATCATTTCCTACAAACACAATGGCAACCTCTTCATGTGATGGAAGATTGTATCGACGTCTGTTACAACCCTCAAGCAACGACATTTTGACAACAGAAATCGGTCGACCTTCTATAGCAGCTTGACGTATTTCTGCATCTTCAACTTCTGCCATGTTTTTAAATGCAAGCGCATATGGGTTCTCCTGATTAATTATAGTCTGCAAAAGTTCCATTAACTCACGTATGCAACAATCATTTTGCTCCATTCGAAAGTTTAAAGCAGTATTAGGATCATAAACATATAATTGACAAAATGCAGGTGGATCCCCTTGCTGATGTCTTAGATTACCAATACGATGCATAATTTGCCCACTAATTCTAAAACAGGGTGGACCACGATTTGACGGAGGATCTATTGTGGCTATGAATGAAGCAAAAGATAGACAGGCATTATAATTTTGTATGTGCTTGAAAAAATTTTAATTCAAAGCACGATCAACATGGTTGCCTGTCATTAAATCAACCATCAGCGGTGGAAAAAGTGAAAGTGGAGGTAAGACAACCTTTCCTGAATGGCAGCACAAAAAATGTGTTTCATTAAAAATATTTTTAGCACCACAATACTGACAATTATGGTTCATTTCTCCTAGGTAATTACTCTCTATAAAAACATTATTTCTTGCTATGCAATGCATTCCACGCCTAAATAATACTCGTCTAGCCTCATTTCTGTAGGCGAGAAGAAATTAATCTCACGATTAATTTCTTCTCGCCTAGCCTCATTTCTTTCATTTTGGCGACGATTAATTGCTTCTTGTCTGGCCTCATTTCTCTCATTTTGACAACAATTAATTTCTTCTCGTCTGGCCTCATTTCTCTCATTTCGACGATTTCTTCTATTTTCAGCTCTTAAGTTACTTGACATAATTGAGAAATTATTTATGTTTGATAAAACTTTATCTTATTAATTTTTTGCTACACTAATCTAAAATGAACAAAAACAATAAAGTGCTATTTATCAGTTTAAACCTATGAAACTATGTGTATAGCGTCTAATAAAATTTGTGAACAAAAGATATAACTAAACTGGTTTGAAACAGAGAAAAAGTATCTTGTAATAACATACTATATTGTAAGTAATAAAACAGTATTTTTTGAAACAAATAAAAAATTTTATTATTTTAAAAGTCATATTAATGGTAATATTAAAAAGCAAAATTAGTTACATATTTTTAAATGACATGCCAACAATTGCAAACATGTTGCATCATATAGACCACATGTGGCTGACAATTAATTTTAAATACTATTTTATAATATATCTAAAGAGAATAATGTAAAGAGATTAATAGGTGTATAGTGCATATATTAGACATATTAAACAGATATCATAGAAAAAGAAAAACTTTAAATATATTTACTAAATCTTTCAAAAACTATATAACACTTAACAAATAAAAGTTAATACAAAAGAAAATTTAGTATTATTAAAATTAAAAGTGAGGATAAAAAGATGTAAAAACGTAAATTAATAAAAAAACTTATAGACAAATTATTAAAAACTTTTATAACATAAAAGTTCTTTGTAAGTTTAGGATTTAAAAACAATTAAAAATCAAAAAAATGAAATAGTAAAAGTATAAAAATTAAAATAATAAAAAATTGCGAAATTAAAAAAAAACATTTTTTTAAAAAGTCAACTTTCTTTATAAATAAAAAAGAAGATAACTCTACCAGTAGTTTAAAAAAGCTACTGGTAGAAATTAAAAGAGTTAAACCGCTTTCCAGCTCCCCTCCTTCTACCAGTGGTGTCATATGGGGCTTGTCTTCTCCATCTAAAGAAGGGATCATCTCCCCCATATTGACTCCACCGATAGAAAGCTCTTTGAGATATCGGACCTGGGTGCTGGGAGCGATATCGCAGGAAATCTTGATACGATGCTAAAAAACAAAATCAAAAAAAAAAAAAAATTTGAATACAATACTGCACAAAACAACCAATAAAAATATTATTTAAAACTATTTAGACTTCAAAAAAAAAAAGTTATGACAAAAAAAAGAAGTAAATAAAGTAATGTAAAAATAAGGATATGCAATGTTTAAATTTCATATATACCTACACAAATACACATAACACCCACAAAACTGCATAAGTATGCAAAACAGATTACCTGATGGTCCTGCAGATATTGTTGCTATTATGGAAATAAATAAAAAAGTATATGAACTAACACATATATTAAACAGTTATGTAATTGCATACAAATATGAAAAAAGTAATGTTTAGGTTTCAATACACATAACACTGCATAAGTACGGAAAAACTGCATAAGTATGGAAAACACATTACCTGGTGGTACTGCAGTTGATACTGTTGTTATTGCGGAAATAAATAAAAACGTATATAAACAAACACATATATTAAACAGTTATGTAATTACATACAAACACGAAAAAAGTAATGTTTAAGTTCCAATACACATAGCACTCATAAAACTGCATAAGCATGCAAAACACATTACCTTATGGTACTGCAGATGATATTGATGCTATTGTGAAAGTAAAAAAAAAAAAAGTGTATAAAGTAACATATGTTATACATTTATGAAATTGTTTACAAATATGAAAAAAGTAATGTTTAAGTTCAATACACATAAAACCCATAAAACTGCATAAGTATGCAAAACACATTACCTGATGGTACTGCAGATGATATTGATGCTATTGTGAAAGTAAAAATAAAAAGTGAATAAAGTAGCATATGTTATACATTTATGTAATTGTTTACAAACATGAAAAAAGTAATGTTTAAGTTCCAATACACATAACACTCATAAAACTGCATAAGTATGCAAAACACATTACCTGATGGTACTGCATATGATGACATTGGTGCTATTGTGAAGGTAAAAAAAAAAAGTGTATAAAGTAACATATGTTAAACATTTATGTAATTGCATGAAAACAGTAATGATTAAGTTTAAATACACATAAAACCTATAAAACTGCATAAGTATGCTAAACAGATTACCTGATATTATTGCTTGAGGTGCTAATGTAGAGACAAAAAAATAAATAAATAAAGTAATCTGTAAATTAAGACATGCTATCTTTAAGTTTTAACACATATAACACTCTTAAAACTGCATAAGAATGCAAAACACATTACCTGATGGTACTGCAGATGACGCTATAGTGGAGGTAAAAAATATATTTACATAAACTAACATACACTAGTCAATTAAACAGTTTATTTTACAGTGATAAAACCGCACACAAACTTAAAAAAAAAGTGTGTTAAAATTAAACAAAAAGAAACATAAGTGTACTTTGCTTACCAATTGAATTTTCTAAATTTTCTAAATAGAATAAAAAAAAATTCATTAACATTTGGAAAGAAACTAACATGCAGAATATTTGTCAACTTTAGGAAATCTATAAATAAAGTTGGAACAAAACAAAAGGCAAAAAATACAATCACAAAACAAAACAAACCAAAAAAGAAAAAAACGACAAAAAAAATAAAAAATAAAAATAAAGAAACAATCCACAAGAACAATATAGTAACTTACTAAGTTGTTGAAATATAAGCCCTATAAAAAAAAATGCTAAAAATTGTATCAAAAAAGCTAAAAGACCATAGAATACACCTTTTTTTTTGAAAGTAAAATGCTATATTTTTATCTATAATACACAAATGTAATATAATCAAATTCTGTTTACCCATTGAATGTTTTAATTTTTTTAAATAAAATGAAAAACTTTAACATTAAAATAAACTAACTTGCCAAATATAGAATAACTTTATGTTAAATAAATATGTAATAAAAAAAATAAAGAGCATTACAATAACAAATTGCTTATTAAGATTCTCAACAAAATCTTCTAATTTTTCTAAATAAAATAAATTTAAAAGTTACAAAAGTCACTTGCTGACTGACAAACTGTCACAACTGAAAAAAGTCAGTTGCTAAATAACTTTAAAAAAACTAAAAAAGCATAAATGTATTTGCACACAAAAAAAAAAAAAAAAAAAAACAACAACAAAAATCCTCACTTAGCTTGTCCATTACTTCCGCTAAACATTAAAAAAAAGTTATAATTAACAAATTGCTGAAATTGGTGAAATATATATCTGTGTAACATATCCATCTCATACAAAATTAGCTTACTTGGCAAGAGCTCTTCGGCTCTCATCTCTTGAACATCTAATATATATATAGACAAAATTAAATTTCAAAATATTTACTTTTTCAATTAAACATATAAGATTTGTCTTAAACTATAAAACTTTTGCACAGTTTTATAATTTAACACATTCAGTAAATGACAAAAGGTTTCATTTTACGTAAAAGTTTAGTAGTTAGAAGACTTATAAGTCAATTTTAGCTTAAACACGTTTTATAAAATTATAGCTTAAAGACCTTAAATAAAGCTTATACGCGTTTTTAAGGTTCAGTGCTTTACAAAAACATCAATCAAAATAGCGGAATAAACAAAAACTTGGTTTTGGGTCTACCCTTTTAAAGTTCTAAAAATTATTTTATATATTTTTTAATTTTAGTTAAATTTTAGGGGGGTGTACTTGATTCACGGGGTTAGGGGAGGGCGGCATATCTTGGTTGATTTTAATTAAAAACGGCTAAATTAAATCATCGTTTTATTCACACCGTAAATCAAGTACAGCTCCGCCACTTTTAGAACATATGTAACTGCTACTATATATAGTATATATATATGACTTACTTCGAAAAAATGCAGAAACTTCTTCGTTGCCTAAAGATATACAAAATTATCTTAATGTAATTTCTTAATAAAATAATAAGCTGAATATCTCAGTATTATTGACGTATTATCTCATTTTATCTCTTTAATTAATTAATGTTATACAAAATTAAAAGAATACCTTCTGTATCTTGGCTGCTCATTTCTAAAAAATAATCTTAATGTTTATTCTTGGGTCAAAAACATATTAACTTCAAACATATTAACATGGTAATTGTAAAATAAGTTTAATTTTTTAAATGAAGATTACAATAATTAAACTTGTAGATACAACTTACTTGTCGTCCCTCGCTTTGCAATTGTTATAATCGATATGAAGACCACATGGCCGAGTTTTATTGGTTTTAGAGTACAGTTGGCGCACATATCATAATGCAAAAATCAGATGGTTTTGAATCTAATAATTAAGCTGTTTTTATTAACGGATTTGGTGGATTTAATTAGATACCCGCAAGGTAGTTTTACAGTGGTTTAAGAGTTGGCGTACGTTTCGTAATACAAAAATCATTTAATATTTGTTTATATCTTAATATTCGAGCATTTCTATTATCGGATTAGGCGAAATTTTGTGGGTTTTTTGTTTGTCACCTTCTGGAGTAACTAAATCTTTTTTTTTAAGTTTCAGATTACATTTTTTTTTTCATACCTTTCCGTCATTTTTAGGACTCTTGACCAGTTAGTTTTAATAAAAATTTCAGATTGCATGTAAAACCTTTTTTTTTATATATATAAGAAAGAAATTTATCTCTTTAATGTGTGTTGAACTCGCAGTTTTAACTAATTACCTAAAACATAAGTATCTCTATCATGATATATGCGCAACAAATTTCCAACAGCGTTTTTATGTTTTTAGACATTTTAAAAAACGTTTTAAAAAATTCTCTCCGTTTGGTTTCTTATAGTATATTATATCGTTATTTTTATGTAATGTGTATAACATCTATATGCATTTAAACTTGTTTTTCTTTGTTTTCTAGAAAACTGGATAGGATTTAAAAAAAAAATTGTGTAAGCAAAAGGTTTTGAACCGAAGCGAAGCACTTCAATTGCTGTGGAATGCTATATCATCTTTTTACACTATTTAATAAACAGAAAACATATTAAACTTTAAAAAACAACATTTAATGCTTTAAATTAAAGAGATATTGTCGCAATGAAATTATTAAGTAAAAATAAATCGGTAGTATTTGATGTCATCTACTTTATAATAATACTGATTGATAATTAAAGAACTTAAAGTTTACATATTTAGATATTTGAATAGACTTACGTTCACATTGATAAAAAACAAATCTTAACGGATTAGGGTTCCGAAAAAAAAGGTTAATGCACTACCATCTATAATTATTGGAAAGGTCATAGTTTTTAATATCAAAGATATCAAAGTTTGTCGAAAAAGTGAAAACAATGTCTACCTAAATTATATGTTATCTTCCTATTTATTAGGTTTACCAATAAAACATCCCTGATTAGTTTATAATTTATTCAAAGCCTTGATTAGCTTTTAATTTATTTGCCTATTAATCACCCTTAACAACAATAACCGCCATAAATATATTCTTAGCATTCTACTTAACGACTTATCTAATTAGTCTATTTTGTCACTAAGTATAAAAAAAAAAAAAATACCCATGTATTAGCTGAATATCAATTTATTTATTTATTTAATTTAATATATATAATATATAATTTAATATATATAGTTTAATCTAATTAATATAATTGAAATACTACTAATCAATTTACTGATATTTTTCTATAGCATTGTTAAAAATGGTCATATTCTGAAAGGTAAAGAAATTTATTGAAAAGAAAGTTGCACAAAAGAAAAAAAAAACTAAATAAAAGTTATTCGTTTCAAAAAACGTTTTACAAAGAGTTTTTCCAAACAATTTTATTTTTAATTGGGTTATTTTTGAATTACGTCATAATAGGCCGGCGTCTGTTGCAGAAAAAGCTTTCAAAAAAAAGACGTTCGTTATACACATTTAGTAACTAAATTTTGTTGAAGTTATTTTGAAGAGCTAAACAAACTAATTACAAAAAAAAAAGTTCCCAGATTTTTATGGTCCCAATAACCGGATAATTAAGGTCAAAGTTTTGCAGCATATAGAAACCACCCTTTAGTTTTGACTAAGACGGTTTCTACTAAAAAAATAAAAATGACCTTCAGTTTTTTTTTAATAACGTCCAAATCAATAATAATTTCTACTTCAAATTTAGTCAGTGTATTCTTTAGTAATTTACTAAAAGTATTTGAAAATTTGGATGCTTTTTGATATAGGTAATTTAGGTTCCAGACCTTTTTATTTTTGATCTGTTCCTTAGGAGACTTACCATTTGCCGTTTTTATGCAATGTTTTAAAAGAGAACTGTATTTAAAACAGAAATATTATTATTAACCAAATTTCTAATATATATTATTGCTGCTGATGTTTATCTTGCAGTTCAAAATCAAAAAATATTAAATAACAAGTGATTTTTATTACAACTTATAAATCTAATCTAATCATTATCAGACTCAGACTCGTATGATTCATCTGATTGGTTATCATCATCCGCTTCTTGATGGTCACCACCATGATTTCTGCAACCATTACATTTGCAAAGGTCTGTGCAAACTTCACCAGCTTTATTACAAGAACATCTTTTAGTGGAACAATCACGGCAATAACAGTGAACAAAATCAAGCAACGAATCGGGTGCAGCAGGCATTTCCATCCAAGATATGGCAATTGAACCTTGATCATTAAACCAACCATTTCCAAAAGGACTTGGTGGGTTAATCACTGCTATATATGATCGTTTTCTGATAAAAGCTTCATAATTAGCTCTTTTAATGTGTTGAACAAGCGAATCTTTATTTGGTGGTAACGCTTCCTCGCTAAATTTACCAGATTTGAATAATATGTAACGAGCGGATTTAACTGATTCTTCTTGTTCAGCCCCGTATAAATCACAGACATATGTTTCCAGTATGTTTACTAGTTCATCAGATGGTGGTACTGAATCACCTAAAGTTTTAAAAGCATCTAAGTACTTCGCTTTCTTCCGTAGGACTTTGAAAGCGATTGCTTTTCCTTTTCCATAAAATGCACTTGTTGAATCGCAACCTTAAATACCAAAGAAAAAATATAAACAGTTTAAATTAATTTCAACTGTTTAAATTAATTTCAAAATCTGAATTCACCTCTAGTTTTTTATCCCGTCTAAACACTACAGTACTGTTAAAATAATATCTATAGAAAGAAAAATCGTCACCTGTAAACAAATGAAATCCGGTCATAGCAATCGACAAATCATTACCGAGATCAGATTCACATTTTTTTATATTGATAATGCGGCGTTTGTTACCAACACCAGTATCGAAGTATGCTGTTGACGGAAGACAAGTTGACAGAGCAAATACAAATACATCAGTATCAGGACTTCTAATTACAATGTTTTGGTAGTCCAGCGATGCATGTGATGCATGTAAAACTAACCTTGTATCTGCTTCTTCGTGGTCACTGGCAAGCTCAGGGGCTTCAGTTACTATAATATGGTTGTAAATGGACTGAATTTTGTAACATAAGTTCTTTTGTGTGATGTAGAGAATTATATTGCCAAGAATTTGTGGATCACATTCACACCAAGACATGAATAAAAAATTAATTAGCTCCTCTTTATTTCGTCCAAGGGACATAAATTTTTTCCACTGCTTTGGTACATTTTGTGTACCACTGTAGATGGTAAATGCTTGTGTACCTGATTGTGCACGTTTTTCTTTTTCAGCGTTCTTAGTGCTAATTAATGGGTAGCGATTAGATACGAAATCAACACGAGATGATTTATGAAAAGTAGCTAATCTTATTACTTGTTGAAGTATTTCATTAGCTAGATGATTAAATGTATTGGGTATTGTA
>NC_061165.1:18300701-18325030 GCF_022113875.1 Hydra vulgaris
AAGAGTATATATATATATATATATATATATATATATATATATATATATATATATATATATATATATATATATATATATATATATATATATATATATATATATATATATATATATATATATATATATATATATATATATATATATATATTTTTATATATATATATATATATATATATATATATATATATATATATAGATATATATATATATATATATATATATATAGATATATATATATATATATATAGATATATATATATATATATATATATATATATATATATATATATATATATATATATATATATATATATATATATATACATATATATATATATATATATATATATATATATATATATATATATATATATATATATATATATATATATATATATATATATATATATATATATATATATATATATATATATATATATATATATATATATATGTATCATCATATACAAATTATGCATATATAGTTTAAATTCATCAAACACTAAATACTTCTGCAAATGTCATCTTTAATTGTTTGCTGTCAAAACAAGCGTGTTTAAATCAAGGTGATTATTTAGTGTTTACCAAAATCTACAATCTCTAGGCACGTGTGTAAAAATTTTAAACTATTTATATTATTGATTATTATATCATTGAAAAGAGGCTAAAATCAGCATTACAATAGTGAAAAACTTTTAAAAAAATAACATTTCTGCAAAAAGTTATGCTCATTTAAGTAACAAAGTTTGATTACAAGGATTGCTTAAAAAATCTGCGACCAGTTTCGTTTCGGCTAACGGTAGTTTTGTTGTCAGATTCGGTAGTTTTGATGTCAGTTTCGACTAACGGTAGTTTTGTAATGGAACTTTGTTGCTAGAAGCGCTTTATTTACAATATTTTAACATATTCTTTTTAAGGTACATATTCTTGTACAAAAAATTAGGTGTCTGCTACATAATTTTTTTCAATAAAATTTGGCATGGACGTAGAAAATAAGTTTTTAAATTTTTCTCAATAGTTTTAAAAACGTTCTCAGCATTCCTTTAATAATAATTTGTCGTGTGATCAATAACGAAGTTTTTAAGAAAAGTAAATTCAATAAAAGCGGTTGTAACTACAAAAAAAAACTATCCGAAAAATGAAGTTTAACTTTTCCACTTTTAAAAAAAATGTCTAAGCTGATATAAAATCCTAAAAAATAACAGAACAAAATACATTCTTACAACTCAAACGCTTAGCACGCTTTGGTAAAATGGTCGAAGATTTTGATTACATAATCAATGCCGTAACTCAATGGATACGCACGTACCTACAATCTCTGTTTATTATTACTGAGCTTAATAGTAATAGTGCCCTTTCGAGGCTGTTTGGCACAATACTCTTGACAGCCATTGCAACCGAGGTATTGGCAAAAAAGAGTCTCACCTTTGCTTTGTGATACTCATATCGTACAAACATAAACTTCATGTTATGTAATGTTAAAACATGCTTAAACATATATCAATTTTTACAGTTTGATTCTCACCTAAGAATTGTATTTTGTCAACCTCTTCTTAATTTTCGATCTTTAGCATTTATTTCCGGTAAAAATAATTTAGATCAAGAAAGCCGTGGTTTGAGTCCAACCGTTGGCGACTTTTTTTTCAAATTTTTTTAAATTATTTGAAATACAAATTCAAGTACTTTTATATAATATAAAAGTTTTATAGATATTGTATATAGACAAAATATGTAAAGATATTATTCAAAGGTTTTTTCCGCACCTAGCACTTTGACACAGAACTGACTTCGCTAACGAGAGAAAAAGACAGTTCACAAAATTTCAAAATTTAAGTCACCGACTCCGTTTTTATTTATTTTTTAAGTTTTTTTGTTTATTTGCTTTCTATATACTTTACTCTTTGCTTTTAGTTAAACCATGATTTTTAAGTTATATGTTTGTTTTTTTTAATATTTAATACTGAATATTTTATTATTTAGTGGTACCTGGTAAAATTTTTTCTATGCTTTTTAATAGCCCCTCAAACCTACAAAAAACCTATTTTGTATTTGTTGTGCCATTAATACCAATTTTTTTTTCTTTTACTTAATTGTTTATTTTTAATTTTTTATTATTATTTTTTTTCTATAAGCAGATACACAACAAAAAAAAAATTTTTCTTTTAATGTATTTATATCTTTTTTTAAAAAGTTCCTAATATTTTGTCTTTTTTTTTTTCTTTACTTATTAATTTATTTTTTTTTAATCTGTATTTATATTTTTACTAAAACCGCAAAAACAACCACAATCAAGTAAGATTTTTTTTTCAATGTATTTAAAGTCACTTTTTAAAAAAATTTTATAAAGGATTTCTTTTTAAAAAAAGTAATATGTGTTTTTATTTTTAATACTAAACATTTTTTAATTTGTAGTGTAATAACAACCTGGTTAGAAATTAATTTCATACGTTTATAAATAATCTCTTTTATAAAAAACCTATTTATATTTGTTGCACTGTTGATATCAATTTGTTTTTCTTTAACTTAATTTTTTTATCTCTTTTTATATTTTAACTTGAAACACTACAGCACCCACAATCTGGTAAGAAAGAAATGTTTTAATGTGTTTAAATCTTTTAATAATAAGTCCTTAATATTTTGTGTTTTTTACAAATGTACTTTTTTTTAAATTTGTATTAATTTTTTTAGTAGAACCACAACAACAACTACAATCTTTATAACTTATTCATTTTTGTTATTCACTTTTTACTTCAATAAGACTTTTCTTTTGTTACTTTTATCATTTCAGATTTGTCATATAAAGCTTTTGTCGCCTACCGAAGAAAGCGTTCAGAATCCATGCCCTACGGGGCCCAAAGGATATGAGTGCCCAATAATGGGGCAGATCTCCCCTCTCTTCATTGGAGGATAAGAAGAAGATATGGGAGGGGGTTGTGTTACTTACTATTATAATTACAATGAGATTAAACTTTACAATATATGCACTGTTGTTTTTCTTTACCCTTTTTAATATAAATATTGCCAATGTTGTAAATATTTTTAAACATTAAAAGTGTTTATGACTTTTTTTTTAATATATGAGGGCCTTGCAGTAAAAGGTACCAAGTATTAGGAGTTACTAATCCAGTTGCATAGAGTTAAGAATAAGCCACAAAATAATACAAAAATTAGCTTGATTGCATAATTATTGATTATTCTACATAGTTTTTCATAGAAGTGTTTTAAAAATGAAATTGCAGTAAAAAGACTAAGAAAGTTTGACATAATTTAAAACTTTGTAAATTTAACATAGTAATAAAGTTAATGTATTTTTGGAATATTTATTTCAAAAACAATTACTAAATACTAAAATTGCTCAAGAAAAGAAAAAAAAAGGTAACTTCAACGCGTAAAATTTAAAAAAAAAATATTATACGGCAAAAGGTTTTAAATAATTTAGCTTCAAATTTTTTATTCAACGTTTCACATATTTTTATGCTTATAGTTAACATTTTTTCATATATTAATTTTCTATCAGTTTTACCAATATCTTGATACTAGACAAATTACTGTTCTATAATTATATATTTATACATATATATATATATATATATATATATATATATATATATATATATATATATATATATATATATATATATATATATATATATATATATATATATATATATACATATATATATATATATATATATATATACATATATATATATATATATACATAAATATATATATATATATATATATATATATATATATATATATATATATATATATATATATATATATATATATATATATACATAATATATATATATATATATATATATATATATATATATATATATATATATATATATATATATATATATATATATATATATATATATATATATATATATATATATATATATATATATATATAAGTTACAAGTTTTTTTATAAAAAATTTCAGTTTTTAAATTCAATCTAAAACTTTTTACAAAACACCATAACGCAATTTAGTTATAACGTAGCTTAAAGTCAAGTAAACATTTTTTTAAATCTGTTTTAATTTAAATAAGATTTTAAATGCTAATAAAAGTTTTATACTTTAGTGAGAAATAAAGCTCATTTTCGATAAATCCAGATTTACTATGTGGACGAGTTTTAAAGCTGATTATACGCTGAAATTTTCTGTTTTCAACACTTATTGAAATAACCATTTTCTCAGTTTTAATCAAAATATTTTATAACTTAAAAGAAAAAGCCAATTTTTATTGGTTCTTTTTTAGGAGACTTTGTTCATAAGTAAAAATTAATAAACAAGGGTAGGCGTGGCTTAGTAAGCTTGAAGTAGGTAGTAATATTTTCTTAAAAAGAGCGTCTCTCCCCTATCCTTTAGTATTCGAAAGTCACCATTAAACGTTGACAAAAGTTGCAAGAAATGTCAATTATCATTTATGTTAGAGTTAGTGCTTACGCAATCAATAAGTTTAATCTTCGCATCTAGGACATTAAAAATTATCATTCAGGAAGATGTTTTCATTCGATTGAGTATTTCTTTTTTGAAATGCCGGATAAGAATTCTAATGAGCTGTAAACACGCGGATAAAATGCGCATCAATATCTTAAAGACCAGTATTTTACGGGTCATGACAACTGGTTAATATAATTAAAATAAGTTATTTATGTGTACCTACAATATAAAATAGTTTTAATTTGAAGCTTCGTATGTAACTTACAATTGTAAGAATAAGCTTGCAGATAGCTGAAAAACCTGAAAATATCAAAACCTCTTCTCAAAATCTAGACCACTTTGAGAAATCAAAATCAATAAGATCTCATATACCCAAAGTTTTTAAGCCACTTGATAGTTTGAATAAAATGTCAAAAGCTTATTGTGTAATTGGTTTGTTTATTTGCTTATCAAATTTAGAGAAGTTACTTTATTCGAGATGTAAAAGAGTTGGCACAGAATTATCTGATTTATGAAACAAGCTTAAATTACCAAAAACTAATGAAGGGTCTATAACAAGAAAAAGTGGAAATTCTTATTAACAAATCTCATTCAATTCAAAAATCTAAACAATATCTTAAAGAAAAGTGATGTTATTTATTTGATATAACTGAAGTAAAGAGTAACTGGCAACAAAGACAAAGTATTTTATTTCTTACAAGTGAATACTAATGGACAACTTGGTTATTGTACATCAAAAACTGTTAAAGTACATCCATCTAAGGCTGGAAGGAAGAGGCCTAGCATACCCGAAACAGACGCAGTAGAGGTCCGTGACAACAATTAAGTAGGCAATGAACAAAATGATGAACAAGATTTTAATTATTTTCCTGAAAACAGAAAACTTAAGAAAAAGTATGAGAACACCACTGTAGCTGTTAACTTAGAAAAGAAGTCAAAACTAAGTATTAAGAAATCAGAAGAAGTTTGCATAAATTTATCTGAATGTCATGTCCAATGTACAAGCTCCATCTA
Source organism: Hydra vulgaris (assembly GCF_022113875.1). Lineage (NCBI taxonomy): Eukaryota > Metazoa > Cnidaria > Hydrozoa > Anthoathecata > Hydridae > Hydra > Hydra vulgaris. The sequence continues at coordinate 18,306,175 of NC_061165.1, forward strand.
AATTTGGGGTTGATAGAGCTACAATGTCAGCAGCTCAAAAAATGGAAAAGCACGTGATAAGTAATTTAAAAAATGAGAATTGGGTGTTGCATTTTGGCGGTAAAAGAATGTCAGAAAAAGAGTATCAAGTCTTGTTTTTAAAAAATGCAAAAAAGAAGGTTAAACTAGTCTTTAAAACTAGATGATGAGAAAGCTTTTAATATTTAAGATGAAATAGTTAAAGTGTCGGATAAATTTCAACAATGAAATATTATTAAAGTTATAATATCTGATACTACAAGTGTGAACACTAGGAGTAGAAATAGAGTTGTAACTCAACTGCAAAGAGAATATGAAAAAAAATAATTTTGAACCGTTTCAATATATTATTTCATGTGTTAGACACAATTTTGAAACATACTATGAATGAAATTCTTAACAAAAGAGTGTCAAAGTCGCCTGAATAACATTACAAATTTATTGAAAATCTCCAAAAAAATTATAAAAATTTGAAGTCAAGCTTCAAGAAGGTGAAAAAACATGTAAAGTGAAGACTTATAAATCGAGAGACAACATGGACTTTTTGTTTGACTTGGTACAAAGTTTGCGATACATGAAGATAAATAGCAGCTTTCCAGCTATAAACTTCAGAAGTCTAAAAATAAAACGTAAAAATTTAGTATGAAACTTTAAAATAAAAATTCATTTCATTTTAAATTTGTGGTAATTTTCTTAATATACAGGAATGTTTTTTATGCGTTACGTATAATATCAGTATTATTACTTTCTTGTTGGTATTTACTTTTTTCCTTACATTAATTAAACTGTTTGTTTTTTTGTTTTCGCTTACACGCCACTGAGACTACTAATGGCGCGGCGACGGCGTCTATCTATGGGAGCCAATTACAGCGAATGTGTTACACACACTAATACGAATTAATTTATATGTGTAAATTCAATGCTAATACTATACTACTTCTTTAATATTACTTCACATGCTTATTTCTGTATATTTTTGGTTTGTAGTTTTCATTATTAAAAAGTAAGAACTAATAATTAAAGATATTTATTGATTAAATACTTTTTGTTTTTAGTAAAAACAACAACTTTTGATATACATTTTATAAATATTTAATCTGAAACAACCAAAATAATTATTAAAACTACTAACTATTAAATTAAATTGTTTACTAATTACTTATTTTTTGAAAAAATGTTTTAATGTTTTTTATATTTTTATATTTATATATTTATACAGTACAATCTCATTAACTCGAATTATATAGAGGAAAATAAAAGTTCAAATTAGAGAGATTTTAGAATAAAGAAAGATGACTCTTTTTAAAATATTATTTTTATATGTAACGAATAGAAATCAAACAAAAAAACTAACAGTAATTCTTAGATCTAACAGCAATATATAACAAATGACAAATAAAAAACTGAATTTAAAGACACATATCTACTTAACTGAACTTAAAGACACATATCTACTTAAAGGAATAAGATTTTCAAAAAAGGAAAACTGTTTTAGAATGTAACTTTATTCTAGTATCTAAATTTTTTAGTGTTTTTATTTTTTATAATAAAATGAATAAAAAAATATATACAAAACAAGAAGAGATTAGAAAACGTGTGTATGAGTTTTATCTCAATTACAAAAATGCTGGTTAAACGTTCACTTATGACCACTTAAAAGTTGAGAATATACCTAAACGTACTATCTACAAGATAAATAAAAGAGCTGAAAGAAAATATGGATACCAAAGAGTTCAATAAATAGAAGTAAAAGCTAAAAAATGATCAGGAAAGACATTGAAAGGCTCAATCTCATAATTGGCCATAAAGACGAATTTTCTTAACGACATGCAGCTAAAAGGTTCAACTGTACTCAGCAACACATTAGTAAAACATTGAAAAAAAGAACAAATATTAAATCAAGAAAAAAATGACGATTTCTAAATGCTCTGACCAGCAAAAAGCAGTAGCTAGAACTAAGTGCAGTCAATTTTGTCCGAAATTCAAAAAATTGTAAACCATTATTTGACAATGAGTCTAATTTTACGTTAAATCACTCCAGTATGTTAAAAATTTACTCCATACAGTTACATACCAAACAAAACAAAAATTAAAAAAAAATTACCTCAATGGATTGCTTTTTCTGAAAATGGAAATCTATTTAAACAAATGTATTAAGCAGAGACTTATTCCATTCATCAATAAGTTTCATTTAGATGGTGCATATGTATTCTGGCCAGATTTAGCATCATCTCACTATGCAAAAACAGTAATCATGTACCTAAACAAGGAAAACGTGCATTATGTTGAGAAAGCAGATAAACCTGTAAACTTGCCAGATTGTTGCCCTATTTAAAATTTTTGCAGTATTTTGAAAGGCTTTGTTTACATGACTAATTGGCATTCAGAAAATCTTGAAAAACTATATTCTAGAATCAAGTGTTGCCTTAATAAAATTGATATTGAGCTCATACAGAGACTAGCTCAGTCTATACCAGGCCTTTTTGATAAGGTCAAAAGAAATGGTTTAAGTGAGAACAACTAATTATATATTTATAAACTAGAATAAAAGTGCTTTTTAGAACATTTTTCGTTATTGTTTAATCTTAATTATTTAGAGAGATATGTGTCTTTACATCCAGTCTCGTTTCTTAGTTGTTACCCGTTATTATGTGTTTTAAACTTTTAAATTTAATAAAAAAGTCAGTAATTGTAATTAATCAAATTATCCTTAAATTAGTTTCCTTTCTTCTTATATTAGTCTAGCCATCTTTTTGAAGCTTGAAAATTTTTTAAGCATACCTCTATCGCAAAGTATAAAACTTTTTAATTTACCATCAAGCCACTAATTGGTACGTTATAAACTCTCATTCGTTTAAATAATTCAATTACAGCTTTGTTTACTAGGTATTACAAATCAACCTTCAACCATTTAGTCAAAGTTCCTTGACAAGAAGCGTCAAAGATTTTATCTTTGTTTATTTTCAAGGTTGACAAAGTGTTTGGTAGAATACCAAATGTTTTTGAAACCTCTTTATTTGTTTTTTCTTTCTTTAATTCCATTAGAGTTTCTTACTTCAGCTATAAATTGTTTCCTTTATGTCTCTTTGATGTCATGACTTTTTTTAAACAGTAGACGATAACTTACACTAATCGTTATTCAAAAACTCACAACATTTGAAATTTGAAAAAAAGATTTTGTCGGTTTGATAAGTTTTTAACAGTCAGTAGTTTAAAAAGTTTGATTTACTGAGAGAAACTTACTGATGCGTCTAAAAAACTATTCAAATTGTGAAGGTTTTTGAATTATAGAGATTCGAGTAATAGAAATTTAAACGTAAGAGTTTATTAGGAGCATTTCACGGTGACTTTGTATTTAATGGAATAATAAAGGTTTTTGAATTAAGGAGATTCGAATTAGAGAGATTGTACTGTGTTATTATTTTTAAACATTTTAATCAAAATCTTTAGAATGTCTGAAAGAACAACCAAGAAAGTTGTTTGGAGCACAGTATAAAATAAAGCAAGAAGAAAAACAAAATGAAGCTAAAAACTTTTTGGTTCACTAACAAAATATTTGGAAAAAACAAACTATTCGGAGACGGAAATGCTTGTAGTGGCCAAACTTTTTTAAGTAGTGAAGTTTATGCTGATAAAAATGAAAATGAATTATCAGCAGAAAATACAAGTGACAATAATTTTAATAATGATAAAATAGGAGATAATACAGTTACAAATGTCAACGATGTCATGGGAAATACTTGCAGTAGCGTAGCAAATCCAAGTAGTGTTTTTTTTTACCAAAAACACAAAAGCTAGTTACAATATTGCAGTTGCAAATATCAACGATATCACTAAAACTGATGAAGCATATTCTGCTATGTGTCTGAAACTGAATGATCCAGCTTGCTGGCTTTTAACGCTTACCAATAAAATTGTGGATTAATAATGCAGCTAAAATTTTGTTTCCAAAGTTGGATGTTTTTATTACTGTATTAACAATATGTAGTTTTTTTTGTGATTCACCATTTAGATGGCAATTTTGAAAGGAAAATATAAAATCTTCAACATTTAAACAGGATAGTGAAACTCGGTGGGAAGCAAACATTAAAGCAATTAGACCACTGCGACATAAATAAAGTGAAATCTACTATAGCCTTATAGAAATAGCTGAATAATGTTAAATGCCAACAGCTCAACATGAGACTGAATTTTGGCAATGAAAATTAAATCTTATAAATTTATTCGCTCAATAATAATATGGTTCGAAATCTTGGAAAAAGTAAATGTTAGTAAAATGATGCAGAAAGTTTTTTGGAATGTCAGCTCATCTGCTGAATCAATTATAGAAATTTTAAAGTTTTTCAAAAATATTATAAATGATAAATGTTTAATTAAAACAGAACCGGATTTCCCTGCTGAAATTAGTGTACGTTGCCGACGTCACCGAAAACAATTTAGCCATGAAGGAAAAGAAGATATACAATTTACTCCAAAAGAAAGTTTTCTATTTAATTTTTATTATGTAATACTAAATTCAGCTATTTCATCTCTTACCACCCGTTTTCAAACTTGGTCAAAATTCGAACAATGTTTTGGATTTCTTTACAAATTTATTGATATGGATTAAATTAAAAAAAAAATTGCTGCAACCTTCACAATAAATTTAAAAGTGGTGAATCCTGTGATATCAATGGCGTGAATTGGTATAAATATAAATAATCATAAAATACAAAAAGCAGCTCATAGAAGTTCAAATTTTTTTTATATAAATACAACTAGGAGACGTTTTTTCCAAATGTTGCCACGAGTTTAAAACTTTTTTCTAACAATACCAGTTTCCGTTTCTTCAGCAGAGCGAATTTTCACAAAACTGAAAATTAATAAAAATTACCTTAGGACATCCATGATTCAAGAACGTCTTGGCAATGTTTCAATTATTGCAATAGAAAGTGACACTGCTGGTTCATTCAATATTTAAGAAGAGATTGAAAAATATACTTTCATAATTTGCATCGGTTTAATTTTTAATTTCATTTAAATTTGTAAATGTTAATGTTACATGTAACTTTGTAAATATAAATTAAAAACTAAATTTAGATTTTTTTTTCTTTGATATTTGTTATCCGAAAGGGCAGCCATACATACTACCATGCAGCCAGCCAAATTCCTAGGCACCACCCAGTACCTTGGAAACAGTTTATTTTTTAACCCATTCTTATTCCTGTCTATTAGTTATTGACTTTTCAATAAGAAATTGAAAAACGTACAACAATTTAAATGAAAAAAACATGTTTTGAACAAAATGTTTTTTTTACAAGTGGTTTTATAAAAAATGTAACATCACAACTAAGTATATAAATGCGTATATTTATATAACTATGTTTATTGTTCGCTTTTATTAACTTCTTTGACATTTAAAATGCTTAATGGAAGGCCTAACTTATTTTTTTTAGTTATTTTTTTTTAGTTATTTGGGTGCTATAAAAAATTTTTACATGTTTATTACTTCTATACAAATGTTGTATATATGGCCAGAACAAGCTTTAGTTCAACAAGCCAGAGTTCTAAACGCTGCACTACGGCTGCAACAAATAATGATATATTATATTCTAGTATTTAAATAACTTAAAACTACATGTCACATATCTAACATGTAAAGTAAAGTTGTAATATTAATTTAAAAAAATAAGCAATTAAAAAAACAAGTGTGAGGATAACTTTATATAAAATAAACACTAAACATTTTGTTGTATAAATAAATTATAATTATAAAATAAAAAGAATAATCAATGTTTATAAATCAAATAATCATTAGTTACAAAACAAGAAAAATGATACCTGGACAAGAAACTCCGACGTTGCAGTTTTGAGAACTTGGTCCACGACAATTACTAAAAATACAACGTCTAGTTTGACATGGAGGTACAGTAAGACTAGACTGGCAAGTTGATGAGCAACTACTCCATGGAGACCAGCCACCTTTATTAAGTAAAAATATAATTTTTTTTATTATTTATCTAAATAAAACTTATCAAAAAATAAGTCAATATTAAAAATCAATCAAAAATAGAAATCAATATTACAGGCAGGACCATTATATTGACGTAATTATTGTTAATATTGTTTTTAACATTATTTACGTATTTTGTTAGTAATAAAATTAAAATGTAGCGTAAAATGTATAAAATCTGCGTAACCTGGGCTAAAAGAAGACAATATTTGTAATATCACAACGCACGGACATGCATGTCAGTGCGTAGTAATATTACTTTCATCAGCATGCGTTTACAACCATAATAAAGTAAACATGCAACTTATTTGTACCATTTAAAAATTTTATACAAGTATTTACAAATATGTTCAATTTTTTTAATAATTTATAATCACCGTCAAAATTTAAAAACAAAAAAAAAAATTAAACAATAAGCACAGTAATTAACAATAAATTCTCAACAAAACAATTTTAAAGGGCTTTCATAGTTAGCTCAAAGCCATTCATTGTGACAAAATCAAGCTCAGAGCAAACTAAACAGTTGTTCGATGATTTTTTTTACATAAATTATAAAATAAAGCACGAACAAAATATATTAATATAAAAGCAAAAATAAGAGACAATTTTATAAGTTCGTTTTGTTGAAATTATGCGTTTATCCATAAAATGGACGAAAACTAAAAAGCTTTTGCTTTTTGTGTTTTGGCTTTAATTAAAAAAGTTTAACATGTTTTACAATATTTGCTATATGTACTTTTTACACAAATGTTTCATCATCATCATTGTCGTCATCATCATTATCATCATTATCATCATCATCATCGTAGTCCCCAACATTAATGTCATCTGGAATTTCTTTTACAAAGCAATTGGACTTGAAATGGTTTTTGAGATAACCAGAAAATAGCTCCACATCACCATTTACCTGAGGGTAAACTTTATTAAAATATATTTTCTCTGGTGTAGTTAGCTGAATAAATTGTGTAATCATCGAGACTGGTAAGGAGTTAGTGTAAAACAATGTTGGATCTACCGGAAAAATTAAACAAAAGTTCTTGTAATTATATTGTTGAAAAAATCTATTTTAAATATACATTACTTAATAATTTATTAAATTATTATTGGCGCACTATGAAGTCAAATTTTGACTTCATAATGCGCCAATAAAAATACTTGTAGAATTTAAACCACTCAATATAATTTAATAAAAATTGGTGCAAATTTAGCCATTAGTCACACCAAACTCTGGAAAAAATTTCATTCTTCTTAGATGGCTAGTGTACGATTTATTGCAATTTTAGTTAAAGTTTTGTCAGTTTTTGCTACTTATATCTCACAGCGTTACCGATTACTTTGAAATTCGGTCACTATTTTTTAAATAACGGTTACATGAGTGTTCTACTATGTAATACTAAGAGTTTGTATTGTAATTATTTTATCGGTACATGTACAGATTTCATATTATAGACCAAAATAGTGATTTGCTACTTAAAGCGTGATTTGAATTAACTTATGCCAATGGCGTTGACACGGCCTTCAAATCGGAGCGGGTCAACCCCTCAATTTCTAAAATAAAGTTAATAATTTTTAAAATAATTCCCTATTTTTTTAAAAAAAAGGTCCTCTCAAAAAAAAAAAAAAGGGCAGGCTATGGCTTTCATGGCGGCCGTGTAGGCATAGCGTGATATAACAACATTCCCTAAGTTATAAACTACTGCCAGAATGCTAAAACTTTCTAATAAAATGGTTAAGAAGGATTTCTAGGGATACCTACATAGAAAATAAAAATATTTGTTTATCTGAAAACAGAACAACTGTGAAAAACCCAAATATTTTATATATTGACAAAGATAAGTTACTTAAATTTAGATAAGTTAACTAAGATATCAGACCAATACAAAGTTTGGAGGGCCAGTCAGATGATAATTACTTTAACTGAATAACTAATTAGGTTGAATGGTTATTTTGAAATAAAAAACCATTTAACAAATTAGTTATTCAGTTGACAAAATATCATTAGTTTAATAAGTGTGATAATTATCAATAATGTAATTTCCTTTCAAGTAAATAGTTTAAACAATTGTTTCCTGTTAAAGGAAAAACTATTCAAGAATTATTTCCTTGTAACTTAATATTTCCTCAATTAAATCAAGTAAACATGTCCTTTATTTATTAGTTTTTAATTAATAACATGTGTTACTATGTTAAGTAGATTGTTATCAAATATAACTTTAGGTAAAATTTTGTAAAAGGCAGAGCTTGATTTAGTGAAGTCAAATTTAGTGAATTGCCACGATGCCAAATCAAACAAACAATCATAATGAAAATCGAAAGTTGGTGTGCTTGCTCTGTCTTAAAAAATGTTTTAAAGATAGCTTACTACTTTTCAAGCAGATTGAATATGCCAACTATACAAGACCGAGATTGTTTTCAGTGATTCTCGGATAAATTCTTCGAATCGTATAGAATTACTTTGCGCAGAAAACAAGAGGGGAAAGAAGATGCACTCCCTCTTTTGTTTGATTTTAAGTCAATACAATTGAGACCTGAAACAAGAAGCACGATGTGTTGTTGCCTATTATGCCGAACTGGTCGTTGAAAGCTGCAAAAAAAAATCCTCTTATAGAGCAAACCACTATTGAGAAAAAACCAAAGATGCGTTTCAGCAAATGCCTCAGCCTTTTAGGAAAAGGTTTTCCCCATCAATGCTTTCAAAAATGTTTAGGGAAAACATTTAATCTTTAGCAGCAAAAGATGCTAAATCATCCGAACAAATTACATCTCGAGTTATTTCCAAGAAAAAAATCTCCAGAAAGAACTATTCTACTGGCTAAAGCATCCCATGGGCCTCCACATCCAGCTATCTCTGGTAAATATTTATACTTAAATAATTTTAACATATTTATTGGAAAAAAGTCTTGACTATTAAGAAATAACACTAGATAGATTTCAAGAAGTATATTTTTGATAAATTTCTAATTTCTTTAAAAACAAATAATTTGAAAATTTTACACAAACTTGCTAAACAAAGTTTATTGTAACTATAAAATATGTATGTTATGTTTTTAGGTCAAAGTAGTGCGCAGACACCATCAAGTGCTCCAAAAATGACCACTGTAGCCCTTGTAAATGTGCTATTAAATACGGTCCTGTCAAACAACGGATTAAAGAAACTTTTTAGAACTATAAACATCAAGTAGCAAGATTGTAGAGCAAAATTCCTACATAATATTTCTAAAACTAGGTCAACAATTAAGCGATTTCTTCACCTGCAGCGACTTAAAAATCACAAGCGATAAAACAGATTCTTGTACTGAACAGTACAAGAATCTGAACAGTAAATTGTTGTTGCTCACTGCAATGATTTATCAAGTCTTGTGAATCATGTTATTTAGTTCCGCAAAATTTCTGGTGGCTATTTTGTTAAGCTCGGAATTGATGGTGGCAAAGGTTTTCTCAAGTTTTGCCTAAGCATTGTTGATACTGCCTTAAGAGATAAAATTAGCTCATTGCACCAATAACAACCTCTTACTCAAAGTACTGGTATAGACACTGAAGTCAAGAGACAAATCATTGTTAGGGTTTCAGAAGATTTGCCAGAAACACACTTCAATATTGAACAAGTCTGGTCATTGATTAAGGCAAATGGAGTAAAACGAATTTTGGATTGTGATATGAAAGTTGCAAATATAATTTGTGGTCTTCAAACTCATTCAAATACGCACCCTTGCACATGGTGTGACGTCAAATTCTATTATCTTCCCAAATTTGTAAACTTGTGAACACTGGGCTTAATTAAATCGAGCCTTGAGTCTTTTCAGCAATCTAGCGGGGTTGTTGCTAATGCTGTTTGGCAATGTCATTCGAAAGTCAACCGACTTCAGGGATGTCAATATTCTGATTTTGTAAATAATTCCAACAATAGAATTGCATCTCCTCTTAGGAGTTGTCAACAATCTTTTTAAGATCCTTAAGACTGCTTGGTTAGAAGCTATTAAGTGGCCAGCCGCCCTCTACATTCAACTCAGCATGTGTCACGGGGACCATTTTGGAGGAAATGAAAGCAAAATGCTTCCTAAAATTAAGAATATGCTGCAGCAACTTGCTGAGGCCAACATAATTCCCAATGTTGTGTGCATAATTGAAGCATTCAAAAGCTTTAATTTAGTTGTCAAGGCTTGCATTGGATACATCCTTCAACTGAATGTCGCTAAAAAAATTAAAAATTTCAAAAAGTGTTACTTAATGATAACTGATGCAAATGTAACACCCAAATTCATGCCGTTTTCTACCACACAAAGGTTTTATCAGGCACAAAGGATCCCCGTTGAGGCTCTATAGTGAACAAAGTGTCGAAACTTCTTATCAAGATTTTTATTAACATTGGTCGAGGTATAAGCAAAACAAAAATTATCTAGAGTATAAAGAAAGATTGTTGCGCTGCATAATTTATCTAAACGATAAGCATCTTTAAAGAACATCATTTGAGTTATTAGAAATTAGGCTGATGAAATTCATATTTTACAGCGAACAATGAATACTTTCACCATCTTTATAAGTAGTATTATAAAGTATTTGTATTAAAGAAGTACATTGAGCTATTTATTAATAATCTTTTAGTGGAGAAAACCAAAAAAAATATATTTTAAAATGTAATTAGATTTTTCATAGTAATACAATATAAAAAATAGGGTTAAAATAGTTTTTACTTCATTTTAAAAGTAAATATATTTTGAAGGTCAGGGTTAGGGTTAGGGTTAGTACCTCGTTAGAAAAAATGGAGAAAATAAACTTTAATTATTTAATAAAAAATATCCATATGCCATCAAATAAACTTCAATTTGCGATTGCTCAAAAAAACTGAAATTCTAATCAAAAGAATGAAGAGGATATCAATTCATACTTACACTTATGCTGATAAAACCTCAAATTTATACAAACTACCAACAGAAGAGTATAATAAAGTGTTAATGAATGCTACTACTTCCAATTATAAAAAAGCCGGCCCCATGATAAAAGACCCTATTAATAAAAAAGGAAAGGTTATTTTGAAGATTCACGATATATTTAACAAAATCAATTGAAATGGATCGTCTGATTGCTTTACATTGAAAGACCTTAAATCAAACTTTTTAAATAACCCTACGGTTCGTCTTATAAATCCCGCTAAAAACAAAATCGAAAGAGTTAGTAAGCATATTTTATCTGATATTAATACCAATCTAATAAAAATTTTGCAACTGAATCAGTGGAATCATACACAAGACGTAATTAACTGGTTCAAAAATATTCAAGATAAATACATTTATAAGTTCCTTATTTTTGACATTGTTGACTTTTATCCTTTAAATAACGAAAAACTTCTTATCGACTCCATTCACCTTGCAGAGGAATATGTTACCATCGCTACTGACCATATATCTTGAATTCTTCTGGCGCGAAAATTATTATTATTTACCAACGACCTAGTTTGGATAAAGAAATCAAGTGGTTTATTTGATGTGTTCATGGTTGCATTTGATGGTGCGGAGGGTTGTGAACAAGTTGGAATTTTCCTTTTTTTTTTTCAAATTCCCAATTTTATATCAAGCATGATTTAGGGTTGTATAGAGGTGATGGTTTAGCTGTGTTCAATAATGCAAGCGGTCCTAAAATGTAGAAAATTAAGAAACATTTTACGCAAATGTTTAAGCAAAACAGCCTAACATGAAAATTGTTAATTACGTAGATGTAACATTGAACCTTAACAACAGTAGTTTCCGACCATACCACAAACCTAATTGTACGTTAAATTACATCCACGCTAGTTTCAACCAACCACCGAATATTTTAAAACAGCCACCAACTTCAATTGAGCGTTGGTTATCAACCAATACTTCAAGCAAAGAAATTTTTAAAGATACTGAGACTATTTATAAAGATGCATTAGAAAAGTTTGGATTTAGAAACAACATACAATGCCATCCATATGTAGGCCCAAATAATACTAATAAGCGAAAGAGAAGCATTATATGGTTTAATCCTCCGTTTAGCAAAAACGTTGTCACCAAAAAAAGACACCTTTTTCTTAAGTTAATTGACTTGCATTTTTCTCTTCATAATAAGTTCCACCATATAATTTAGAAATAAAAAGCAGAAATACAATTAAAATTAGTTACAGCTGCATGTCGAGTGTTTTATCAATAATTAAGTCACACAATCAACCCAGTAAGCACAGGACGTTTTTAAAACGTTTTAGTTACGTTCAATTTACGGTCAGACTTTTAAAGAGTCAATACAATCGTTTTTAAAACGTCTTTTTGTACACGTTTTTTTAATGCTAGTTTAAACGTTTTTTTAGCGTTTTTTTGGCGTTTTTTTTTTTTTTTTAACTCAAAAATCTTCTCAGTTAGCTTATGAACGTTTTTATAACGTTTTTTTAACATGTTTTTTGAATGTACACGGCAATATTTAAAAGAGTAAGTATATTTACGCAAATAATGGCGTGACCTTCGATTAAGCGAAGTGATTTATTTAAGTAAAAACTATATAAATTAACATATCTTTAAATCGACCAAGTGTTTGAATTTTTTTCTTATAGAATTAAATTTAAAAAATATATTGGAGTATTTTTAGTTTGTTTTCGTTGAAACTAGGCTGTGTTTGTATTTCTACTTGAGTCAAGTAGATATGATTTAAATGATAAAGTTTTTATGGTGTGGTTATTTAGATTAAATAGCTTAATTGTTGAGTAAACTTGATTGCTAAAGAAACTAGATTAAGTTTTTAATTCTACTTGATCATCAACTGCTTTTAATGCAAAAAAATTCATTTGGATTTGAGAAAAAGGAACAACATTTTCAGAGTTTTTTTACTTTAACTCTAAATATAAAATATAATAAATCAGTGGTTTTTACTAAGGAATTACTATGTTAAAACAGATGAAAGGAAAAAGTATGATGGTTTGTTTCAAGAAAGTAAGTGATTTAGTTCTAAATATCATTTTAAGATTTTTAATCTTTAATAATATTCTGGTGTTATTACCGAATATTTGGCAGTATAAAACTTATAATATTATATAAAATATGATATACCCTATTTTACTTATAAAATTAACAATTTGTAAAGTAATTTGTAAAAGATTTTTAATTGTAAAATTTCTACATGAGAAAACAAGTTTTTAGATGAAATTCAAATATTCTCTATGCTTGTATTCTGTAGGTAAAAAAATAGTAAATAAAGATGATGTTTATTGTTATGACTAAGAGATTCAATTTAAGACACAATAATCTTCATCATCTTAAAATAAAAATGAAAAATAAGATAGATTTCCATTATCTCAAGCAAGTAAATTTTTAGTTAAAATAATGATGAAATGTTTGTTGTAAAATGCTAACAGAACTGTCAATATTAAAAAATTTCATTGAAAAGATGAGGTTTAAATTTTAACTTTAAATAATCACCTGCATAAAATCCATTATTTCAATATTATCTAAATAATAATTCTATGGAACAATCTTTCTTCTCTAACCCTAAATCTGAGAAAAACTGTAATATATAGTAAAATATTTATTGTAGCTATACCAAATATTAGCATTTCCACAATCAAGTATTTTACTGTCTATTAGTTCTTCTCTGATTTAGGGTTAGACCAGTAAAGTTGTCAATTTATTAAATTTATGTATTTTAAATTTATTTATATACGTAATATTGTTAATACTATGTAAAACTTAATTATTCTAAGTTTGTTTAGACTTTTAATATTGTGTGTTGCATCTCCTTAATGAGCTAAAAACCCAAGGATCCAAAAAACCTAATATAAAATAGTGTGAGCAAAAATTTTTACTACTTAATTAGGAATTGTCAAGTTTTCCATAGTATCTTTTTATTAGAAACAAAGAGTTCAAAATATTGGTGGTAAGAATTGTCAAAAACTTGTGATTGCTATGATGAAGAGGTTAGTAAATTAAAAGTGCATTCCTATAAATACTCTGTTGAAGTTTATTATGATATTCCTCTTATCTTACAATCAATAATACAAATCCCATGCATGGCTCTACCTAAGGTGTTTTATCATGATAGGACGAGTAATTAAACGTGAAGTTTATAAGTGCGAACTATCGTAAGTACGATTTCGCATAAGTGCAAACTAGCACATGTGCGAAGCAGTTACAAAAACAGACGCAATGCCAAAAGGCATAAATGCAAATTAGTATAAGTGCGCAAATAGAATTTCCAAACATTGGCATAAGTGCAAACTGGCATAAGTGTGAACTGGCATAAGTGCGAATTGGCATATGTGCGTCGAAGAAATGTGCAAACAATAACGTAATTGCAAATCAGCATAAGTGTAAAGCAGTTATTGAAACAGGTACAGAAACTGGTATAAGTGCAAACTAGCAAATGTGCGAATCGGCATAAGTGCGCTATATAGATTTAAAACATTCTCATAAATGTGAATTGCCATAAGTGGGACTGTTATAAGTGTGAAGCAGTTGCAAAAACTGGCAAAATTGCAAACAACATAAATGCAAACTGGCATAAGTATACCAAATAAATTTGCAAGCATTGGCATAAAGGCAAACTGGCATAACTGCAAACTAGCATAAGGGCAAATTGCAAATTATCACTCATGCCAATGTTTGCAAGTTTATTACGCGCACTTATGTCATTTTGCACTTCTGCCAATTTTTGTAACTGTTTTGTACTTATTCAAATTTTGCACTTATGCTTATTCGTAATGTTTGCAAACTTGTTTGGCGCACTTATATCAATTCACACTTTTGCCAGTTTGCAAGTGATAAGCTATAGGTTATCCTAGCTTAAACTATAATCCAGACAATTCTATTAACCTAGACAATATTCATATATATGACTACAATAATCGTTAGTGTACACTAACGATTTGAACTGCACTAATTGTTAGTATGCTATTTTTTAAAGAATAATTAATATATAAACTATATTGTTAAATTTAATAAAACATTTAGATTTAAATAATGAGAAAAAGAAAAACATTTTAGAGTAGATTAGAGTAGTTAATTATAATTTCATAAATTTTAAAATCTAACATTATTAAAACATGGTATTTTTAGTTTTATAACAAATTCATTCATGTATATATATATGTATGTATTTATATATATATATATATATATATATATATATATATATATATATATATATATATATATATATATATATATATATATTTATATATATATATATATATATATATATATATATATATATATATATATATATATATATATATATATATATATATATATATATGTTGTATATATATATATATATATATATATATATATATATATATATATATATATATATATATATATATATATATATGTTTAATATACTTTTTATTTGTGCGTATTATGAAACTATATATATATTTTTAAAACATATATTTGTAATTTAAAAACTTATTACTATTAATTATTATAATACTATTATATTATTATTATACTATAACTCTATTATTGCTTTTCATATTGTCTGTTGTAAAAATATTGTGCATCGACTGCTCACTAATCATAAACAGAGTCAATTGTCGATGCAATAATTACTGATTCGTTAAAGCTGGCAACTTCTACTTGTGTTAAAGTACCTTCCCAGTAAGCACAGGGCGTTTTTAAAACGTTTTAATTCCGTTCAATTTACGGTCAGACGTTTAAAGAACCAATACAATCGTTTTTAAAACGTTATTTTGTAAACGTTTTTTTAATGTTAATTAAAATGTTTTTACAGCGTTTTTTAAGCGTTTTTTTTTTTTTTTTTCAACTTACGAAATTTCTCAGTCCCAGTAAGCACAGGACGTTTTTAAAACGTTTTAATTCCGTTCAATTTACGGTCGGACGTTAAAAGAACCAATACAATCGTTTTTAAAACGTTTTTTTGCAAACTTTTTTTTTAATGTTAATTTAAACGTTTTTTTAGCGTTTTTTAAACGTTTTTTTTTTTTTTATTAACTTACAAAATTTCTCAGTTAGCTTATGAACGTTTTTAAAACGTTTTTTTCACGTGATAAAAAAACTCTTTTTAAACGTACAGCACGGCAATATCTAAAAGAGTATGTTTACGCAAATAATGGCGTGATCTCGATTAGGCGAATTGATTTATTTAAGTAAAAATTATATAAATTAGTATATATTAAAATCAACCAAGTGTTTGTATTGTTTTTTTGTAGAATTAAATTTGAAAATATATTAGAGTATTTTTACTTTAAAGTTGTATGCCTTCGTTGAAACTAGGTTGTGTTTGTATTTCTACTTAAATCAAGTAGAAATACACATATCTAGATATGATTAATAAAGTTTTAATGGTGTGGTTAACTAGATTATTTTACTCTATTAAATAACTTAATTGTTGAGTAAACTTAAATGCTTAAAAAAACTAGATTAAGTTGTCAATTCTACTTAACTATCAACTGCTTTTAACGCAAAAAAATTTATTTGGATTTAGGAAAAGGGGACAACATTCTCAGAGTTTTTCTTCTTTAACTCTAAAAATTAAAAATGATAATATCAGTGGTTTTTATAAAGGAATTACTATAGTTAAAAAGGCTAAAAGAAAAAAATATGATGATTTGTTTTAAGAAAGGGGGTGACTTACTTCAAAATGTCATTTTAAAATTTTTATTCTTTAATGATATTCTGGTGTTATTACCAAATATTTAGCAGTATGAAACCTATAATATTATATACCATGCTATATACCCTATTTTACTTAAAGTTATTAATCTGTAAAGTAATTTGTGAAAAATTTTTAATTGTAAAATTGCTACATGAGAAGCCAAGTTGTTAGATGAAATTCAAATATTACCTATGCTTATGTTCTGTAGGTCAAAAAATAATAAATAAAGATGATATTGATTGTGATGACCAATAGATTCATTTTAAGACACATCAATCTTCATCATCTTTTAATAAAAAGGATAAACATGATGGAATTCCATTATCTCAAGCAAGTAAGTCTTTAGTTAAAAATAATATTGTAATGTTTGTTGTAAAATGCTAACATGACTGTCAATATTAAAAAAACATCATTGAAACAATAAGGTTCCAATTTTAACTGTAAATAATTACCTTCATAAAATCCATTATTTCAATATTATCAAAACTATAAATCTAAGGAACAATCTTTCTTGTCTAACCCGAAATCTGAGAAAAACGCAAATATATATAATATAGGATTGCCACTATTAGGTATTTTACTGTCTATTAGTTTTTCTCTAATTTAGGGTTAGACCAGTAATGTTGTTAAATTGTTAAATTTATGTATTTAAAACTTATTTATTTACGTAGTTTAGTTAAGACTATGTAACATTTAGTTAGTTTAAATTTGTTTAGACTTTCAATATTGTGTGCTGCTTTTCTTAAATGAGATAAAAACCCAAGGATGCAAAAAACTTAATATAAAATAGTGTAAAGAAAAAGTATTAACTGAAATAAACAGCATAATAGAATTTGATAAGTTTGACTCAGCACTTGACAATGTTTCATCTAGTAACTCTGTAGTATCTCTGCAGTTGTAAACTGCTAAATACTGATTTGACAGATTTTTCTTTTTTTTTAAATTTTCTTTACAATATATAATTTTTACTACTTAATAAGGAATTGTCAGATTTCCATTATTTCTTTCTATTAGAAACAAAAAGTTCAAAATATTGGTAGTAAGAACTGTCAAAAACTTGTGATAGCTATGACGAAGAGGTTAGTAAATTAAAAGTGCATTCCTATAAATACTCTGTTTAATTTTATAATGATATTACTCCCATCTTACAATCCATAATACAAATCCCATGCATGGCTCTACGTTAGCCATTTTACCATAATGGGATGACTGAATAACCATGAATTTCATACGCACAAACTAGCACATGTGCGAAGCAGTTACAAAAACTGACACAATGCCAAATGGCATGAGTGCAAATGGGCATAAATGCACAAAAAAAATTCCAAATATTGGCATAAGTGCAAACTGCTATAAGTGCAAACTGGCATAAGTGTAAATTGCCATAGGTGGAAACTGGTATAAGTGTGAAACAGTTGCAAAAACTCGCAAAAGTGCAAACAACATAAATGCGAACTGGCATAAGTGTGCTAAATAAATTTGCAAAATTTAGCATATTTCCAAACTGGCATAACTGCAAACTAGCATAAAGGCAAAATGCCAATCAGCACTTCGGCCAATGTTTGCAAATTTATTACCTGCACTTATGTCAGTTCGCACTTCTGCCAGTTTTTGTAACTGTTTTGTACTTAATCAAACTTTGCACTTATGCCTATTTGTAATGTTTCCTAACCTGTTTGGCGCACTAATGCCAATTTACACTTTTTCCAGTTTGCAAGTTTAAAGCTATAGGTTATCCTATAGCTTTAAACTTTAGTCCAGATAATTCTATTAACCCAGATAATATTAATATAAATGACTACACTAATGGTTAGTGTACACTTATGATCTGGACTACATTAATGGTTAATGTGCCATTTTTTAAATAATAGATTAGATTTAACTAATAGATAAACTGTATCGTTAAATTAAAATCTAAATGTTTAATTACATTAAGATTTTATGAAAAAAAAGAAAAAAATTTCAAATACAGTAGTTAATTATAATTTCATAAATTATATGTTATAATATTATTAAAATATATTATTTATAGTTTTATGACAAATTCACTCATGTCCAAATCTAATATGGCAGCTGGAAAAGGCAAAGGATCTTTTTAGTCTAACCAAGCTATACAACTTAATAAAAGGTACGTTTGTATATATATATATATATATATATATATATATATATATATATATATATATATATATATATATATATATATATATATATATATATATACTCTTG
>NC_061165.1:18326030-18382316 GCF_022113875.1 Hydra vulgaris
CATGTCTCTTGCGTGGCATCAAAAAATGTTTCCCATAAACTGTAGTTTTAAAGAGCGCGTTAATTAACCAGACCAGAAAAAGTTTTAAAAATTAAATTTTTTTTTATTGATAGACTGCCTGGCCAAACCAAACCCTCAGTCGATGTAGCAGCACTCTCTTGCGAGTCAGTTTTTTACATTAAAATGCTCTTAAAGCTACACTATATGGGTATATATATATATATATATATATATATATATATATATATATATATATATATATATATATATATATATATATATATATATATATATATATATATATTTATTTCGCAAATAAATTTTATCTATAGTATATATCTTTACTACAATTTACACATTGCAGTACCATTTCAATGTTAAACTGTAATGTAATCAACAAGACAAAAAACCTTTAAAACTGTTTTAAATAAAAAAAAAAAAAAATAACTAAGATAAAGTTTAGACATAAGTCTGAGAGTTAAAACCTTATATTTCTAGCCTTACCAATTTTATATATTACAACATATTCCATTTTTAAAAAAGTCAGACCTTACGAAAAAATGTTTGTTATCCTAACAAACATTTTTTCAACAATATATCATACATAAATTGACTTAAGGGTTAGAAAAATCTAACGATTGTAAAAATAATTTTTTTTGTGTTGTGATCTGTTTACAACTATTAGCAAGTTTTATAGTTTTTAATTAATATTTATTGAATGAAAAGTGAAATGTTATTAAATTTTATTAAAGAAATAAAATATATCAAATGGGTTTTTAGATATTTTATAAATATTTGTGTTAGGTCCCAAATATAAAAAAGACTTTAACATTTCGTTAGTTTTTGAAATTGCAAAAGGATTTGGTTCAAAAAAACAAAACTTTGGTATCCAAAAGTCTTGTGATAATACTTTTAATTTTTCTAAAAACTTATTCATGCATGCTAAAGTAAAATAGAAGTGAATATCTTTCACTATTTTTTCAGTCAAATGAAATGCATAACAGTTTTTGATATTTACGCTATTCTACCAATATGCTAAGTTTCCATAAAACTTTTTTAAAAAAATCCGTAAACCATTGAAAAGTATTTCTCAATTCTCAATAACATTTAATAGGAATCTTAAGTTGTTTTTAATTCTGATTTAAATAATTAAGTTTAAACAAACATTTAAACAGCCAATTAAAAGTAGTTAAGTTCTTATAATCGTGTATTTATGGTTTAGGTGTTTTAAGTGCATGGACCACTTGGCAAGAATGTTCTGCTTCTTGTCAAGTTGATTCAAATATTCCACAACAAATCAGCAACCGCTTTTGTTCAGGTGGTACTTTTGGTGGTAATTGTTATGGATCAGTTTTAAGTCAAACTAGAAATTGTAATGTAAAAGTGTATTGTTCAGGTACTATTTGTTAAACTTAAATTAAATATATTTTACTAAATAATTATAAGAAAAGTAAAAAAACTGTAAAACTTCTTATATAAAAGGCAAAAAAGGCCCTAAAAGTGTTAGAATTTTTAATTGAATGATGTGTTGCTTATATATACACTTTTTAAAAATTTTAATTTTTTGGTTATTAAAGTGAATAAAAATAATTATAAATTAGTAAAACACATATATGCTGTCAAAAACAAAAGCAATATTTGTGTGCTTTAAATACAAAACAACATGTAATAACTTGCATGCGCATAGCTTAAAATAATTTATGCATGAAAAGTCTTTTTTTTTTTTAATTTTCACTGCAATCTCCAAAAATTTATTGCAAATCAAAAAACCAATGATTTTTTATTAAATCTAAACAATATAATCTTAAAAGTTTATTTTTTTGAGTTAAAATTAGACTACAACAATATAAATTAAAATTAAAACTAAAGCTTGAATTAAAATTAGAACTAAAATAATAACTAAATAATAACTAAAATAACTTTTAAAAACGATAAATAAAACATATATTATTTTACTTTCGGTAATTGTTTAATAATTATGGAAAATTTCAAATGCTTTAAACTTGTTATTTTTATTCTCAAGTCAAAACATAATGTTTTCCCAAAAGTTGGCGGTGATTGAAGCATGAGACCAAAAATACCCAAAAATATTAGCCTTCTTCACCCTAAATAAAATGACAATCAGTTCAAAAAATGATTTTTGCTGCTGTCTTCTACTAAATTTAAATTCATTGACAGGTTTTAACTTCCATTAAATTATCTTTTATTCTCTGAAAGTTATGATCCCAAAATGAGGGTGTTACTACAGTTATATCCCTTAATCCTTAACATACTGTTAAATGAGAACTAAATTTTTGAAACCTATTTTACTTTCAAAGTTTTTATTTCAATTTTTCATGAAATTTGCAATGCAAATTTGTAAAACCTAATTCAAGCATTTATTGGTGAAATGGCATAGCACAATGTCTTCTTATCTGTGATAAATCCTTCCCTAAAGATTTTTAGATCGCTCATCATGTTTGGTGTGGCGCAAAGATTCGGACAATATTGTGTCAAAGAAGTGTCTGCAACGTAAACAGAAGTTTTCCCACCAATCATTTAATAGACAAAACTATTGTTGATAAAAACATACTTTTGTCATGGAAGGTAAACTTTAACAGGATATAAACTAAGAGATTCTTAATTAATTTTCTTTTTAGTTTTCAATACAACTTCTTTTTTTTCTTATAAATGTTCCAGCATAATTGGTCTACAGAATCTAATAATCTGCAATATTCTGTTATTTAATAAAATATTGTTTGAATCTGGTAGTATATATAGTCGAAGATGTGATGTTGCTGTAACTAATAGATTCAAATCTTGATATTTATTTTGATTGAAATTGTTAAAACATTCCGTCCATATCCCAATTACTAATTAGTATTAATTCATCAAAGTCTTTTTTTTGTCATCCAAATGTTTGAAAATTTCCTTTTTCTGTAGTTTTGTAAGCCTATGGGATGTGTGATTCAAAAGATCTTGTAGTTTTACTTTGGCCTTTGTTTCAGTAACTTTAATTGGTGTTTTTAAAGATGAGCACTCATTTCTGATTTTGGAAAATACTCAATAAGATTATATTTTTCATGGTGCTTCTATATCATTGATTTTATAAATATTTTTTAAAAGTTTGTTATCTAAGATATATGGAAAAGGTTTTTAACACGTTACTTTCACTTTCAACGTTTTAGCTGAGTGTAAAGCCATATCGATTCATGTCGTTTCTTTGTAACAAAATTTAGCAATTTGAATTAATTAATGTCAAGTTTACTAAATGCTGTTTTTTGTGCCACTAGGAATATTTTCTCGACAAAATGTTTAAATTGCTATCAATCGACTTTTGGTGCAAGAACTTGATTCATCAAACCATTTTGTTAGTCAACCTCTTTTTGCTTGTTCATTTAATAAACCCTCTTGAAAACCGGTGATTCAACTAAAACAATTTTTTTTTAAATTGAATTAAGTAACTGATTTCTATTATATAATTTTATTATTTTGATATGATGCATGCCATTGTGCAATATACTTTGCAATAATTAGTTTTAATCTCTTTCTTAATTAGTTTATTTTGTATTTTTTGACTAGAATCGCACTAGTAATGTTTTTAAACCATTTATTTACATTACCAAAGATTTTTTTCGAAACCTGAAAACATTGCGCAATTCGTATTAAATTGATTTACTCTATTATCTTAGTTCATAAAGAAAAAAAACTTATTAACAATATCTAGAAATTCATGTGGTTTTTGGCCAATTAGTAGAATATCAAAAATACGCTTTAGAACTATATTTTCTTCAAATAATTATGTGATTTAAAACTATAAACACATAAAATCAAAATTTTTTTTTTTTTCTTTCAAGAATCGCTGTCACTCTTCTCAGGATAGTTAGTAGACACTGTAGCTAAAAATTATCAAAATATGAAAAAGGTACTAATTGGAATATTTTTTTTAATTCTTCGTCAATGTTAAAGTTTAGTACTTTTGAGATGATTTTTTTACTTTTAATGCTGAGAATTGTAGTACTTTTTAGGAAGTTTTTTACCTTTTATTTTTAACAGTCTATATTATAATCTTTCCAATGATGTACATATTGTAAAGTTCTCAATGATATATATCTTTAAAAAAAATAATTATTTTTAAAATCCAGCATCTTACCATTGAGCCTGTCATTTTTAGAATTTTATAAATTGGAAAATTTTTAGTAAGGGTGTTAGTAACAAACACTACTATCAGACAAAATGTTTAAAGTAAGTCACTTTTTTGATTTTTGATCTTGTGATTTCCCACTGTGCAATGGTTGAGTGTAGTTTTTAGTGATGAATCTAAGTTGATGTTATTTAGATCTGAATGTATTCAAAATGTTCGTCATCCAAAAGCCATTTAAAATATCCTAAATACCAGCTAACTAATGTAAAGCACGCAGATAAGAATGTTAAAATATGTGGTTGCTTTAGTAGAGGTTGTATCGCTCAAAATCATTTATATAAAATAAAAGCATAATGTATGTTATGCTACCACATGTTAAAACTAAAATGTCTTGAAAATGGATTTTTCATCAAGATCGAAGGGTTTCCCGGCGTATTAAGACACTTCCCGAAGCATTAAAATAAGTTATCTAAATTTATAACATTTTTAATTTTAAAATGTTTAAAAAAAACCTACTTTATCTATTTTTTAATGCCCGAATACTTTTCAGACGCATATTTCAATAAAATAAATTTTTAAAAAAGAAAATTCGCCTTTTCCATTATCTATCATCAACACCTTGCCACTGCAAAAGTTTTAATATTATTACTTCTCCACCGCATCTAGCATCGATGTTAATACTCGGGTCAGAATCAAATAGGTCAGTTGCTATATCTTTTTGGTTAAAAAAATTTGAAATCTAAATTACATGAAATCAGTGACTGTGAATCACCAATTTCATTCAAAATGTGTTTTCTTAAAACCATGATATTACTTTCCAATGGCAGTTCTTCTTGCTATTTTGTACTATCAGACTCATAAATTGATCTTGCATTTACTGCAATAACTTTCCATTCATTATTATACAACTCTAAAAAGTTTCTTTATTTTCTAACTACAAAAGTAGAAATTTCTCTCAAAGCAGTTCCTCTGATAGTAAATGTTAGATTGCGTAAACAAAATCTACTTTTTTTTGCATTTCAACAGCTGTGTTCATTAACATGTTGAAGATTATTACGCTTCATTTTTGAAAATATCAGCTCATGCTATTCACTAAATGTTTTATCACCAACAGCAACACCAAGAAATATTCCATTTAAAGATAAATTATTATTTGAACATATCTAAATTTTTTTTGTACAATTATTAGTACGTTTGTAGAGGGTTTTAGCATTAAACATATCAGGGTAGTTAATACAAGGTACTAACTCCTTAACCTTAGCTGAGGAATCTTTAGCAACAAAGGATTATTTTAATTTGCTTTAAGTTTTTTTCAAATGCTGGTCGATTTGAACTTCGTAAAGAAGTTTTTGTTTGAGTTTTTGTTTAAATAGAAAAAGTGAAGAACAATTTTTTAACTGGTTATTTAATAAAGTGTTCGATAATTTAGGACCTCTGATGGCAATAGAAAATTTTGTAGCCAAATAGTGTATTTTAGGTTGCTCGTAATTGTAATTTGAAAATCTTGTAGGGTACACGTGATTAATTTTATTGAAAAATTTATTAAAAATTATAGGAGTTAATTTATTATGTAGTTTGTACATAAAAATAAGAACTTGATATAGGTTTAACTGAAAAACATTGAGTATGTGATAATTTTTGAATAGTTCTTTAGAATGTGAATGAATTAAATTCTTTTTAAGATTCTTTTATCTTCTTTTTTAACAACTATCTTATTAACCAGTCTAACGAATATAAATTTTCTTTAAATATCCTATTAGCGTATTTTCAGTTTTTAAGTGTGATTGCTTTTTTTTATTTTTTTGTTTTTACAATTTTTTTTTGATTATAGATTAGTATAACATATTTGTATATATTTGTATATAATTTTTAAATGGTACAAAGTAATTTTATGTTTTATGTTTACATTTTAATGGTTATACATGCTTGCTGATGAAAGCACGTCGGGGTGTAGTGATAAGGCAAATATTGTCTTCTTTTAGCCCCGGTAATGTAGATTTTATTTATATAATACGGCATTGTATTCTTTTTTTTTAATGACAAATAAAAAAAAAAAAAATAAATAAAAAAAATAAAAAAAAAAAAATGTACAAGGGCACAAAATTTATGAGAACATAAATAAAAAACATAGATAATAAATCAAGTTTAAAAAAAAGCATTTCCTATCATAAAAACATTTCAGCAGTTAACTTTTATATAATTATTAAAAAAATAACTATTATATAATTAGGATGTAACCATTTTATAAATATTATATAGTTATATATTTAGAAAACTAATTATTATATAATAAAAACAAAAAGTAAAAATATAAAATATATGTATTTATATTTTTAAAAAAGCAGAGAAATTAAAGAAAAAATTTACCTCATCAATATCATGCTTAACATCAACAAAACTCAAAAGAAAAAAAAAAGCTTTAGATGGTGTCCTTCAAGTTTAACTTCTTTAGAAGTAGTTTTTTGCGACTTGTGTTAATTTTGTGTTTCTTTAGTTTGAGTTAATGGTAGTTTTTAAAATTTTATAAAAGTGGAGGCAAAAATTGCATAATTAGTCATCTTGCCCCAGTTACATGAGCACATGGCAAATTTGTGAACTTTTTATTTCAATATTTATTTCAAATTTTTATATTTGCAAAATGAAAATTCATGCAGGCAATGAATCATTTTAATAACATAAACATATTAAGAAAGTGTTGTTGCTTCACGACTGATAGTTTTGCAATAACTCAGGGCTTTCAAAACGTTCGCAATGTTGCCCCGCTTTCCCCTATAACATAAAACAAATATTTTTTAAAATTTATGTACAACAAATTTATATTTATCGTACACAAACAATAATCTTTAATAAATAACTAATCATTAAAAATTGATAAGACATTTTAAAATATTCTTTTTAAAAATAAAAACCTTTGAACAACCGTAATTTTAACTTATAGGCACACATATTACTTGATGCCTAAGTAAGAAGCAAAAAGCTTCATATATTTTGCAAGATGGCCTTGGACCATTGTTGGAAAAGCGTTTATGTAATAGTATCACGTTAAATTAAGGTGCATTCACTTAAATGTTTGATGAAACAACTACTTCACAACAAAGAAAACAAATGGATCTTTTATGTCGTTTTTGGTCAGAAGACGAAAACCAAGTTGTTACAAAATATTTAACATCGCTGTTCTTTTGCAGAGCAACAGCAGAAGATGTCAAAACAATGCTAGCAGATTTACGTCATAATGAAAGGTTTTATTTACCATGGGATCGTCTTTTTAATATTTCAGCAGATGGTCCTAATATTAACAAAGCCATTTAGAGATTGTTAAATGCTGATCTTCATAGCAATGGTTTTAATGGCTTGTTACCATTTGTAAGTTGCACTTTGCACACAGTGCATAATGCTTTTCGAAAAGAAATTAATGTTGTCGGTGAGGATGTTGAGCAGCTTATATTTGAATTACATACCTGGTTCAAGGTAATGATTTTGTGTAAATTTATACAGTAGAATCCCATTAATTCAGACCCTGGATAAGTTATATTTGTACTAAGTCGGACAGATTTTCAATTCCCTTTAAGCTTTCTATACATACAAAAAGCTTAGCTTATTTGGACATTCGCTAAGTCAGACTATTTATCTATTCCCTGTGAGAGTCTAACTTAACGGGATTTTACTGCAGTTAATACTAAAAGAGAATTTTTTATTTTACCTATGAAGTTATTTTTCTTACATTATTATTATTTTTTATTCTAATAGTTTATTATACGACTAACTAATAAAGTGTAGTGTTTCTATATAATTTTTTTTCTGTTTTAGAATGCACCCTGTAAAATAAAAGATTTTAAAAAATTATCAGATTGCACTTTTATTGAAGATGAAACATTGTTTCTTCGTTTAGTCAATACTAGATGGCTCACTCTTTCTTCTTCACTTATAAAGGTTCTATTAAGGTGGGAAGAAACCAAAAAATATTTTTTGGAATATATTCCAAAACAAAAGAAGTATAAAAAGACACTGACAAAGAACAAGCGTTATATTCGGATTCAAAGAAGTCTTAGGGAAACTGAAAATGTAATTAAAGTTATTCTATTTATTTTTTTTTTTTTTTTTTTTTGAATTATTACATATAATAGAGAATTGATTATTTTAGGAGTTACTTGTGTTCATCAAATTCCTTATTGGTTTAGCTCCCTTGTTTGAGAAATACTTGACAATATTTCAAGATGAAGCACCACTTGTTCATATTTTATTTTATAAATTGAAAAATCTTTTAATATCTTTAATGAAGCGTTTCCTTCAACCGACTGCTGTTAATGGAAAGCTTACTAAAGATCTTTTAAAAATTGATTCTTCCGAATTTCCGATTCAACTATCCACCTTGATTTGAATAAAATGGACTTTGGCGAGGAAGCTAAGGACCAGGTAATTTTTGATAGGTACACATTTGCTACATTTACCAGTTGCACATTTACTACCTGGTTAATGTGTACTTGGTAATTATGTATAAGTAAGTGTAATAGGCAATATAAACTATTTTGTTTATTGTATTATTCATTAGATATTTTCTTATTGAAAATTAAGTTTTTTTATTCATTTTCATTGATGTAGATTTTCAATATAAATATGTTTTAGGTGAACAAAATATCTTGTGAAAAAAAAAAGATTTGTCTGCATACAGCAAATGAGAGATGGATATATATCTATTGTAAAACACTTCCAAAATAAACTTCCACTTGATTCGCAGATATTAAAAGATATGACTTGTTTGGGTGCTCAAATGAGATCAGAACCTTGGACTGTTAATGCAATTGAGCGAATAGCAGTTACGATGCCACGTGTAATTACGGAAAGGGAGGTGAATATTTAAATAAATTTATATTAAATAACTGTAATAATATATATATATATATATATATATATGTATATATATATATATATATATATATATATATATATATATATATATATATATATATATATATATATATATATATATATATAAACATAATTTCTGATTTGTAAATTAAACTAATAATAAGTAAATTTTGAAAATTTTAAATAATATAAGTATTTATATTGTTAACATAATCTACTATATAACTAAAATAGCAGAGTACATTAACCATATAAATATATTATTAAAAATTTTCAAAATTTACTAATTATTATTTTAATTTACAAATCAGAAATTGTTGTTTGTAAATTATTAGTTAACAAACTATTTTAATTTTTATATAATTAAATTTTCCTTTAATTTTAAATGTTAACACTTTCTCCAAAACAATTTTATCTTAA
Source organism: Hydra vulgaris (assembly GCF_022113875.1). NCBI lineage: Eukaryota > Metazoa > Cnidaria > Hydrozoa > Anthoathecata > Hydridae > Hydra > Hydra vulgaris. The sequence continues at coordinate 18,335,440 of NC_061165.1, forward strand.
TTTTTGTACATGTATCATTTGTGAAAGATGAGTGGAAATTATACCAAGCAGCTAATATATCAAAAGACTGGTATATAGATTTTGATACAAAAAAACTAAAAATAGTAGACCATTATTGGGCTAAAGTTTTTGAAAGTAACAATGAATATGGAAAAACAAAGTATGGGTATCTCAGAAAAGTTGTTAAGAGCTGTTTAACAATTCAGAATGGAAATGTCAGTGCTGAGCGAAGTTTATCTGATAACAAAAATACATTAACTCCTGAGAGAGTAAATCTAAATGATGAAACATTAATGGCTTTGAGAATATTAAAAGAATATGCAAGAAGTTGCAGAGGAGCATAAAATGTTGATGCACTCTCCAAAGACTTTGTTCAAGCTGTTCAAAATGCTCATAAAATATATAAAAAAAGAAAAGCTGAAGAAGACGAAGAAAAAAAAAATTATATTCATGAGCAAGAACTAATGAATAAAAAAAAAGAGCAGAAAAAAATGCTTGAAAAAGTTGAAAATCAAAATAAAAATTTAGATCAACAGGAAAAAAGTCTAAAGAATGATGAAAAAAATGCAGATCTTGAGTTTCAGCTTGCTCAGAGAATGCTCAATGAAGCAGCAAAATCCATGCAAAATGCCATTATTAAGGAAGATATGATGGGTATAAAAATTGCCCATGAAATGGTAAACAGCGCAAAAAGAAGTCTTGAAAATGCTACATCTCATAGAAATGAACAGAAAAAGTTGAGAGAAAATATTGGTTTAAAACGTAAAAGTGAAATGGATAGATTAATTAAGCGTTGCAAAAAGTTAAAGTAGTCGTTAAAAGTTTGAAAGTTTTTGTAAATATAATAGAGCTTGAACTGTTAGTTCAGTTATAATTATTTATCAAAATTTATTTATTTATGTTAATTATTTTTAACTTTAGAAAAAACGTTTTATTCTGTGTTAAACAACAAAAAGATGTTGAGGTTTTTATTTTTAAAAGAAGTTATTGATGGGGGATGATTTTGTTTGTTATATTGTTTGTTATTTTTTAAATAAATTTATTGAACTTTTCATTTTTATAATGAAATCAGTCATTTTTTTTCATTTTTTGTCATTTTTATCCTCAAAATAACGTCATTTCTTGTCATTTTTTTCAAAAGTTGCTGCTTGACAGCCTGTATATCCAATATTTTTTCCAAGAGGTGATGCAGGATGGCATGATCAACTAGAGCACAATCCTGACCGAACAACACGTGTTCGAAATCGTGTTACTTTGTCTCAGTACTACAATTATAGGCTTTCTATTAGACAAACGTTCAGTCCTATATTTTATGGTAAGAAGCTTTTTCAACAGTATGCTGTTGATGCATATGTCAAGATTGAAGGACAACGCCTTGCTTTTATCAGAAATAACCAAAACAAACTTAGAAGTGAACAATACGATACATTACATGAGTATGTAAATAATGTTGCAAATAACCTTAATGTAAGACCGGGTCGTGTTGTTATACTATCATCCTTATATGTTGGAAGTCCAAGAGCTTTAAAAGAAAATTTTGAAGATGCAATTGCAATTATAAAGAAATATAGTAAACCAGATCTTTTTATTACTTTTACCTGTAATTCAAAATGGAGAGAAATTACAGAAAATTTAAATCCAGGTGAGAGCGCAACTGACAGGCCTGATTTAGTTTGTTGCATACTTAAGATGAAACTTAAATGCTTCTTAGGTGATATTTTTAAACATGGAGTCTTAGGCAAAGTTGTAAGTCATGTACAGGTTATTGAGTTTCAAAAACGTGGTTTGCCACATGTGCATATTTTATGACACTTTGTAAATGATGATAAGCTAGAAACAGCAGAGGATATTGATAGTTTAATATCAGCCAAAATTTCAGATCAATTTGTTGATCCTGAACTTTTTGAAATTGTAAAAACATGTATGATTCATGGACCATGTGGGATTTTAAATCCTAATTCTCCTTGCATGAAAGATAGAGTTTGCACAAAAAATATTTTTTCTCAAATTGTTACTTTTGCATGTAAAAGGTGCAAAGTCTTTTGAGGATTTGCGTACTGTTCATGGTACTGTTTTTAATACATTTCGTGAAGCATGTTATCATTTAGGTTAATTGCAAGTTGACATTGAGTGGAGAAATACATTAACTGAAGCTGCTGCAACTCGGATGCCTAAACTAGGCTACTGTTTTCCATCATGTTAACTTTATGTGAACATGATGATCCTTTACACCTTTGGAATACATTTAAAAATTATATGATTGAGGATTACATACACCATTCAATGCCAGTCGCACTTGCTGAGCAGGCAGCTCTTTGTCAAACTGAATCTATAATTAATCAGAGTGGTAAAACCTTAGCTGATTATAATTTGCCAGCTTTAGATCAGTTTTTAGATAATGTCCCAGAAAATGATGATGAAGATGTTCAGGTGTTTATTGATGAAGCAAACCGAGTTAGACCATTATTGAATGATAATCAACCTTATGTAGCAGATGCGATCCTTGCTGCACTAAGTGTGGAACCTACTAATGAAAATAAGCATTCAAGGTTGTTTTTTATGGGTGGGCCTGCCGGTTGTGGTAAAACATTTACTTACAATTATTTAATTGCTGAAACACGAAGCAGGCACATTAGAACTGCAACAGCTGCATGGACAGGAATAGCTGCAACTCTTCTCAAAAATGGGTGTACAATGCATGGCTTATTCAAACTTCCTGTTCCAGTTTAGGAAACTAGCACATGTAATGTAACTCCAAACTCTATTCATGGTAGATTCCTGAGACAAATCAGTTTGTATTTACTTGGTGAAGCATCTATGATACCCAAATATGCTTTGAGTGCCATTGATAAGCTATTACAAGATACTTGTAATAACAACTTTCCTTTTGGTGGTAAGGTTATTCTTATGGGTGGAGACTTCAGACAAATACTTCCAGTTGTGAAGCGAGGTCGACCAGCAGAAATTATAGAATCATGTTTAAAATGTTCTGAACATTGGCAATATGTGCAAAGGTTCTCATTAACTGTAAATATGAGGGTTCAGATAGAAGAAGAGGAATTTTCTCAATGGCTTTTAAAGCTTGGAAGTGGAACATTACCTGTCAAGCCTGAAGATCCTTTGCGAGGGTGTATTGAAATACCTGAGCAGTGCTTTCTCAGTGATAATGAATCTATTGTGGAGAAAGTTTTCGGTGGTGCAGAAGAAGCTGATTATGCAAAACGTGCTATTTTAACGCCAACAAATGTTGATTCGTTGGCAATAAATGAAGAAGTCCTTCATCGTTTACCCGGTGATGTGAAAACATATTTAAGTTCAGATAGCATTTAAAAATTACCAAACTTTTTGTTATATTATTATAAGTTTTTCAACTTTTAAACCACAAAATTTATAATTTATTTTTTTGCATGACTTTTGACGCTTTAAGCGACTAACGTTTTAAAGAATTACATTACCGTTTCCGTCTAATACAAAGTTAACTATAAAAAACCGTTATTATTCAAAACTAAGCATATGATAATAATTAATATACTAAATAGTAACTTTTAAAGTGGCTAGGACGCGACCATAAACCATGGTCCATGGCTGGTCTAAAAGTAGGAAGTAGTTTAGTTCAGACTTTTTTTTTAAAAAAAAAAAAAATAAACGCGGTTTAATAAGCTATATATGTATGCGGAAAAGTGCGTATGTTAAAGTTTTTTTTTGCTCTCAAAGCAAATTTTTTTAATGAATTTTTTTCCACCGTTTACTAAAAAATATTGAAGTAAATAAGTAACAAGTAAAGAAATGATTGGCGTGGAACAGATAAATATAGAAGTAGAAGAAAAGACCTGTATTTACGATACGGACAGCTAGATTAAGAAAATAAGGGAAAAGGTTTGTGTGGAATAAACTTACAAAGACCCGTATTTTTACGGGTCAATTCAGCTAGTGTTTTATTAATATCACTGAGGAGGATCATTTGAAAAAACGGGTAGAGACTTAAAGTATTATTTTCTTTTTTATGTTTTTATTAAGTTTTTGTTTTACCCCAACCCAATTGTTAGGTAATAATATCTATAAAAATTTAAAAATGTTATATTTTTGTTTTAAAAAATCGAAAAAGATTTTTATGAAAATGTAAGAAGCAAAAATTTTAACCACCGCGTTTCACTTTACAATGCTACGACCTAACCACTTCGCCCACTAAAGCGTATTGTTTTATGAAAGTTCCAAAAGTATTTAATAAACCAGAAACTTTAAAATGGCAATTAAGTGCTATAAATCAAAATTAAGGAAATGCTGTCGCAATTTAAATTAAATTAAAAGTAAAACTGTAAAACTTAATATAAGTTTTAATATCACATAATTTGAAGTTTACTTTTTAAGGGATTTTTAAGATATAGATAAATAAAAATAGGTGTTGTCATATTTTGTGAATTTAAACATAATATGTTGAAAAAAAATTTATTTTCACTTATTTATGCAAATTATTTTTGCATTTTAATATTTTAGTAAAAACAATTAATTAAAACTCTGTTTACTTTTAATTAAAATAACTTTTTTCTCATGCCGATTAAACATTAAGGAAAGAAAAGGAGTCGAAACTAAATCGAAAATCTAAAAGAATATTTTGACCATCATGAGTCATCGATTTTGTACAATGAATACTCTTATGACCAAAAGCTTAATAAGTATAAGCGTAACCCAACTTTAAAAGAAAGTTTTTCTGCATGTTTTTCTAACCAAGTAATGCTGCACTAAACAAGTGGATTGACAAAGAATAGCAACAAATTTATTGTCCCAAAAAAAACTATAATGCACTGAAAAACAACCTTTCGCCAACAAAAAAATGGCTCAAATTTCCATTGATAAAGTGTAAGATTGCAGATGGTCAGTATCTAACTTGTTCTGTGTTTTTTTTAAAGGTATCGTAATTACTTTTATGAAGCAAAATATTTTATAATTAAATTCATTTTCATGTTGTGAACTTTCTATACCAGATCAGATATATGTTAAAAAAAGCATTAAAAATAAGAATAAAAAATCATACCGCTTTTCATTGCTAGAATCTCCGCCACCTATTATGAATAAGCCCAATGCTAAAAGTATAACACAAATATCATAATTTTTTTCTTAATGGTTTATATACTGAAATAGATTCTTGTTTAATTTGATCTGAATAATATCTATCTAGCTATTAGTCTTTTTTATGTATTACTAAGATTTTTATTTTATTTTAACTATTTCAGTGTCCTATTATATATGATTTTGTTAAATTGGTTACATATATTTATATCATTGACAAAATTCTATTGTATTAAATAATCCTTTAATCAACTTGATATGAAAATTGAAAATTGATTGAAAGCATGCCGAAATTGTTTGAATTCAGAAATTAAAAAGAACAAAATTGGTTAAAAGATTAAATCAAGTAACAGGTATGGTTGAGGGATTATTTATAGTTCTAATTATAATTATTGCTTTTGAATAGAGTTGTTATCAGATTCAGAGATTGAAGAAGATGTTTTTTCTTCACATTTTATTGATGAAGACAATAAAATCAAGCAAAGTTCACATTGTCAAAGAGTTTCAAGTATTAATATGAGTAGTTTTGGTTTTTACACCACTGAATGTTAATGTGAAGGTCTTTTTTTATTAATTTTTTTTTGGTTTTAAAATAATTGTAAAAGATAGGTATAAAAGAATAAAAATGGATTTTTTATAATATTGTGATCCGATAAATCATGTGTGTAGCATTTGGTCAACTTTACCGTTAGTAGTTAAAAAAATTCTTTAATATTGTACCCAGTGGGCACAGGACGTAAAAAAGACGTCCTTAGGACGTTCAAATCGCGTCCGTCCGTCCAATTAAAATTTTAAACGTCTTTTGAACGTCTTTTTCGCGTCCAATAATTTTTTCGTCCAAAAAACATCCAGAATGCTTTATCAAATAAAAAAAAATCATTTAAATCACGCAAGCGCTAAAACTTCTTAAAATTTTTAAGTAGCGCATTTTTAATAAAGCTTTTTTTCAATTACAAAAGAAGTCTTTTTACAACAACTAATAGACACGTTCCATCTAATTTTTGTTTTTGTTATCAATTGAAAATTGTGGTAATATTGATGCAGGTAATGAAATTTTTACAGATAATGAAAGAAACGGTTTAAAACTGAAAATATGCTATACTATGTATATATATATACTTGATATACTATTAGTATAGTATTGCTATATCAAGAACCAAGTTCTAACAATTTCAAAGATTTAGACATCTTATGCAGAATCGAATTTTTCAATAGGAAAACCTGTTAATGATACATGGAACAATAATCCTGATAATTCTTTGAATTCAATGTCTTTACTCAACAACATTATGCTATTTTATAATCATTATAAAATAGCATAATGTTGTCGAGTAAAGATCATTAACTAATGTACTGGTCCCATTATAATAATAGGACCAGTAAATTAGTTAATGATCTTCTTGAAATATTGTCAAAACAAAGTTTGGAACTTCCCAAAGATTCAAGGGGATTTTTAAAAGCACCTTATGAAAAGCGACTTAAAGACAGGTTCTTGCTAATTTATATATATTTTTAAACATTTAATTACTTATCGTATTAATACATATACATCTATTGAAATTGATACAGATATTGAAATAAATAGTTAAAAACTGGGTATATGATATACTATATATATATATATATATATATATATATATATATATATATATATATATATATATATATATATATATATATATATATATATATATATATATATATATATATATATATATATATATATATATATATATATATATATATATATACATATATATATATATATATATATATATATATATATATATATATATATATATATATATATATATATATATATATATATATATATATATATATATATATATTAAGTATATACTTGACACTTGATATAGTATTTCAAGTATAATAATTGATATACTATATCAAGAACCAAGTTCTGACTGTTTGAAAGACTTAGACATCGCAGAATCTCATGCATAGTCATATTTTTCAAAAGAAAAACCTATTAATAATAGAGAGAGTTTGTGCTGATAATTCAATATAATTCAATATCTTTAATTAACAACTTTTAGATTGTCCTATTCGAAATAGTTGGACCAGTACATTAGTTAATTAACTTTTTGAAATATTACAATATCAAATTTTGGAACTTCGCTAATAACCAATTACTTAACTTTAGTAATTAGTTATTAGTGAAGTTCAAAAGTTTTGACTAACAAAAAAAAAAATTGAAAATATTAAACCAGTCATAACAGTTATATAAGAGACAGGAAGGTAGAAAATTTCCTTTACTCTAAACGAAATTTTCTACCCACCTGTCTCTTATATAACTGTATTAACATATGAATAACCACTATATCACGTGTTGGAATGTTATTGGCAATTTACTAAGTAACCGATGAGAAACACTCCTTAATTTCTCTTTTTTTTTATCATCTAGGAAATTTTATTAAAGTGAATGGATTATACTTACTATTAAAGAAATTATATAGTCCTTTAATTAATTGCAAACCTATACTTCTATTGTATATATATATATATATATATATATATATATATATATATATATATATATATATATATATATATATATATATATATATATATATATATATATATATATATATGTATATATATTTATATATATATATATTTATATATATATATATATATATATATATATATATATATATATATATATATATATATATATATATATATATATATATATATATATATATATGTATATATATTTATATATATATATATTTATATATATATATATATATATATATATATATATATATATATATATATATATATATATATATATATATATATATATAATTATTAGGGCTGTACCGGATTTCGGCTCCGGCTCTTGCTCCGGCCGAAATCCAGCCGTTTTTACAAATCCGGCCCAAATCCGGCTCCGGCAAAAATTTAGCAAATCCGGCATAATTTTAGCCGGAGTTTGGAATTTTGTCAAATACTTATTACATTTTTTTTGCCCGTGTTAACATGTATGCCTAATATTTTATTTATAAAAATCAATTTTTTTTGTAATTATATATTTTACGAATCTCATATTTGTTTTGGTATTTGTATTTATATTTCTTTATAATTTAATAAGCTTAGTCTAATTTCAAACAAAAACGCAAGAAAAAAATTCTGAAGGGAAGACACACGATATTCTACAATGATGCAGGTATAAAGACAATGATGTCAACCCTAATCAAGTGATTGGATGAGCGTTTTAAAAGCATTGAATAGAGAAACCTCTTTAAATACTGACAAGGCTGGTTGACTCACAATTTAAAACTAAATTCTCCTCATTAGAGGCAACACTGAGAGCTGAAAAACAAAATTGAAGTCAATCTGAGCATGCTGAACAGAAGATTGACAAAAGTGAAGAAAATCCATCAAAATAAGCCGGGCTTAATAATTTTTCTACATCATCATCATCATTACTCTGGCAATTTATTGATAAAATTATTCAGTCTACGTCCGCTGGTGGCAGGGCACATAAACAACAATTACTAAAAGGCATTGAAACTCAGCTAAGGAAATATCCGAAAGAACCAGAAATAAATAGGCACAATGATCCACTACAGTGGCGGAGTGACAAAATCCCGGAAAAAAAGTTCAATAGAATAACTATAAACTTTTAAAACATATGGCCTATAGAATTTCTTTAGAATTTCTATTAATTTATTTATAGAAACTGCTATAAAACTTTTTAAATAACAATAATGAAGTTTAACAGAAAAAAGCAGTCACTTGGTATTCTGAATAGTCCACATTGTTGACCATGCTCAACACTAAGTAGGTATGTACAGGATTTTGGCTCCTGTAGTTTTCTTTTGAAATCCGGCTCTGGCTCCAATTCCGGCCGGATCTGTCTGTAGAAATCCGGCAAATCCGGCTCCGGCCGGATTTGAAAAAATTAAGTCCGGTATATATATATATATATATATATATATATATATATATATATATATATATATATATACATATATATATATATATATATATATATATATATATATATATATATATATATATATATATATACAACCCTTGGAATTAAGAAAAAAAAGGTTGACAATAATTTGTCGACAAATACAAAAAAGCAAAAAAAAGTGATTCAAAAGTCTTACCATTAAACATAGAAACAAGGTCAGCAAATAATATGGTGATTTATAATAATTATTCTTTTTTTATTTAAAATTTATTGAAAAAAGTAAGATTCTGTTTTCAATGTAGTTATTTTATCCTTAATTCTGCTATTTTTTCTTTCAAAAAATTGACTTTCGTGACCAAATATTTTTAAATAATAGAAAAATGTCTCCTTAAAATCCTTACTTATAGCGTCAGTTTTAATAGTAAAAATACATAATATATGTCAAATAAAATAAAAATGAGTTTTAATAAAATTTAAAATTATTAGAATTAGCTAAAATTTAGAACTATTAGTTTTTAATAGTTAAAATTAGTAGAATTTGTAGTATTAGTTAAAAAAAAGAAATAGATAGTGTGAAACATCAATTAGATACAATTTAAAGTTGAACAGAAAAATTAAAAAAATAAATAAATAAGAAATGCTAATGCAAAAAAAAAAACACTTGTAAGAATATTTTTTACTTTATCCATAAATTTTATTTACTTGTTAATTAAGATTTTATTTTTAGGAGCGTCAACTACATCAAGTGTCAGTTGATATATATGTTTTATTCAAATACATGTTTGTATTTGGTAATATTATGTTACATTTTTGTTTTGTATTTCAAAAACTCATATTGCATTTATTTAAATATGCATTTAGGAATCTAGAATTAATGTGTTTGTAGTTTTTGTATCTAATTTTGTTTTAAATTAAAGAAATTTTATTTGATTAAATCTATTTAACTCTAAAGTTCATTTTTATTTTTGCCTTCGGTTTTAAAAAAATAGAACAACGGTTTTGGCTATAGTTCATTTCATGTAATGGTCAATGTAATATAATTTAATTTATGTAATATGCCTAATGAATTTTTATTAGTAACAACTTCTTTAATTCATTCAGCTCCTCCGAAATTTGAAAGTCTGTGATTCAAAATTTCGCTTTTCCCAAAACAAAGTTAAAGAAAATATATGAAGTCAATGATAAATCTCAAAGTTTTACAAAGAATAATGTAAGTAATATTTTTTCTTGTAATAACTATCTTGGAAGTTATTTTAACTACCTAGGCCTTTTACCTTTATAAATCAATTTTTTTAATACTTCTCAATACTCAAAATAGGTGCCTAGTCAATTCAGCAAGAAAAAAAGAACATTTAAGAATTTCTTTTCAAAAGATGTAGTTAGTAAAATTTTAAGTTAGATATATATATATATATATATATATATATATATATATATATATATATATATATATATATATATATATATATATATATATATATATATATATATATATATATATATATATATATATATATATATATATATATATATTTATATATATATATATATGTATATATATATATATATATATATATCTTCTTCATATCCTGTAACTTCAGGGGTTCTTCAAGGTTCAATCCTTGGCCCTATACTCTTTTTAATTTACATTAACGATCTTCCAGATATTATCACATCTAAGGTGGCAGTGTTCGCTGACGACACTACTATTTATTCTTGTCATGATAAGAAGCCTACACTCTCTGATTGCTTGGAGGGGGTATCTGATTCATCTTCTATGATTAAGTTTTACTTCTGATCTTTCTATTAAACCGTATATCAAACCCATTGCAAAATTAGCAACTGCTAAGGTTGCATCTCTTTATCGAGCTTGACACTTCCTTACTCTAGATTCTATTCTCTATAAATCTTAAATCCGTCCCTGTATGGAATACTGTTGCCATATCTGGGGCGGATCTTCTATTGATGCCCTTTCTCTTTTAGACAAGGTGCAAAAACGCATTGTAAACATAGTTAGACCTGCTTGTGCAGCCGATCTTCAACCATTGTCGCATCGTCGTGATGTTGCTTCTTTTTCTCTTTTCTACAAATACTATAATTGGCACTGCTCTAAAGCTAGTTTTTTTCTTCGAACATCAGTTCTTTGGAATTTGCTTCCTTCATCTTGCATCCTTGATTCATATAATTTGCAATCTTTTAAGTCATCTGTTAATTGATATCTTGCTCTACGAACTTAATCTTTTCTCTTCCAATAACTTCCAAACTCTTATAGTGTTTGTTCGCAGCCTTGTTGGAAGCAAAGATGTAATATATTTTTTCTATTATAATTTATATATATATAAATTATAATATATAGTCTTTAATTCAATTACTTACCCAGTAAGCACAAAGACGTTTAAAAGACGTTTTCAAGATGTCTTTAAGGAGGTCTAAAAGGCGCACTTGTAGACGTCTAGATCATAAGGCTAAAAGACGTCTAAATGAAGACGTCTTTATAAAAACGCGTTTTAGGCGTATGTTAGACGTTTTTATCAAGATAAATTTAAGTACATGACGTAACATTTTCGCGTAGTATGTGGTATATATTCATTGTATTTATAACATCATTTATTGTTATAATTTCGTATATACAAAATATACATAGGAACCAGCAATCAAAATAATATTGCTGTAATCACCACCAACAGTTGATGCATCAAAGATGAAAATAATAATAAACAATAACAAATATATATCAAAACAGTATTTGAAACATTTACAACTAACCTTTAGTTATAAAAAAATTTTTCATACCTATTTGTAGCTAATTTTTGACCGCATACTTGACTTATTATATGGCTTGTGGGTGTATAAAAACTAAAAGTACTGATATTTAACTTATATATTATTCTTGCCATTTTCACTTATTATCATGATCAGTCAACTATCTATTAAAAAAGCAAAATAATTATTAATAAAAAAAAGATATATTATTATTATAGCAATTATTTTAGTGATTCCTGTGACAACAATTTTAGCAATTGTGTAAAAAAGTAATTTAATTTAAAGTAATTTACACTTAAAACTTGAACAAATTATTGAAAATAATAAAAACTATGTTTTTACTTTGAATATACGACATCTATTTAACGCGTAATGACAAAGCCGTCAAAAAGAAGTCATAATGACATATTTATAAACAGGTCTCAGAAAAGACGTCTTTTAGCTTTGATCTAGACGTCTTTTAATGCGTATTTTAGACTATTTATTACGCGTCTTTTAAACGTATTTTTAAACTTTAAAAAGACGCATTTTAAACGTCATGTTAAAATCGCATTTATTAAAGACGTCTAGAAGATGTCTTAAAATAAGATATCTTCTAGACGTTTTTTTAACGCTTAAATAGACGCCTTTTAAACGTCATTTTAAAAACGCATTCATAAAAGACGTCTAAAAGATGTCTTTATAACGCCTATAAAAGTGCGTCTTTACCTAGACTAGTTTTAGACGTCTATAAGTGTCTAAAATGCGTCTTGTGCTTACTGGGTACTTATCTTAAGAATAATGAAATATAAAAAACGTTTAAAGTTGAGAATAGTTTTGATCTTTACTAGTATGATTCGCCAAGTTTCTTGAATGTGATCAATCATTTCTCGATGCTAATGTTGCAAAAAGTAGTATATTTTTTATTATGGTTAAATGTTTAGTTTTTTTTTATAAGGATAAATTACATAAAAAATTTTGATCTGTAATTATATACATAATGCTCACTTTACAAGTAAACATAATTTACACAAAATTTTTGAATTGAATAAAACACTAATGAATTGCTCCTATGCCCAATATAACTTACACTAAATTGTCCCATATCAATTACACTACTATTATCTTTTGAATTTAGAAATAGAAGTTGTTAAATGTTGGTGGCTCAGTGCATTTGAGAAGGGCATGCTTTCAAAGTAAGTATAATTTTACTATAAAAAGAGCAATTTTAATACCGCAATTATATTGCATACTTGTTATACATAAATATATACGCTGGTCACAACAATCAGGTCAAAAATTTCTTTAAAAAAATAAATTTAGTGTTGAGAAATTTGTATTTTTTGATGTTTGATGTTATGTTTATAAAATAATAATTATATATGTGTGTGTGTGTTATTTATTTATTTCCCCTTTATTTTTACATACTTACCTTAACAATATTTTTTTAAGGTTAAGACTCTTTTCCTGATTCCTACTGCAAAAAAAAACTTTAAAATGCTGGTGGCAATATTTTCAAGAGTGCATCTGATCGAAAAGAAAGTGAATGACGTCAACTGTTCGAAAATTCGATTCTTGGAAATTAACAAGTGGAAGAAGAAGTTTACAAAGTTGTAATTTATAAAACTCAGCACAATTATATTAATAAAAAATTTAAATGATTTATTATTTTTTTCTTATTCTCAAGAAGTTCTGTAAAAACATAAATTTGAACCTTACGTTTAAGTAAAGCCATGTTAGAACACGTATTTTAGACGTTGAAATAAGAACGTCTAAATAAGGTCATTTAAAGACGTCATTCGGCGTTTCCATTTAGCACTAGTTCTGAACGTCCTAAATTCACGTCTTTTAGACGTCTCAAAACACGTCTTTATTCCGTCCTAAAAAGACGTCCTAATTACGTCTTAAAAGACGTCATCTGGCGTTGCCATTTAGAACCAGATCTGGACGTCCTAAAAAAACGTCCTTTCGACGTCATATGGCCGTTTCCGTGCCCGCTGGGTAACCTTTTACAGGAGGAAATATCAAGAATTGATTATGAGCCAAGCCCAAAGAAAAATGCATAACAAATACACGAAAAATACAAGAAAAATACACGAAAGTTATCACCAGGGCTGTGGAGTCCGAGTTCCGGAGTTGAGACATTTTCAGCGGAGTCGGAGTCGCTAAACAAAATCGCAACTCTGACTCCAATAGTAAAACTTCTCGGTATTGTACGTGCATGTACAAAACATTCAATTAACCTTATGTTCATACTAAACCTCAAAGAACGTTTCATAAAATTGTCAAAAAGAAATTTTTAACTTATCCCGTAATTTTTTTGAAAGAATTTGAAGAATTTTTCAAAAATATTGCTTTGGAGTTGTAATCAAAAAATTTGTGCTCAAAAAATTTCAACAACGGGAGTGAGAGTTGGAGTTGTTTTTAAAACGTTTCAACAACTGGAGTCGGAGTCATTACTTTTTTTTTCACAACTCCACACCCCTGGTTATCAGTAACAGTTTGACATAAATCTGAATATTATTTGTTGTTGTTTATTTGTCAAAATTAAATAAGAGTTTCTGTAAAACTTGAATGTTTAATTTATTTTTAACGGGTTTACCTATAACTTGAGTGGATTATTTTTTTTATTAGATTATTATTGCAAAGAAGTTTATTTAGTCAAAATTTTTTTTTATTAGGTTTCCAATCTGCCTCTTCTGCCTTTGTCTGTTTCAACAGATAAAGTTTTAGCTGATTTAAAAAGTAGGTTTTCCAAAATATTATGGCAACTTCTGCGATGGAGTAATAAAAAAAAGTTACATTTATATTTAGAATTTTAGTATGCGTTAATCAAGCATTATTTGAATTTTAATGTTGTTATTACATTGTTTTGCTATTTGGCTTTATGAGCTAAATATGTTAATCAATATTTTTATTCTTGTTTGTAGAGATGCAAAATGCTATTCTCAAGGAGCTTGCAGATATAAAAGTTCTTTTAAAAGAAGTTATAGAAATTAAGTTTCAGGCTACTGGGGTGAAGTTGCTAGAATCAATGGACGAAGTGGTTACACTGGATATTAAACTAAAATATAAAACCGAGTATACTAATTTGGTATAATCTAAATATCTTAATTTTTAATAAATTTATTTAAATTTGTATTATTAGTTTAGAATGAAAATAAAAAGTATTTGTCAATGAGCTAAAATAACTAGCTTGTGTTAGACTCAATATGTTGTAAAGAAATTTAAGTTACACTATTTTTTATTACATTTATTTCAGCTTGATTGGTTAAATGATTAAATTAAGTAACAGGTATAGTTGAGGGATTGCTTAAAAAATGATTGGAAAAGATTGGTGGCGAAAAGCCAAGAGAACATATTTTTTTGATCATGAAAAGGTAAATGATTATGTTTTTATTAATTATTAGAAATATGATTAAAAGGGACTAAAAGCAATTCATTTTAACCATTTTTTGTTATGGATTTACTTTTAACATGACAATTTGATAAACTCGGTAGCTTCACTGTAGGTTTTCAAGTTTGTTTGTGTGCTAAAGTAACTGTAATGCTAAACCTTGTTTAGCATTTTATTTATAAATTTAATGCTTATACCTTTCATAATATTAAGCATTCATATATTAAAATATATTTTAATTTATTACATATATTAAAATAAATATATTTATATATATAGTTCAGTTTATTATTAAAATATTTATCAGGTTGTTTTCGAATAATTTACAGTCCAAATTAAATCAAAAAGGAAATGGGGAAATGATAAGCCTAGAAAATCTAGTAAATATATGGAGTGTTTTAGGACGTATAGTTTTAAAAGTATTTACAAAACCGATATCTGCATTAAAAAGATATTCTTCGACTTTTTTGTGTCATGCTAGAATTTTTGTATCCATAATACGAGTTACTTTAGCTTTTTCATAATACAATTGTTGTTTATTATTGTATCTGGTTGAGATACAAATCTTTTTGTTTATATATATATATATATATATATATATATATATATATATATATATATATATATATATATATATATATGTATATATATATATATATATATATATATATATATATATATATATACATATATATATATATATACATATATATATATATATATATATATATATATATATATATATATATATATATATATATATATATATATATATATATATATATATATATATTTATATATATATATGTATTTATATATATATGTAAAATATATATATATATATATATATATATATTTTACATATATATATAAATACATATATATATATATATATATATATATATATATATATATATATATATATATATATATATATATATATATATATATATATATATATATATATATATATATATATATATATATATATTTGTCCATTTTCATGTGTTTTTTGTGGTTACTATAGCAACCATGCACCATTTCGTATTTTTTTTTTAAGGATTTTGTTTATTGTTGTAAGGATTTTGTTTATTGTTTTTAGGACTTTTTTTTTTGTTTTAAGGATTTTGTTTACTGTTTTAAGGATTTTGTTTTTTTTGTTAATTTGTTTATTCATATTGCATTAATATTTTATATTCTTGATTTTGTTTAAAATGTTTAATACTTCTGTTTAAGGGAGGAGGGGGGGATTCCCGCCAAAAGATATTTCATAAAAAACTTTTATAACAAAAAATGACTTTATAGTATAGGGAGCAGTTTTTAATGCAGCCATATAATGCAGTAATATTTATTGTTTGAAAAATTTATGCAATACTCTGGCCTGCCTTAAACTCATCAATCATAACTTCTCTTTATTTTAAGAAAAACCCGTTGAAAAATACCATAAAAAAACAAACAAAACAAAAACAAATTAATAGACTAAGTTGTGACATCTAAAGAAAACAAATTGTGGTAGAAGGTTAGTTAATCTCCCGTATCAAATTAGGTGACAAGAAATTCGTGTCTATGTTTACACTTACATTATTTCACTTTTTTTTTTTTTATATTATTTTTAATTGATAGAACTTTTTTCATTTTTGCATAATTTAATATTTTTTGTGGTAGGGTTATAAAAACAGCTCTGTTCAATTTTTTTCAGCGGGGTTTAAATTTGCATCATTTAGTTCTCGAAACTAATTGTTCGCCACTACTGATTTTAATTCTTTACAGCTGTTGAAATTATGACTGTTACTTACTTGTTCTTAAAAATTAAAGCCCTTAAACATAATAATATTAAAAAAGTAAACTTTAAAGGCTTTAGTTTTTGATTGAGTTGCATATAATCGTTAATCCGTGATTTTTTGAAAATTTAGTTTATAGTAGCATATTTCAAATAGTTCAGACATAATTATCACAAATCAACATTGGAAAAAATTTTATAACAAATCCCGAGTATATATTGAACTATGTTTTTTGTTTTTTTTAAACATTTAAAATTAGTTTTTTTATTTTTGTTTCTATTAATTCTTTTATTTACATTGTATCTATTTTTTTGTATTTTTAATAAATACGTTGTCGAGACTAATTGCAAGCTTAAAAAAAATATAAATAAATATATATAAACAAACAGTTTAAAGTACAACAAAAAAAAAAAAAAAAAAAAAAAAAAAAAAAAACTGATGTAATAAAAGCAAATAAATCTTACACTCATATTTTTTACAGAGAAACATTTATTTCGTACAATAGAAGCAAAGTGTGTTTATATAAATTAGAATCCATATAAATAGCTTACCTACTGAAGATATAAATAAGAAAGTAAAGTAAAAGCCAATCAAGTACTTCATTTTCCTGCGTTAAAAAACTGTTTAGTTAAGATAAACGAAATGCATAAACACACTAGTATAATTTAAGAATCATTTATTTATTTCTAAGTTATGAAAATAAAAAATCTTTTTTACTTTTTGTTTTCAACGACATTCACGGCAATTTAGAAACAAAGAATGTGAAGTTGTTCCTCTTGGTTAGCAACCAGCTAGCAAACAATAAAATGATTAAGTAACTATTGAATGATCTTAAAAACGCAATACACTAAGTTATTCTTTGTAAAAAAAGTTACTTAAGTTTATTCTCCGCTATATTTTTTGATTTATCGAAAGAAAAGATGGCAGCAAAATTTACGGAGGATCTATTATTACAAGAAAGTAAAACTAAGAACGATAATAATGCAAATCAAACAGAGACTATCATTTACCTAAATAATTTTGAAAGCTTTCTACAAGATTTTGCTGAACCACAAGTAAACTTGAGAATGGAACACACGAAAATCTTTATGAATGCCATAAACAACATCCATAAAAGAAAAAAAAGAGCAGATACGGCAAGTTTTTACGAAGAAGTATTGAAACATTTTGAAAAACTACATGTAAGTGAGTTTCTTAACTTACTTTTATCAAAAAAAAACTATTAAGTTGCTTAATAAAAAATGGTAAGGAGTAGTATAAAATACTTAAAGCTCTTGAAACAAAATCAGAACCTAATCTTTGTATAAGTAATAAAAAAAAATTAAAACCCTAGAATCTGAAATTAAAATTATGAATTACGAACTAAAAAACTTAAAAAGCAGTGAAAATAGTAATTTAATTTTAAAAGATGAAAATTTATTTCTAAAAGAGGAGTTATCGGAATTCAGGAATATTATTACCGTTTTAATCGATAAGCTAGAAGTCAAATCAACTGTGAATGATTTAAAATCAACTAAAATTTTAAACTTTTTAAATGATTTTGATTTTAGTAGCCCATTAAACCAAAATTCAATTAATTCACCAAAAGCTGAAACCATTAATGCCTTCTGGCAACAAGAATGTAGTGTTAAAATAATTGATAGTAAAAGTAAAGAGAACAAAGACAATTAAATAGTAACTTAGCAGATGTTCGCCGACACCCAGCAAACATGTAAGCGTTAAATCAACGTTGAAAACCAGTCGCAGCGTAGAAAAAGCGTTACAGTCACAAAAACAACGTGCATTCAACGTTGAATCAATGTTTGTTTTTGTATACTAAATCGCGGTAAATTGAAACGTTGAATAAGCGTTGAAATTGTAACGTTATTTAGCCTCTCAAAATAAAACGTTTAATCAACGTGGAATCAACTTACACAAAAAGCCACTTTAATAACGTTTCGAAGTATATTCTTTATCAACGTTAAAAACAAACCGCTAATGTCTATCAATCGATAGACATTAGCTGCTTTTTCAACGAAATTAAACTACCGAATTTAAACTACCTAAAGCTACCTATATATATACCTATTATAGTTTTATTATAACGGTGAAGTTTTATATCAAATAAACTATTTTAATTTTTTTTCAGAATAAGTAATAATTTGAATCTGTTTATGGTATTATTACTGCCTAGATATATATTCTAATCTGTTTACACTTATTCTACATTTTTGTTTTTACATAGTTTTGTTTATATTTATTTAATAATTACTAATTAATTACTAATAGATAAAGAAGTATGTGCAGGATTTAATTTCACGACTAAAGAGGACTCCAAAGAAGAATGTAAGTAATTATGTTTGTGAATAATTTTGTTTCTCTTCGGATTTAACTTTTCTTTGTTTTTTATATAGTAAAGAATAAAAAAAAATTTAATATTAACTATCGGTCAAAACTGATTTCAATAATACTGTCTAAATTTTTTGACTTGTGGTAGTTTGATTACCAGTATAAATTTATTTAGATAAAAACTTCTGGTGGATCAAAGATCGAGGAATGATTTGGTTTTAACTGGTTTGCATCTTATGAACGAAGTACATAATATGATTTAAATTGATGATTTATAGTTACACCTATTAAAGTAAGTTTTATTTAGTTAATTAATGTATGGATACGACTATTTTTAGTTGCAAAATTTATATATATATATATATATATATATATATATATATATATATATATATATATATATATATATATATATATATATATATATATATATATATATATATATATATATGTATATATTATATATATATATATATATATATATACATATATATATATATATATATCTATATATATATATATATATATATATATATATATATATATATATATATATATATATATATATATATATATATATATATATATATATATATATATATATATATATATATTATTGTTATTATTATATATATCATTATCATTATATATTATTATTATTATTATTATATAATATGTAATAATATCGATGTTTGTACTGATGCTCCTAGCAGCAGGCTATTTGACGTTAGGTGAGTATGACATCATCATGCTCACCTAACTCAGCAGTATAAGATATATACTTACATAGTATATATATATATATACATATATATATACTTACATAGTATATATATATATATATACATATATATATATATATATATATATATATATATATATATATATATATATATATATATATATAATATATATATATATATATATATATATATATATATATATATATATATATATATATATATATATATATATATATATATATATATATATATATATATAGCACAGTTTCTCTCAATACAAGTAATTTTATTATAGAAATTTTTGCTTGGTTATGGATACCTGCATCATCAGCTTGTAAAATATTACAATAATTTTAATCGTTATAGTTTATATAAAATTGATACTAATGACGTCAGCTGTTGAATGGCTTCTTTTGATTTTTAATTTTTAAAACGGCGTCCAAAATGTAGTTTTGACATATTGACTTTTATCAAGATTAATTCCGCCGTTTCGTGCATAGCACATGTTGTTTTGTATTTCTAATGCCTCTCAAATTTTTCTTTCAAACTTTTTATTTTCTACCTTTAACGTTCCTGTTTTTTTCCAAATAATATTTTATTTGCTAAAGGTTTTATGAAATGCTACTGCAGATTTATAAGGTTTGTTTTCATTAATGCTTTTCTGATGTTAATGCATCCGCGTATTTACCTGCATTTTTGTTTGACCTATGTAAACTTTGGAGCAGTTACATTTTATTATATAGGTTTTAGGCAGGCTGTTACTTGGTAGTTTTGTTTTGATTTTTGATGATAATAAAGATCTTTGTTTTGGGTTTGATGTAAATAGTGCTCTGTACCCTGCTTTTAGGAATATTTTTCGAAGTTTTGGTGAAAGGCCTGGTAACCAAGGTAAATACACTACAGGAAGATTATTGCATTCTGATGGAATTGTGTTTTTATTTTGTCTTCTTTGATGAAATTAGTGTGTAATATTCCTCAATAGCTTTTTATTGTACCCATTTTCAATAAACATGTCAATTAACAAATTTATTTTGTTTTGCAAATTATCTTTACTACAAATGGAGTAAGCTCTGTGGAGAAAACCTTTAAATATAGCTGTTAAAATATCCGGATCGTGATTTGAATGCAGTTTAATTTGAATGTTAGTGATTGCCTTTTTTCGATATACTTTGAACTCATATTTTCCTAGTTTGTTATTTGTAATGGTTATATAAGGAAAGTTAAGGGTTTTTGGTTTGTTTTCAACTTCAATTGTGTATTGTTATGCAGGATGTTGTTGATTTAAAATATCATTGAAATGTTTTGCTTGTTTATTGTTAGGAAACCTTGCATGACTATTGTCAACGTATCTTAAAAACGATTTTAGATCAAATGCTGGATTTATTGTCAAAGCTACTTTATTTGCATTATTTTCATGGAATTGTAGAAAAGATTTCGCGAGAACAACCATGAATGAAAGCCCGATTGGTCCTTAAAATAACATTGATATAATCAAAGTTCTATAAGTTGCTTTATTTCAGGTATACTTAGTTTTGTTAAGTTTTTATGTTATAATCTGTTATTTAATTGTTCTAAAAGTACAACGGTGGCTTCTTTAAACGGAATTGACGGGTACATATTTACAACATCATAAGACACTTGAATATCATTGTTGGCGACATTCCAATTTTCTGCTTTTTTTTATAAAGTCAAAATAGTTTTTTAATCGTGTTGATTTTCATTTAAAACTGGTTGTATTGTCTCAACTAAAAAATCTAATATTCTATAGTTTGTTGTGCCAATGGTAGAATTAATTATTCTTATAGGGTATGATTTTTCTGGTTTATTATTATTATTGCTATTATTATTATTATTATTATCATTTTTATTATTATTACTTTTATTATTATTATTGTTATAGTACATTCTTTTTATAATCGCTACTATTTTTTTTTTTATCACTATAATCACTACTATTACTTTTATTATTCCTACTTGTATTATAATTATTATTATTACTATCTCCATCTTACTTTTATTTTGTTTGACAGGTGTCTACTTTATATTAGTACAAATTACTATTTGTAAATATCCTTGATGTAACAACTTTATTCAGAATATATTTAATTTGATTTGATTTGATTTGATTTTGAACTCTTTTTAAATACAAAAAAGTTACTTGGAATTCACGCGGTCTTTAAGATATAAAAAACGCATGCGCTAGACTTGTGACGCGCTTTCTAGGTCGGCGTTTTTAAAAAAATTATAAATGCATCCTATCTAGGGCTAACCGTTAAAATTTTACTTTAGCTTCCATAATAAAACCTTTTCCCAACGGAAATTTCCGTATTCAAAATTTATTTTAAAAGAAGGAAAATTTCCGTTTAATTTTGTTAAATGGGTATTTTCCGCACAAATAACGGAAAATAATTCTGTAAAAGTACAGGAATTTTTAACAGTGTATACACTATAGTATTCCTACTTTTCATATATGAAAAGCTGTTTTTATCAAGAAAAATGATAATATCTCTTTATACAAAGTATGACAAAAGGTTCTTTCCGATCCCGAGAAAATAATCTCTTTTAGATGTCAATATAAATAAAGAAGCATTTTCTACACCTTATTTTTTATGTTTAAACATAGGAAAATAATTTATAAATAAAACAATAGTATTGTTCAACAGAACATTTTTCATCTTTTTCTTTCTTTTCTGTTTCTTGAGCAAGCTCTGTTTCATAGCGTTGTTGAATAAAATTAACTATTTCACGTCGATAAATCCTTTCATACGAGCTGGTTACGATTTCTAAAAAACGAATGAACATAAAAAACAGTCTATTGCTTGAATGTAATACAGGAAAGCAAATGAAACTTGATTAAGGTTAAAAGGATTAGCCCTTTTTGAGTTAATAGTCGGAAAGTCTAATGTGTTTCACTCAGCTAATCAAGTTTCATTTGCTTTTTTGTATTACATTCAAGCAATAGACTGTTTTCTATGTTCATTCGTTCTGTTGCAGACTCATAACAATTTAAAAATCCGTTATTGACAAAAGACAATCAAAAAGAAGTAATAATTCAGCTAATACACCTTGAGAGTTGTTATTCATTTAAACTGGATAAAAGTATTAATCAAAATTCTATTTTAGCCTGAAACATAATGATGTTTTACTTAGGAAAATAAAATTATAATAACTGGCAATATCATTAGCAACTCAAATAAAATACACATAAACAAAAATTAAGACTTGAAAGCAATGATGTTTAGAAATAAGAAAGTGTACCATTCCAGTATCATTTTTACTTGGTCTTTTGTATCCAAACCAAACGTTTTGCAAACAGTTCTAAAGATAAATCTGTTGTCAAGTTTTTTTATTATTATTACTTTTATCATAAAAATAATGGTATACAGCATATAATAATATATTATATTATATGCTATATACATTGTTATATAGAAAGATATTTTATTAAAATCTAGCTAATTCTATAAATAAATCAAATTAATTATACTCAGGCTTTCCCAGGAAAGGCGTGCGGTCGCACGCCTTGTTTGTCCACGCATAGAATAAATTTTTCTGACTAACTGACCACGTTTTATTATTATGCGTTTCAAGAGTTCGCGCCAAAACAAAGCTAAACGAAAATACTGCAAAAATGCAAGCAATCTTAAAGTAAATAACAGAAATCTGTTCGTGCTTTAAAACTAAAAAATTAATGTATATTATTAAAAAAAAAATTTAGCTATATATTATTTATTTATTTTTTTAAGGTGGTAGTTACTTAAGCTATGAAAAATCAAATCAATTAGAAAAGTCAAATCAAAAAGAAAAAGATTAATGTTTAAAGAAAATAAAATGACCTTATAATGTAAAATTTGTTTATGACTTTTATCAGTCAGTAATACTTTAAAATTCACGATAGAACTATAAACAATTTTTAATATTTCATAAATACATTTAAATGTTTAAATGTATTGATTTTAATGTTTGATTGAATTGATCACTGATCTCTATAATAACTGGATAGCGCATCTCTATTATCAAAAGTGAAGCCAATTTTTTGTACGGCCGCCATATTGGAAAGCCCCAGAATACCGAAAATACAGTGGTTGCGCTTGAAGATGTACCTTTTTACTTCGTTTATATCTACTCGACCAAGTCACATATTTCAATGATATTATTATATTTAAAATGTTTGAAGGTGTAAAAATTATAAGAGGGAATCAAAAACACGCAAAACATTAACGACGAAGAAAAATATCGCAATAAAGAAATAATAAAATTTGTATTGCTTTCTAGAACTTGTTAAATGTATTGAACTCATGATATTCTAAACAAAACTTTTCTGAAAGACAAATTAATATTTGATCTGGTTACTTTTGGGTATTTATTTTAACAACTTGATGCGACTTTACTTAGCAATAGTAGCTGGAAAGTAACTTTACAAGTATAAAACATGATAAAAACATTGTACCAAACATTTTTGTAAATGGTTTTCTAATTTTTGAAACTCTGAGGGCATGTTTATATTGTTCCACAACTGAAATATCATCAACTATGCAATACTTTATTAAAATTGATATCACTTAATAACAATGTTTTGTTCTGTTGCTTTGCTAACTTTAATTACACTTTGTGAAGGTTTGAAAAAGCCATCTCGAACTTTATAAAACACTAGATATTTGGTGATAACTAGTTATTCGCAGTTTTACATTAAAGTATTTAGTGTTTTAGACTAAATAACAGCATCACATACATGTTGATTTTTTATATGTAAAAATGGTATAAATGAAAACAGACATTCTTTCAAGTTTTTTTACAACTATTGACTCTAAAGTAAAATAATAATGATTCAGCTAACATCTATCAGTTTTATACTGATAAATATTAGTTGTATAATTAATAAATTTTAAAAATATTTCTTGTGAAAACAAATAAGCAACATAAAAGACCAAAATGAAAGGTGAACAATTTTTTTTCTAAGTGTACATACTTTTTTACTTTTCCCTACCACATAATACCTTTTTATTCAATATTAATTTTGTTATTCAATGCTTATACAAGTTATTCAATGATTATTTTGTTCAAGATGATAGAGCTAACTATTATTTTATTTATAATTTTTTTACTTTAATATATTCTTTTGTAATTGCAATATCTTATACAAATTTCTGGTGTTGTGAAAATGTCTAATGGCATTTACAAAAATGTCTTGATATTATTTTTCGACAGTTAAGCGTTAAGTTAATTTATATATATATATATATATATATATATATATATATATATATATATATATATATATATATATACATATATATATATATATATATATATATATATATATATATATATATATATATATATATATAATATATATATATATATATATATATATATATATATATATATATATATATATATATATATATATATATATATCGCGACGTTAGAATTATCTTGTGCTATCTCCAATTTTTGAAAAAATTGAGATTTTATTATTTTCGAATATTTTAGCATTGTGTTGTTCTACTTTAATTATATTGAAAAAAAATGAAACTTTTAACACGGTATTGCAAGCAATATTGCATTGTTCTATCTCCTTATTGAGCAAACTTGAAAATATTATCTTGTTCTATCTCCAATCAACCAATCATATTACAATTAAAAAGTTGTTCGGAATAATTTTATCAGTTTTGTTGTTTTCAAAATGGCAACTGCAAATATTGACCAAGAAATGGAACCTGCCCTAAATCAAAGCGAAGGTAGTTTTTCAACTTAATTTGTATTATAATTTTGGAAAAGTAGAATTCGACTTTCGCTTGTGCCATTTTAGATTAAATTTAAAAGTTATTATTTATACATCCTGGATAATAAAAAATTAATATTTTAATCGTTAGAGCTGCTTGGCATTACACCTTCTCGTCGGTCGCCCCATGGTGGCGTTTCTAGGAAACGTAAAGCTGATAGGAGTAGTTGGAAACAAAGTGTAAGAAAAATCCAACGTCAGTCGGGTAAAGCTTATAAAAATACGAAAAGAGAACAAATGCCAAAAAGATCTATTGTTGCACTAAAAAGTTGCAGAAATTGTAAATTTAAATGTTCTACCAATATATCTGAGATTGAGCGTCAAATAATATTTGATAACTTTTGGACCTTAGATGATGACGGAAAAAAACATTTCTATTCTAAAACTACTGAAAATCTGGAGAAAAAACGCTGTCGGACAGCTGCTGGTGACAATTCAAGAAGAAAAACATCTTATTATTATAGCTTTTTTGTTTCTAATACACAATATAGAGTTTGTAAATCATATTATCTTTCAACATTGAATATTAACAGCCATAGAGTGTTTTACTTTCATAAGTTTAATAAATCTTTAACTACTGGAACACCATTGCAATCAAAATCAGGGAAACATGTTAAAAAAAGGTTACTAGAAGAGTCTAAACAAGTTGTACGAGACCATATTAACCTTTTCCCAAGAATTGATGCTCATTATAGCAGGAAAAAGACACATAAAGAATACATGGAAGGATCACTAAATATAGGTAGAATGTATGATCTTTATAAAATATATTGTGATGAAAATGTCTCTCCTCCAGCAAAAGAACATATGTATCGTTATATCTTTAATCACGAGTTCAATATAGAATTTCAAAAACCGAAGAAAGATTTATGTGACACATGCTATGAGTATCGCAACATTGTTAATGCAAGCAATGAACAAACAGATAGTTATAATAAGCACATAAAATCAAGGAATGATACCAAAACTGAACGTGAAAATGATCGCCAAAATGTTGATTCTAAAACTGCAATTGTTTGTATTGACCTTGAAAATGTTTTAAATTTGCCTAGAGCTAATGTGGGAAACTTTTATTACAAACGAAAACTTTTAAATTATAACTTAACTGGTCATTGCTCGCTTAACAGGAAGGGTTATTGCATCCTTTGGCACAAAGCCATGACTGGTCGTGGAGGAAATGATCTAGCCAGTGCTATAACATGTTTGCTTTTGAAAATCATGGCTGACCTTGACATAAATAAGTTCATACTTTGGTTCGATTCATGTGTACCACAAAACCGCAATAGTTTCATGTCAGCAGCTTTGTGTGAATTTATAATACGATACCCACAAATAAAAGTAATTGAACATAAGTTCTGCGAGCCAGGTCATTCCAGCATTCAAGAATGTGACAACATTCATAGTCAGATTGAAAAATCCCTCTCTGCTGCAGAAATATTTAGTCCACTTGGGCTAGAAAGAGCTATTAAAAATGTAAACCGTAAAAAACTTTTCTGTGTTTACCAAATGCAATTAGGAGATGTAAAGAATTTTTCAGTTGTCGCTGGTTTGTCAAGTTATAATTTAGTGCCTTATTCAAAGGTTAAAAATCTTTATTCACAAGCTCGTATAAATAAGTCTGTCAAGATAGCAGCATCAACCATTGTTGCAAAACCATTAAATACCAATATACCAATGGCAGCTTGCTTTCGTGCTTCTTATCAGTCTATATCTGTTGCAAAAGCCAATGATATCATTTCCATGTATTCATACATGCCTGCTCTTGATATTGCATTTTATAAAACAATAATAAATTGAACATTTACAAAACATTAATAAAATCAAAATATTTTTAGGGTTGTTATATGTTTAGTATAAATATAAATAACATATTTATATATATATAATAATATAAATAATATACATATAAATAACATATTTAAATAAAATATTTATTTAGTATAAATATAAATATAAAACACATTGAAATAATATTATTTTGAAATCTTGATAAAAAATTTTGTTTAGCTTGTGTTTTTTTTGTTTGTTTTTTTGTACTTTTATATTCATTTTCCCCCACTTGTTTGGTTTGGATGGTTTTCCATAGTGACATAAAGGCCACTATGAAAGAGTTAAAGCAATGTTTCACAACCTGATGCCCTTCCTGACGTTAACTTGAGTAACAATTTTTTATTTGTAAATATTTGCAATAACTTTTAATAAAAAGTTAAACTCTATAAATGGATACACAGGCATAAGAAAAATAAAATCAAGTTCATCTTGCATGGAGTTTGTGATTAGATTAGTTAAATTGTTGTGAATTATCAGATAGTTACATAATGTTATTTCTTTTATTATTAAATTTTTTTTAACATAACTCTTTCCTATATACCTTTCATAATTTATTTTATACGTTTATATTATATTAATACGTTTATATTATTATTACGCAGCCAAGTTTTCCGTTTTAAATTAGACGTCTTAGTCTTGTCCAGGGCCAGCGCCTACAGGTAATTAAAGTAAATGTAAGTCGTAAGAACAGTGTCGTTAGAGGTTCTTCTAAAAGTTCTCCTAATTAGGGCCTCATTTTATTTAAAAAAACTTAATTTTTTAGGTAATACAAAAAGCGTCTTATATTTTGAAAAGGGTCCCGTTAAATTAGGGGCCCATGCCCCTAATTTAGGGGCCCATGCCCATAAATTAGGAGTGTATGGTACTGCGTAAGAATAATTAGCAGGTAGAACAAAATTTCATCAATTTCTAACATGTCGTTGTTGAAAAATGTACTTAATATGTTTAATATATATGATGTAACAACATAATATTTTTGAATTTTACTAAAAACCAAAGTTATTTTGTTCTATCTCCAAAAGAGGGTGCGAAAAAAAGGGCGTTAGCGTAATTTTAAAAAGTTTTTTTATCTAAAAATTAATAATAAAACATTTTTAAATCTTAGGAAATACCTAAATTCTCAAAATATTTTTTCAATTTAGCTGCGAACAAATTCAAACTTTGACATCGATTTTCTCAGTTTGCAAAAACATGGAGATAGCACAAGATAATTCTAACGTCGCGATATATATATATATATATATATATATATATATATATTATATATATATACACGCACCAAGAACAAAATTATTAAAAGTAAATATAAAGATTCGCTATATGTTGCCTAAGGAACCTTTAGGTTGTGTTACAATCACATTGCCTAACTAATGGTTCATACAGCAAACTTGTAAGCTGTTTACCTTGCAAATATGTTTTAAGCCTCAGGCATTTTGCAGAGGGCAATTAAGAGTCAAAAGGTGCATACTAATATACACTTGCATGCTATTATAATAATATTATACCAGGGTGGCCAGCCAACTGGAAATCATGGAAAAGTCAGGGAATATTTTTCTAGTCAGGAAAATCAGGGAAAAATGTATTTTTTGAAATTTTAAATTTTTATAAAGGTTTTTTGTTACTTAATCCCAAACAACAAAACTTAAAAATTCACACTTTAAAATATAACTGAGTCAGGGAAAAGCTGGCCACCCTGTATACATAATTTATATATATATATATATATATATTTATATATATATATATATATATATATATATATATATATATATATATATATATATATATATATATATATATATATATATATATATATATATATATATATATATATATATATATATATATATATATGTCACTCTCCATGAAATAATCTGAACATATAACATCAAATTTACTCGGTTTTTAATAATCAATGCATTTATAAGGTTTTTGCATTTTTTATTTATCAAGCGAAATCTGTGTTTAAAGCGCATATAAGTTTAACGCAACTACGCATTTATAAATTCTGGGGCTTTCCAATATGGCGTCTTTTGGCTTCAAAAATTTCGAAATTTTATTAGGAGATGCGCTATCCAGTTATTATAGAGATCAGTGGTATTGATACGCAAGAAAACACGAAAACGATTGCTATTTATTAGTAAAATATGTTTGTTTTTTTTTAAATGAAAGAAAATGTTATTGTTAAACGATTGAGTTGCTTATTTTGCGATCATTAATTGACATAATTGAACGAGTGTTAATATATAATAATTCCCGAAGGAACTGTTTTCGTAACAATGACAACAGAAGCAATGCAATTATTTTTTTAACTTCTTTCGTAATTACAAAATTATGCAATTGAATAATTTCAACGTAATAAAAGGCAAGCATTGACTAATAAAATCAGTTTAAAACAAGTCGAGAAAGAACTTTTTTTCACATTAAAATTTTGTAATGTTTAAAATCTCAAATAATATATTTAATGATTAAAACAGCAATTTATTTTCTTGTCTAAGTGTTGGGGAATAAAGTCATTGCCTTTGCATAAACCTTCGTAAAAACTAAATTAAATGAAAAAGTTTAACCAAATTTGTCTAGCGTAAATAATGAATCAGTTTTTTGATACATTGTCTGATAAAGTTCGTAAATAAATTACTTATCAAGTCTTTTTATTTTTGTGAAAACTTTATGACTTATCGTCGTCTTTTCCTTGACTTGTATCAAATTTCGTAGCTGAAAATAGCAACCCTAATAAAAGAAAACAAAAACAGTATAAAAATTTTGAAAAAAATGTTTAAGACTTTTTTTTTTTTTTGTTACAAGAATTTTTTTTTATTATTTTTTTATTATTATCAAAATATTTTTCTTACATCTAATTTCAATTTTATACTTTGTTTAGACTTCGTTTCATTTTTTTTAATATTATTTTTTATTTTCTGTGGATAATTTCCGCTTTCTTACGAAATATTGCCGCGGTAACGTTTTCTGAAAAAGTTAATCTATGCGTGGACAAACAAGGCGTGCGACCGCACGCCTTTCCTGGGAAAGCCTGTATACTATATGTTATTTTTTATTTTATTTTATTTTTTTCTCTATAATTATAATAAATTTTAATGTAACATAATAACTAAATATATTTTTGAGCCGAATTGAGTGGGACGTTTTAAAACAGTACTCTGTATAACGTCTTTTCGATGAAAAAAGGTGACCATTTTAAGACGTTTTTATGAAGCTAATTGTTATCTTAACTGAATATCTAAAAGTCCTCTAAAATCAGAATAAAAGACGTCTTCATCAAAACGTCTTTAGTGCGTTTGGATAAGACGTTTTTAATCTGCCTAAAGTAAGAAAACTTTAAGCAATCTTGAGTGAGATATCGTTTCAACGGACAAGGTAGACCTTTTTAAGACATTTTTAAGACATCTTAAATAAAACGTCTTTAGGCTGTTTAAATAAGACGTTTTAAATCGGTCTTTAATAAGACCGATATCTTTCAACAATTTTGTGTGACGTCTTTAAACAATTTTGTGGGACGTCTTTTCGACGGACAATGTAGATCTTTTTAAGATATCTTAAAGACGTGTTTTTTAATCGAGGAAAGACGACTTTAAGATAGCTAAAAGCAATTTTTTTGTTTGTTAGGAATGTTTTGAATTCTGTTTTAAACTAACAGAAGCCATATTGAAGTCACTTAAAAAACACAATTGGTTTTTTTTTTTGTTTTGTTTTTTTACATTTTTGTCGTTGTTTACAAAGATAAACAGACAACAATAAGGCTTCAAAACAACAACAACAAAACAAGGCTTCTGAAAGAAGATCATAATGATCTTATCATCAGAACCTTTTCAAGTTTTTTAAAATCATTACATTAACAATACAAAAAAATTACAACAAATCGTGAAATAAATTGGAAATATAAATTAACCACTAATGTTATATATAATAAGAAGTCTGATCTTATCATCAGATCTTATCAAAACGTAAATATATAAATACATATATATATACAAAGTGAATACAGTATTACATCTCTTTTTAATAGGCACGAGAAAATACAACAGACTTACAATTAAAAAGGCAAATACGTAATTGTTATAAAAAGTATTTGAATTTATCATCAATAGATAATAAAATAATAGAAAATAAATATCATCAATAGATAATAAAATCAATAGAAAATAAAATTTTTAAGTTTACTTTTAACCCTTAAAGGACGGGAAAAAAAAGTTACGTTAAGGACGGCTGGGGTATTACCCCTAACTAAAAATATAGGTTTTTATAACTACCCCAACTTAAAATGCGTGCTTTCAACAAAAATATCAATTTTCTCAATGTTTTTTTAAATAAAAGTGATATTTGATACAATTTATTCAAATAAAAACAAAATATAAATAAGGCAACTATTGCAAACAATTTTGCTATGAGCCTTGCAAACAGAATGGCTACATAATGCACATTGAAGACGGGTTTTTCTGTCTTGAACACGAGGACACATATAGCACCTTTTTATGTGCTGCTCTTGATTTGGTTGACCTTGATTTAATAGGTTATTTTGTACAATTACTTGGCGAAGATTATTATTTGCAACTATTTGTGGAAGATTGTCATTTGCATCAAACTTTTTAATAAGACTTTTTGATAATTCTTTTAAAAATTCTCTTCTTCTATGAGAAGCTCCATTTTTATAATTTGGGTGAATTGACAAGAATAAAATCAAAGCATTGTATGCTGCAATATCCAAAATATTACAAAACATTGTAAATGGCCGTCGGTTACTTTTTCGGTGACTCGAATAGCACCTGACAACCTGGTCTAATGTGTCAACTCCACCTTTATATTTGTTGTAATCTATAATAATACACGGTTTTTCATTATGGTCCATAACAATGTCATTACTGTAATAGAAAGTTGATAATAATATTACTGCTTTGTTTTTCTGAGGTACATAAGAAACAATAGTAGAGTCATTTTGAAAACCAAAAATGCTAGAATAAACTGGTCGATGTAAGGCTGGCAATAACTTTTTTGGTATTTCTCCTTTATTTTTTTTTAATGGTGCCAGTGTATGTCATTTTACGTCCTAGCAATGCACGTGGAAGATGAATGTTTGTAAAAAAATTATCAGCTGTTATGTGTCTACCACTTCCATTTAAGTGATCAGTTAGTTCAAGAACTACTCGTGTACCTTGTCCAACATCACGTACTCCATTTACTCTACCAATATACGGTTGCAAATTTATGCAGTAAGAAGTTTCAGCATCACATAATATCCATATCTTCATTCCATACTTTCCTGGCTTAGTAGGTATAAACATCTTAAACGGACAACGTCCCCTAAATGTAACTAATTGCTCATTAACAGTAAGATATGCACTTGGATTGTAGTTGCTCTTACATTTAGTAGTAAACATTTCCATTATATTTCTTAAAGGTGCAAATTTGTCTTCAAACCGTCTTTGATTTCTTGTTTCTCACTCATCAAATCGAAGGCATCGTCGCAAGTTAACAAATCGATCTCTTTGCATTGAAGTAGAAAATATTGGTATGCCATCTAATTTACTCCAAAGCTCTTTTATGCTTTGATTTTTAGAATGAAACACTCCAGCTAGAAGAAGAACTCCAATAAACTCATAAAGGTCATTTACTGTCGTGTCAACCCATCCTTCTAGTCTTATTCTACGAGCTTCAGCATTAGTGCAATTGACAATAATTCTAATCATTTCTGGTGTTATAAAAAGTTTAAAGGCAGTATCCACACTTTGGCCGCAAACCTGAGCTGCAAACCTTGTTGGGCTAGTTGGTTGTCGAATAACATTGTGTGCAAGTGGCTGAGCAGCATTTACAGATGGAAGAGTACTCCAAATTTCTTCACCATTCTTTGAAATCATGTTTTGATTTGAAATATGATTTTCCTGAACAACTTCTTCATCACTTTGATCAGAGATGATAGCATTTGATTCATCGTCAACTGTAACAATATCTTCTTCATCGTCTGTAAGGTTTTCATCAGCTGAGTCATCACTTGAAGATAAGTCATTTAAACCAAAAATAATATTATTAGCCTCGACTGCAGCATTTCTTCTTGGGCGACTCATTATATAAATTATACTTATTCTAAAAATAATTTCAGTCTTTATTAAACCAAATATGTGAAAAATATATAACAAATATTGTAGGCATTATTATTTTGTACCAATAATATAAATATTTTTGACATAAAAACAAAATATATGCAACATGAGCAGACTACTGTTGTTACAGTGAGTGTATATATTTAATCAATATATGGTATAATTTACTCATAAAAAAGATAAATAATACCCCATACCTATTAAAAAATAACTAAAACATAAGCAAGTGTTAAAATAAACATGGTTTATATAGCTATTTATTGATTCACTAACTAAAAAATGAGAAAACTTGCATGGGGTATAAAAATACCCCAACCGTCTTTAACGTAATTAAATTTTCAACTAACAATATTATTGTCAATTGATTAGTAAAACAAAAACATTTTACACTAAAAACTTCCTTTATATATAATAAAAGATGTTCTGAAGTGGCAGTTCAAGTACACAAAATTTGTTGATGTGGCAGTTAAAAGTAAACTCTTCTGGGGTAGTAAAATACCCCGCCGTCCTTCAAGGGTTAAAGATCGGATTTGTATTGGATACATCAAAATTAGGTATAACAGTTTTATTCCAAAGGTTAGGTGCTCGAAATATAATTCAAAATTTGTTAAATTTTGCTCTGCAAATAGGTTAATTTACAAGATTTTCTAAGTAAATATTTATTAATTGGGTTTAGAAAAAAAAAGTCTTTAAAGATAAATAAAGCATAAAATGTTATAAACATTGAGCTTGTAAATATTAGGCATTTTTAAATGAAAGATTTGTGGTTATGTGTCTTGTTAATAAATGTTTACCTCGAGATCAGCTACATAAATTAGCACTTAAATTAGATCAGACAGAAAATCCGACCAGTTATAAGATAGGAAAATCCGACCAGTTATAAGATAGGAAAAAAAGTGCCGATTTTTTTACTGACAATAAAAAAAATAAAAAAATATAAAATTAAATACTTTATTGGTCCTGAAAGCTGCGTTTTCTTTGATTTATAAAAAATGACATTACAAGTGACAGAATGACTGAAAATCAATTCATCAAACTGGGAAACATTTTCGGATTATATTAGATTTAAAAAATATATCACTGGTCTTCTTGTTATAAATGACAGAGCAGAACGAGCTTTTAAACTTGGTCAAGACTTTATTAAAACTTTCAGAAACAAAGAAGATAGCCAAGCTGATTTATTGGTTGTCGCTGATTATTTAAAAACAAAGAAGCTAGCGAAGCTAATTTATTGGTTGTTATTGATCATCTTTTAAATATTCAGACAACAAAAATAAATCTTGCTTGAAAACTTTATAATAACCTTTCTTTAAAAAAAAATTTAAATGCAAAAATAATTTCTAATAAATATGTAGAAAAACAAAATTTTTGTTCTCCGACCCATCCTCCCTCAACTTCAAAATATACGCAGCATGTATTTAAATAGGTAAGGCTGACCATTAACGTTATCTATTGCAGTAAAACAAAACATAATCTAAAGTAAGACGTATTAGGCTACAAAAATAATTCTTAAGATATTTTTGAAAAATTTATTAGTGCCGCTGCCTCCTAATTATTAACAACAGTTTAAAATTTCTGTAAATTCGGACTGATGGAAATGACTATCAGGGAACCCATAAAAAATAATTATATTTTTTTAATATATATATCAAAAACAACCATAAAAAATATTACTGCGTTTTTTTATTGCTTTATGTCTATTATGCCCATATATATATATATATATATATATATATATATATATATATATATATATATATATATATATATATATATATATATATATATATATATATATATATATATATATATATATATATATATATATATATATATATATATATATATATATATATATATATATATATGTATATATATATATACAAAATAAAGATAATAAAAACACCTCCGCCATTAGCACAACTTTTTAATATTATTGGGCGCAAAATATTAAAAATAACCTGTGTTATATATATACACAAACATATATATAAATATATATATATATATATATATATATATATATATATATATATATATATATATATATATATATATATATATATATATATATATATATATATATATATATATATATATATATATATAATATCAATAAAAATATATGATAAAGAATAAATGTTAGAATTTAATATAAAGTACCAACTCTGTAATTAGGACTTTATACATTCACAGAAAAAATGAGAAGTTTTTTTAAAAAATGAAAATTAAGTTACCTATCTGAACATGTTTTTAAAGAAAAAACAAAAAAAATAATACATACTTTCATTATTGGTTCAAGATTTAATACTGAATTATTTACTTGGTTATTAGGGTAAGGTGTTCAATTTTTTTCAAATAAATTAAAAAATTTGACAGACTTAATTTAGTCTGACTTATTATGTTTTATTAATTTTGATAATATTTTGTAATCTGAAACTAGGTTATAAAATATAACTTTATTAAAAAAAATTTTATACCATATACATGCATTCTAATAAGAATTGCTTGTTTTTCCACTTAGGCAAATTATTTTCGTAATGGCTAGTTATTGACACAATAATTTTTAATGTGCCACGGTTTATTAACGTTGGCAAAGTAACACTTTTCAACGTTTTTTAATTACCGTATTTTTAACGTTGAATAAGAGTTGTTGTGTAAATAGCTTAATAAATAGCTTCAATTCACTGAAATTGCAGCTAATATCTAACGTTGAAACTTTGCAATGTTTTTGAGAAGATAAAATACGTTTAAATCTATACGCTTATTTAACGTTGAAAATATAATGTTTAAAAAGCGGTTTGTTTTATACGTTATTAAAGCATTTATTTTATAACGTTTTTAACGTGGCTTTTTGCGTTAGTTGATCCCACGTTGATTAAACGTTTTATTTTGAGAAGCTAAATTACGTTACAATTTTAACGATTATTCAACGTTTCAATCAACCGCGATTTAGTATACAAAAATAGACATTGATTCAACGTTGAAAGCACGTTTTTTTTGTGACTGTTACGCATTGTCTACGCTGCGACCAGTGCTGGCTTCACGCAGAGACTTATGGGAATAAAGTCCCAGGGTCTGAGCTTCCGCATTGCCCGTCGGGATTCTTTAAAAATTATCAAAAGTGTCATTTTTTATCTTTTTATAAGACAAATTCATATGGCGCTGCTTTTGCGGTATGAACGCGCTTATTTTGTAGGAAAAATAAATAAAATAATAGCAAATAAATAACAACAAACTTTCGTAAAGTTTATTTGTTTCAATGTAAATGGTTTTATTTCTATCAAATGTGAATATATTTTATTAGAAATATTAATTTAAGTTGAAAGTTGTACTATTTTAGAAAAAATTGATTTAATTTTTTTGAAAAATATATTTTTTTAATGTAAACGGTTTTGTTTATACAATATTGTTCCGTTTTCAAAAATAAGGAAAAGGAGAAGACTTTTTTCATAACTAATAACTTTTTTTTAGTTTCTATTAGTTACATTTTTTACATATTTTGTGGTAAATTTTAGCTGTTAAGTGTTTCTGCTCCTTTATCTTACCTACAAATGGTTATAATGTCGCTTTTTTAGAAACATCCTCAAATGCAACTTGTGATACTAGATCACTGCCAGGGATAACAGAAATATCAGCATCTTTTACTAAAGCCGCCTCTTCACCTACTACTTTGTTTTCAACATCAGGTACCCAATTAGATACATCATTAGTGCCATTATTTTCTCGGGCTGATGAGGCTGTCTGTGATGATTTAGCGATGTCACAACTAATAAATGGTGTGTTGATATGGTGGTTGAAAAGGAATTTAACAAAAGTAATCATATAGTTACTTGTGATACTGATTTGACTGATACTGCTTTTTTTAATCCTGGTGTTTGGAATAATGATCACGAAATCAAGAAACGTGTCAAAAGATATATAATTGACAATGGCACAGAAAACTTCCAGCATATAGTGATTTTTCCAATTCTGTACAAACTATTGGAAAACAGATAAGATATTTTCAATTATCAACATTTTACCTTATTAAACAAAACTAACAAAAGGTTCTACGAAAATGGATGTGTTATTGCCCAGTTAAAGGATCAGTATATTGCATTCTATTGATGACATTTCTACCGTCACGAAAATTCCAAACAGCATAATGAGACTATAATACCACTTTTAAAAACTCAGAAAAAAATCAAGCCTTTATTTTTATCTGTACTGAATGATAAAATAATGTATTGGAAAAAGGCACTTTTTAGGATAGTTGATGTGATAAAATTTTTAACATCTAGAGGGCTTCTTTTAAGGGATTCTGTAGAGAGGTTTGGTTCTACTCAAAATGGTAATTTTCATTGATGCTTAGAATTGTTTTCTCAGTATGTTGAATTTCTTGCTAATCATATAAAAGAATATGGTAACAGTTAAAGGTTCGGTTTCATACCTTGAAAAAAATATTTGTAAAGAATTTGTTATAATTATTGGAAAATTAGTGTTAAGCATAATTATTTCCAAAATAAAGAAAGCATTTCTTTATAAATTAAACTCAACCCCTGGTATTACTCACATAGATCAATTAAATATAACAGTAAGATTTGTTGAAAGCAGCAAAGTTTGGTAAGATTTTTGATATTTATCCTATCTAGCAACATCATAGCACATACCTACCCAATCTACTGTTTCAGTTTTTAGAAAGTCATGATTTAGACATCATGAATTGCATTGGACAGTCATATGATAATTGTTTCAATATGACAGGAAAGTATAAAGGTCTGAAAAACTTTATTTTTAAAACGAATTCATTAACCCTATTTGTGCCATGTCACAGGCATTCTTTGAATTTAGTTGGACACTCTGCTGTTGAGCCCTGCTTCGTAGTGACTAACTTTTTTTGGTTAATTCAAAAAAATTATTCATTCTATTTGGCAAGTACAAAAAGATGGAATAAGTTAGAATAACCTTTGAAATTAATATCATTAAGCACTACTAGATGGGGTGCTTATGCTGAGGCACTAGATACAGAGCTGAAGGGATTCTCTAACATAACTGATGTTTTAAATAAAATTGGTTCTGATTCTAATCAAAAACCTATAACAAAAGTAGAAGCAATTCCAATCAATGATCAGTTGTTAACCTTGGAAACTGGTATCCTCATTTGTCTTTGGAATTTGGTTTGGAAAGATTTAATAAATGCAATAAATGTCTTTAAAATTCATACTTTGACTTAAATGCTGCTGCATTACTTCTAAAATCCCTCAATAAATTTGTTTTAAATCTCAGAGAAGAATGCCATAGTTTTGTAGATTAAATTAACAGTGTGTGAAACATTCATCAAAAAAAAATATAAAAGAAGTAGAAAATATGATGATGGAGTCGGAGATGCCACTAATGAAATTTTTGATGAAGACCAGCATTTTAAAGTTAATGTGTTTCTTGTATACTTTTATGAAATAAAAACACAACTAACAAACAGGCAAAATGCTTATACTGAATAGGGTTGTTTATTCAGTTTCTTAAATAAATTGAATAATTTGAGAGTTAAGAAAATTTCAACAGCTGCTAATAACTTGCAGGTTGTTTACAAAAATCATATTAGTATGGGTTCGGCTGATGAATCATAACATTTAAAACATTTTTTGTTTAACAATGTGTCAGACTTAGTTAAAGATGTGCAAATTGAATTACAGATGTTTGAATTCATTAAAAAGTTAAATTTACAATTAGTTTTTCCCAATTTGGAAACGGTCCTTTAACTATATTTTTCGATGATTGTTCAGATGAAAGAAGCTTTTCTTTGATAAAAAGAGTAAAATGTTGCTTAAGAAGTTCAATGCAGCAAGAGAGAATGCAAAATTTAGCAATTCTTGCAATTGAAAACAACGTATTTGATGAGGGCATTTTGACGTCCTAAGGACGTCCGTAAGTCGTCTTAAGTCTCGTCCGTAAGACATCCTTAGTTAGTCTCAATGAAAGACTTAAAGACGTTTATTCCAGACGTCCTAAAAGCGTCTATTCCAGACGTCCTAAAAACAATGATGTATAAAGACATACTTATACTAGCCTGTGAAGCTTCGAAATTTATAATAGAATTGTTTTTTGATAAATTAATTCAATTCAAATCTGAAAAAATGATTCAAGTTTTTCAAATATATATTCTTTATATATATATATATATATATATATATATATATATATATATATATATATATATATATATATATATATATATATATATATATATATATATATATATATATATATATATATATATATATATATATATATATATATATATATATATATATATCTATACATATATATATATATATATATATATATATATATATATATATATATATATAATATATATATATATATATATTATATATATATATATATATATATATATATATATATAATAATCTTTGAATGTCATTTTCTTGTTATACGTTAAAATATCTCAATCAGGATGACGGTGATAACGTAACAACCAAATATGTGATATCAAGATGTATTGAACACCAAAAAACAGCTTAAAAGGATAATGGTCCAGTTCGGGTGCAACTGAGCATTCTAAAAAATATATATATATATATATATATATATATATATATATATATATATATATATATATATATATATATATATATATATATATATATATATATATATATATATATATATATATATATATATATATATATATATATACCCACCGGGCACAGACGTCAATCAAACGTCTTACGGACGTCTTAACTAGGTCGCGACGTCTTAGACCAAATTAGGACGTCCTAAAGACGTCGGGTAAAGACGTCTTTGTTAGGACGTCCTTGTGACGCTAATATAAAGACGATATTAGGACTTCCATATTAAGACGTCCTTTTGACGTCGCTAAGACTTACATTAGACGTCCTAATTACCTTAGAAATAAGTAGAAAAATTAATATTATCAACTTGGCGCTAACAATATTACGCGTTAACTCGGTTAATTAAATATATCTACTTGATTTGGTTGATTATTTTGAGATTATTAATTTTGTTTAGTTATTTATCGTTTAAAGATACTTTTTTTAATTTTCTATATTCTATACCCTATGATCTATAAACTATAAGTTATCAAGTGTAACTAAGTTACAAGTACAATGAGGGAATTTTAACAAAAGATATCAATATTGCACCAAGACTTTTCATTAAGTGTTTTATAGAAAAGTAATGATATTTTGTGTGTCTGTGTTATATATATATTCATATATATATATATATATATATATATATATATATATATATATATATATATATATATATAACTATATATATATATATATATATATTATATATATATATATATATATATATATATATATATATATATATATATATATATATATATATATATATATATATATATATATATATATATATATATATATATATATATATATATATATATATATATATATATATATATACAGGGGCGGATCCAGAGGGGTTCAAAGGGTGCTCCAGCACCCGTCAACTTTCAACAAGTAAAGTTTCCTATTTCGTTGCATTTATTTTATAAATAAAAATTGAATTGTTAAAATAGTTTATTCAACTCAAAATTTGCGATTTCATTTTTTGTGAAGGAAATCAAAAATAAATAAATAACTATCTTTGTTGTTGTGTAATACTTTGCGTTCAGCGCTAGCGTATTTTGTATATACTTATGCTTCGACTAGGAAACTCCAGTATAGTCGCTTTTTGATTGGCCTGCTCCCCTCAGAATTATTTTTGATTGGCCTGCACCCCTCAGAAGCGATTTTTGATTGGCTTGGTTTCTTAAGCTAATCAAAACAGGTTTTGAGGGGTGCTGACCCAATCAGAAAGATCTCTGAAGGGTGCAAGCCAATCACGCAAAAATCAGAAAAAAGGTTTTTCACTTTTTGTTAACTCGTAGGTTAAATGTTCTAAACATGGTGGATTCAATGCTTCAAATCATTTCAAAATGTATTTTAGATGAAAATAGGGTTCAATCAGAAAAGGAATCCTTTTTATCTAATGTTATTGTCGAAGCTCATAATAAGATTAGAGAAATATTTTTGTTTAATGAAAAATCTAAAGTAAGTATATTGAATAAAATATGCAAAGTTTCAAGTATGCAGTTTCCCGTATCTCAATCATTTCGAGCAGAAAGTGATTTTCAACTAGTGAGGTAATAAGTTGTTTCTTAAATAATTATATTAAATTAAAAAAACAAAAAACAAACGAAGTGTTTATGCATGTGTGTGTTGTGTTGATTAATGATTAAAATAATAGCAAATTAAGAAATCATATATAGCTGGCTTTAAATGATTTCTTAATTTGCTATTATTTTAACCGTTAATCAACACAACACACACACATATTTTGTATAGCCTACACACACACACACACATTTTGTTTAGCCTATACTATAGGATATACAAAAAGCTATACTATAGCTTTTTGTGCCTAATATTTTACTACAAACTTTTTTATTTAAGCTGAAAGATGTGTAAAATTTTGTTCTAGGTGCTTAAATTTAAAAAACTTTTTTTTAAGTAAAATTGTGTTCATCCTTAAGTATATATACTTAAGCATGAACACAATTTTACTAAAAAAAAAAGTATATAATATATTTATATCATATTTTAAGGAGAAAATAATCAATTATGTTATCATTTATTTTATGTTTGAATAATACCAAAATTACATTTAGTAAATCATTTACTAGTAAGTTATTTTATGATATAAAATTATGTAATAATTATTTTGTGACATAACATAAATTATGTTGCTTCGCTTATATTAATTTTTTTTTATTATTAGAACTTCTCCAAACGGAAACTGTTTATTTAATGCTTGTTCTATATCATTAATTGGCAACGAATCTTTGTCAGAATACCTTAGATGCCTGACCAGTATCGAATTATATACAAATGTAGGTTTTTATTTAAACCATCCAATTATTTTTTCTCAAACTGATGTTACCAAATCTCGAAGAATCGATGAAAACACAGCTTTTTCTATTATTATTTCCCAAAAAGCATATAATTCTTTTTGTAAAAATAATAGAACACTCAGTGTCATATCAGAATCTATCAATATTGCAACAAATTTTTCTTATTCCTCGTTTTTTCTGTAGTAGTTCTTCTGCTTTTGGAAATAAATGTGAACTATCTTTTGTAAACTAATACGATATCGGGCTCTATAATACTTATGGAATTAATTAACTAGGCAATGAAGATAAGTATGATTTACTAAAAAATGTTTATAAACCAAGCTCTAGTTTTCATTTTGAATCCAATAAATCAGGTTGTTCCTTCAGGTTGTTCCTTCAGGTCGTTCCTTCAGGTTGTTCCTTCAGGTCGTTCCTTCAGGTCGTTCCTTCAGGTCGTTCCTTCAGGTCGTTCCTTCAGGTTGTTCCTTCAGGTCGTTCCTTTTAATTCTCTTGGCTCTCATTATACTCTTGGCTTGCATATTCAGAAATTAAAAAAGGTGCTTATTGTGTTAATTGTGTTATTTTTGGATCTGAAGAATCAAGTCATAATGCAAGTAAACTTGTTCAGCTTTATAAATCTCCATTTGTGGCATATTCAAAGGCCATTAATAAGTTTAATAAACATGCTGAAAGTTTGCCAATTCACCAAACTGCAACTCTAAAGGCAACTCATTTTCGCCAATGTATGGAGCAAAAGATAAATTTTATTGACTTAAATCTCAACAAAGTAATTGATGAACAAGTCAAGAAAAATAGAGAAATATTAAAACCA
This sequence comes from Hydra vulgaris, assembly GCF_022113875.1. Lineage (NCBI taxonomy): Eukaryota > Metazoa > Cnidaria > Hydrozoa > Anthoathecata > Hydridae > Hydra > Hydra vulgaris. The sequence continues at coordinate 18,378,933 of NC_061165.1, forward strand.
ATAGTTCTGGCAATTATTATGTGTGGAAAACAAAACATACCTATCCGAGGTCACAGAGATGATTCATTTTACTATGAGAATGAAAATAGTAACTCTGGCAATCTTCAATCAATTTTGAAATTAATATCGGATTGTGCAGAAAACAGTTTGGTGAATGGGCGAATTTCTACTCCAAAAAATGCTACATATCGCTCTAAAACTACTCAAAATGAGTTGATTAATATTTGTAATGACATAATAATTTCTAAATTGAAATGTGAAGTTAAAAAGGCTAAATTTTTTTCAATATTAGCAGATGAAGCATCTGATGTGAGCAATATGGAACAAATGCCACTAGTATTACGCTTTGTAAATAATAGTTGTGAAATTTGTGAACTATTTTTTTGGTTTATTCCTTGCGACTCAGGCTTGTCTGGAGAAGCTATAGGCAGCCAAATTTTGAATAGTAATAAAGATTTGGGGTTAGAAATGAAATTTTGTGTTGGTCAAGGTTATGACGGTGCTGGTAACATGGCTGGGAACTGTTCCGGTTTTGCAGTAAGAATAAAAACTATTTATCCAAAAGCATTGTATGTTCATTGTGGATCTCATGTCCTCAATCTTTGTGTTGCAAATGCCTGTAACATACAGATAGTTAGCAATATGATGTCAAATGTTCGTGTTATATCTCAGTTCTTTAATTTTAGTCCATAGCGTTTTGATGTTCTGAAAAAAAAAATGGAAGAAATGTTTCCAAAAGCTCATCACTCTCGTTTAATAGATGTATGTCGTACAAGATGGATTGCCAGAATTGATGGTTTAGATGTGTTTGTAGAGGTACTTCCTGCTATAATTAAATGCTTTGAGCTAATGATTAATAACAATGAAAAGTCTTGGAACCATGACTCAGTGCGTGATGCAAATAGTTATTTCTTTGCTACTAGATTTTTTCAGTTTCTTGTTACTTTAGTAGTGGTGTCTCGCTGTTTGGAAGTAACAAGACCAATTACAAAACAATTTCAATCTTCAAACTTTGATGTTTTTGCATCGCATGAAAAAATAAATTTGTTACATCTTGCTTTTCAGCGACTAAGATCAGACGTTGAGCACAGTCATGGTGCTTGGTATAGTGAGGCAGTTGTATTGGCAGCTAGTGTTGGTGTTTATGAGCACAAGCCTCGTACAATAGGAAAACAGCTTAATCGAAATAATTGTCCTAGTGAATCTATTAATGAGTATTACAAGAAAGTCATTACAATTCCTTTTCTTGACCATTTATCATCCTAGATTCAATTACGTTTTTCTAATAAAAACATTGCTGTTTATAATGGATTCTTTGCAGTGCCAACTAACGTTTTAAATGTTGCTCAATGGAGAAGCAACTTTCTTCTTTTTTCAAATGAGTATGAGGATGAACTTCCGGAACCACGGTATATCATGACCGAATTGAACATGTGGGAAGATTATTGGCATAGTTTTAAAAATTCCCTTCCAACTACTCTGACCAAACTCCTTTCTCTTATTGATAGAATAACTTTTCCTAATATAGTTACCTTTATTCAAATTCTTGCAACTAATCCAGTAGCAACATGCACTTGCGAAAGATCAATCTCTGTTATTCGTCGTTTAAAAACCTATCTACGTAACACAATGTCACAGAATAGATTTAATAGTCATGCTTTAATGCACGTTCACCAAGATATCAGCATCGATGTAAATGAAGTGATTGATTGTTTTGCTAGGAAAAATCCTCGTAGAATGAAACTTGTAATATTTTAAATTCTGATCCAATTTAAACTGTTTTATTTAATAATATAATATAAATATATTATTTACTGTTTTATATATTTTATAGAGTAATTTAAATAGTGGTCCTAGAAAGTTCTGAAAGTTCTAGAAAGTTCTGTTTTTTTTTTTTGTATTTTTTAAGCATGAAATTATACTTCAAAAAATATATACAGTAGAATCTTGTTAAGTCTGATTCTCAAGGGAAATAGATAAATAATCAGACTTGGTGAATGTCAGAGTTAGGGGAAGCTCTCGTTATGTATAGAAAGCTCAATAGGAATTGAAAAGCTGACTTAGTAAAAGTTTGAGTTATCAGACATAATTATAAAGTTTTCATTGTTAATAAATTAGCATTATTGATAGTTATAATTATAGTTTAACTATAATTTAAGTTAAATTATAACTGGATTTAAAAATAAGTCTGTTCTTACATTTTTATTTATATTTTTGGGAAATATCCTTGGAAAATAAATGGCTCCAGAATATCATGAAACTCAGAATATTTATTTTATTACTGTTACATAATTTTGTTTATAAACAGTGTTATATAATGTTATTAAATCTATTCACTATTATTGATGTATTTAGTGTAAGAGTTTATTATTATTGTTATTATTTTTGTTACAATTTATAAATAATTATCGTGTATAATTATATATTTTATATATCATAGTATTAATTATTTTTAATAGTGACTTTTCATACAATTGTGTTATAATTGCAATATAATGTGCATGACACAGGTGTTTTTAGAAGTTAAACTAGATGGTTACTTTTTATATTTTCAAGTTTCTGTTTAAAGATCATATTAGAAGCAAATTTTAAGTTCCATTGAAACTAGATTTTTATTAACAGTTTTTTTTATCAGTTCTTCATTTTGTAACTATTTTATTTTAGTTTTCCTACTGTTGAAATATGGTTTTAATTTAGTAAAGTTTCATGATTTGAAATTTACTTTATTGGTCATAAGCTAACAGCTTAGAAAAGGAAATTTAGCACAGTTAGGGTAAGAAATTTGTTTACTTTTAACATTTCAAAACTGGGTTTTACTGTTCAATTCTTATGTTATTCCTAGTTTATAGTTTAAATGTCATACGAATAATAAACAAATTGTGTGTTCATTGTTTGGGGTCATAAAATTATTGTATCATTATTGATTGATTCTTTATATAACGGTCGATCACTGCCAATATATAGTTGCTGTATTACTTTGCATACAAAATATTTTTATGTACACAAAATCACTTTCGCACTGTACTCTAATAAATAAGAGGGTCGGAAACTTTTCTAAAATATAATAAACGGGGGAGAGGGGGGGAGTTTCTTAATAAACCGAAGGGTCGGAATTTTAAAAAGCGTAAAATAGTTTTTTTGGTTGGTTGTTCATATTTTCATCTATTATTGAGAAAAATATTTTTCTCATAGTAAAAAAATGGCAAAAATTTTTTATATTGTTTCAAATTAATAACCGAGGGGAGGGGGGGTTTCCTAATAAGCTCCGGGAGGTCAGAAAAAAACTCTCCATCGTCGCAGCCAGCACCCCTCAAAAAAAAAGCTAGATCCGCTCCTTTATATATATATATATATATAAATATATATATATATATACTATATATA
>NC_061165.1:18388316-18395816 GCF_022113875.1 Hydra vulgaris
TATATGTATGCATATATATATATATATATGTATAATATATATATACATATATATTATACATATATATATATATATATATATATGTATAATATATATGTATATATATATTATACATATATATATATATGTATAATATATATATATATATATATATATATATATATATATATATATATATATATATATATATATATATATATATATGTATAATATATATATATATATATATGTATAATATATATATATATATATATATATATATATATATATAAATATATATATATATATATATATATATATATATATATATATATATTATATATATATATATATATATATATATATATTATATATATATATATATATATATATATATAAATATATATATATATATTTATATATATATATATATATATATATATATATATATATATATATATATATATATATATATATATATATATATATATATATATATATATATATATATATATATATATATATATTCATGTTATGTGTCAAGCAGGGTTACCTATTTCGTAAATTAAAATCTTATAACAGTTAGAAACAATAAAAATGACGTATTTCTTTCTTAAAGAAATATCTTTAGCAAAAAGTCACTTCTTCTCCTGATTCACTCTGTAAATGTTGAATTAAAAATACTTTTCCTACATCTTCTTTTTTTATAAATTAAAATTTCTATTTTAAACTCTTATTTGTTTTTGTAAAAAATTAATAACATAAGGATGCCTGTTCATGTAAAAAAATGCTATTATTTACATTTAAACACATTTAACAAAACTAAAAGACATTATGAATATTCCTTAATGTTACGCATGCGTACCAATATGTGAAACTTAATTTAAAGCAAATATTGGCAAACAATATTTTGCCAATATTGGCATAACAATATCAGTAAAACGATAATGGGATAATATTGGCGCAATATTGTTTGCCAGTATTGGTAAGACAATATTGGCGTAATATTGCTTGTCAAATTGGCGCAACATCGGATATCTTGGCCAAGATTAGCCAAGAAACCCAATATCGTGTCAATAATGCGCCAATATTGTTTGCTACTTGGGTATATATATATATATATATATATATATATATATATATATATATATATATATATATATATATATATATATATATATATACCTTTTTTTTTCTATATTGAGTGACATATTATTTGATTTGTACTATGAATAAATTTATTTTTGTTTTACATTTTTTTTTTTCAAAGAGGTCTTTTATTGTCTATGATGTGTAAAATAAGTTAGTTTTGTCGGCAAATTTTAAAGTTTTAAAAATATTAAAAGCATTAAAAAAATTGTTAATATAAAAAAGAAACAAAAGAGAATCAAAAATGGAACCTTTTTTACATAACATTTTATACATAGTAAACTTAAGAAGCTTTTTCTGTCTATTTTTATTTTTTTATACCATAGTTTTTTATTTTTGCCAGTAAAATATCGGTTGATGTTTGAGAAATCAATAAAGTTCCTCAATGTGTATTAAAATTATTTACTTATCCTATTTAAGAAGTAAAGAGTTGTATGCTCTGTTGAGTGTTGCTTTCGGAAACCATATTGACCCTTATTGATAATTTTGTTATTTGTTGAATATTCATTTAATTTATTGTAGATAGTAGGTTCAAAAAAGTTAGAAAACACCGAAAGGATTGAGATTGATTTATAATTGTTTAATAAATTGATTTCTCCTGATTTATAGATTTGTACAATTGCTGAGTTTTTTTTGTTTATCATTTACAATTCTCTCGGGCCGTTTTAATGTAAAATATTAAATATAAATAACAATAATAATCGTATCTGGAGGATACAGCACTTCCGCCACCTAACGAACTACAAGTGGAACGCTATTTTCCTCTAAAACTATCACGCGTGGCTCCTTAATGTCTTTAATGTCTTTATTTATTTATAGATCTTTTAACTCTTCTGGATGATTTATGCTCATCTAAATATCTAACAGTTGCTGCTCGGAAATGACCGTCGCTCGATTTCAAGATCTCTTCAACCTTTGTTGTCTTCCAAAGTAATCGCAAATTCTTATCTTCTCCTATCAGAACAACGTCGACAACATTTGTTTCCAAATAATCAATATTACGTAGAGATTTAATGAAATGATCAAGAATAGGTTGATTTGTAAGGTAATTTTAAATAACAATTTAAAATTACCTTACGAACCAACCGTCTACATTGAAGAGTCCAAAACTTAGTTTTTAGCTCGGAAAGAGTTTCTTTGAAGCCATTATGCTTCACTAATTTAAGAAAATATACAGTCAAAATCTTTGACAAATGACTATTATTTCGAATAAAAAATAGGAAATTTAGCATCTCTTGGAATTGGTGCTTTTTATATTCTTCCGTGAAATCTAATAATTCCATCAACAACTTGAAGTCCAAGGTCGCTCTTCAATTGTTTAAAATTTCTGTTTGTCATGACGTCACTTTATTCATTTTGCACCCAGAGTGTCTTTGCTCTTTCAATTTCGTCAGCTGAAATAGTAGGCTTTATGACTACACACGTCTTTCGACTACAATTTTTTAAGCAATTTACGAATCTTAAAAGCCAAGCATTAACTCTATTTAATTGTTTATAACTACTAAATCTGTCAATATTAATAAATTTTAAAGTAATGTTTAAGGAATTGACAGTAGCTAACAAGCATATGTTACCTTCACGATCATTAGGTTCTAACAAGTTATAAATATGCCATGGAATTAAAATGTCATTAAATAATCAGGACCATTAAACCAAAAACTGTTTTTAAAAATAAATTTCAACGAACTTCAACGAGAAATAATGTCTGCAGGATTTCGTGTAGACTCTACATATTTCCAAAATTCAATTGGCAATAAAATGCGAATTTTTACTAAACGATTCTTCAAATGCTTCATAATTTTGATTAGAATTGTTTAACTAATGGAGACAAATCGTAGAATCAGTACAACAAAACATTTTGTTTTTATTTGAATTTTAAAGTTCACTTTTACAGTTGATAACAGAGAACAAAATAAAACCATTGCTTTTAACTCCAGTCTTGGAAAAGTCGTTTTATTGACATGGGTCAATCTAGACTTAGAAGCAACAAGAGTGGCAAAACATTGTGAATCGTTTATAATACACCTAAGACATATACAAGTACCAAAGGCTTTTAGGCTTGCATCGGCGAAGGCATGAAGGTCAAGTTTCACATTAGTGTTGAATAAGTAAGAATCTAACATAAGCCAACGAGGTAAAGCTAACTTGTTTAATGAAAAAAATCAAACATAATATCACGCCACTCCTCTAAAATATTATCAGAAAGCAAATCATCCCAAAAATATTTTGCAATACATAACTTCTGGAACAAGCACTTACATCGTACAATATCTGGGTTAATAAGTCCCATAGGATCAAAAACACATGCAACAAATTTCATAACATCTTTTTTCGAGGAAATATGTATATCTTTTGAAGGAATTTCATTAAATGAATAAGTAAACTCGTCAGAATCCTTGTCCCATGATTTGCCACGTACCTTAGTTTGAATTATTCGTTTAAAGTTTAGTAAAAAAGTTTTTACATTGGTTTAAATCATTACTACCAGAGTTTAAATCATCAACACGCAAATCTAGCATCATCTTTTCAACAAAATCTGAAGCAGCTTTAACATATTTTTGCAGCAGAGTAGCTAATGTTGCACTGAGTAAAAAGGGTGACGAACTTGCGCAAAATAAAACTCTGCATAAACGATATTTAGCAACTTGAGAGGATAAAGTATTTTTATTTTTAACTTTATCTACGTTCTTGACCCGTAAGAATCTAACAAAATCACGATCAGCATTTGTTAAGGATATTTGTAAAAATGCTTTTTCAATATCAGAGATAAATGCATATTTGTAGCATCGAAATCCCAATAGTACACCAAACAAAGAAGTTGTCAAGCTTGGACCTGCATTCAAACAACCATTCAACGATGGTCCATCAATAGATGCACTAGCATTGAATACCATGCGTACTTTAGTAGTTGATTTAATGTCTCTAAACCCAGGTCGATGTGTTACATAATGCACATCACCATATCTAGTTTTATGATTATTTACTTTTTCAATAACACCTTGACAAAATTGTTCTTTTTAATCGAATCATAACTCGTAAGCAATTTAATGTCTTTACTAAGTTTTGTAAGTGCAGGTGCCGAATGTTTGATATAATAGGTATAGTTATCACTAATTAAACCATGGTTTAGTTTAAATGGTAAACCAACTTTATAACGTTTCAAATTTTCGTTACAGGGTTATTCATTCTTATATGCGCGACTGTTCCTTTTTATATGCACCTTTATTCATTCTTATATGCGCATTTATTCATTTTTATATGCGCCTTTGTTCATTTTTATATGCGTATTTATTCATTCTTATATGCGCGTTTATATATGCGTCAACCACCCATAAAATCTCTAATATAATTTAATATAAACAATAAATACGCTTTTAAATTTTTATATAGATATATTTAAAATATAAATTAGGTTGTTTTCATTGTTATTTATTTAAAAAATGGTTGCCAAGCCAGAGCTGGACTTATATAACTACGCATATGGCTGTAAAATGGAACTATATTAAACTCTGTAGTATCCATAATGTTTTTAAGTTTCCTGATTACATCATCTGTATTTTAAGGCCTTTCTCCCTGTTTGTAAGTATGTTTTAAAGAAGAAAAAGATTCTTCTATTAAATTAAGCTGTGGCGTGTAAGCTGGCAGATACTTAATAGCTATACCATGAGAGGCTAATGTTTGCCTAACAGAAAGACTCCAGTGGAATTTACAATTGTCCATAACAAGCACCGGCGCTTCCACATTTGCATTCCTAATCGCTGGTGCCATCATTGTAGTTATGAAAGTACAAAATAAATCTGCATTCCAGCCTCCAATTTTTGTTTCATAAGCAAGCACTCCCATTGTTGAATCAGCACAAATTAAACTAACATTCTTGCCACAATTTGCAGGTGACTGTAAAATTGCTGACGCACCTCTTAGCGAATAACCATATGTGCTGTTAGTGTGCACATTAAATCCAGTTTCATCCAAATAAATAAGTTTTTCATCTGAAATTCTGTTAATTTCGCTTGCATTAATATTTCGTGTTGAATTTCGTTCTTCTGGCACATGCACAACACGTTTTTTTGATAAATCCGATCGTTTAAGTTTTATTGAAATAGTAGGCTGAGACATGTTGAAACCTGCTGCAGAAAGATTTTTTTTTATTGCTTCTTGCGTGCATATATTATTTTCTTGTACCCATAATTCGATAATATTTTTTTATTTGAGCGTTTATTGGTCTTTCACCTCGTTTTTTTATCAGAAAACGACTTGAATGCAGTCATGTCGTCGAATTCTCCTTTGTTTAACTTAACGACACGATTTTGAACTGTGCTCTTCGATAAATTAAGAGAAGTGGAAATGATAGTTGTAGATTAATTTCTTCCAACTAAATGCTAAAGCATTTCAATGTGCTCTTTTGTAAGATTTTTCGTTGTTTTACAATTGGTACCGCTATTTTCTATTCCATCCATAGGGTAAATATTTGATATTAATAATTATAAATAATTAAATATTAAATCTAGAAAAATAAATAATTAGATAAAAAATAACTTAATCAATCAAGAAATTTAATACAATTATACAATTTAATGCAATGTAATAAAATTAAATACTAAATTAAATAAGCCATCATCAAATATAAAAAGTCTTCGTCTTAAGTATTTTTAAACTCGTTTACCAGGAAATAAGAAAAATTGCTTTGAAATAATAAACTGTTTTTTCAATGATTTTATTAAATGATTTTTTTTGGTTCAAATTGCTTTTTTACAATTGCTTTTGTAAACCACATATAAAAAGGAATAAATGCGCATATAAGAGTGAATAAATGCCCATATAAAATGAATAAATGCGCATATAAGAATGATTAAAGACGCATATAAAAATGAATAAATGCGCATATAAAAATAAATAAAGGCGCATATAAGCATGAATAAAGGCGCATATAAAAATGAATAGACGCGCATATAAGAATGAATAACCCTGTAAAAATACTTTATACGAAGACTTTTTACATTCGATGATGGTTTATTTAACTTAGAATTTAGTCTTTGTTTAATTTTATGATTAAATTTATTGATTGATTAAATTGTTATTAATGTCAATATTCATTTATCTAGATTTAAATTTTATTATTTGTAACTATTAAATAAATTCAGCGCTGACTTGGCAACAAGGATGCGGAGTCCCAAAAGGACTCCGGCTTTATATCTCTACTTTTTCCAAGTCTGTAGTGTCGAGAAGCTCTAAATATGTTTCTTGACTTATGATTTGCTGTAAGAAAAAAAATTTATGAGATTTAATTACTTGGAACTTGCCGCCGTTATTCCTAAGGACTCCATGTTCAAAAAATGATTGTTCCTCTAACCTAAGAGTACTAATTTTTTTCCTATTAGTAGTCCATAAAATTATTTATATTTTTAAAGCTCCTGGATTACCAAAAACTAGGGTGAAGTAATCTTTTTGTGACTTTCAAGTCCGGATTCATTTTGGAACTTCGCATCCCTTCTTGGCAACCACTTTTTGAACATATTGCAGTAGCAACAACCTAATATATATAATTTAAATATATCTATATAAAAACGTAAAAGCCAATTTATTGTTTATATTTAAATATATTAGAGATTTTATTGTTGGCTGACTCGAATATAAACGCGCATATAAGAATGAATAAATACGCATATAAGAATGAATAAACACGCATATAAAAATGAATTAATGCGCATATAAAAATGAATAAATGCGCATATAAGAATGAATAAAGGTGCATATAAGAATAAATTAAAGCGCATATAAGAATGAATAAACACGCATATAAAAATGAAGAGACGCGCATATAAGAATGAATAACCCTGTAAGTTGAATTTCCTTTTTAAAGTTCTCATAGACAATATCATTAATTTCAGATGTTGTTGCGCCTATGGCTTCAGAATCCCAGAAAGACAACACAGAATTTTGAAATACTGCTTGGTCACCACTGAATTCAGAAAAAATTTTGAAAACATGAGATTGAAGCACACTACAATTATCTGAATTTCCAATTACATTGCCACTTAACAAAAAACCAAGCTTAGACTTAAGGGCGACAGGACCATCAACACCTTTAATTACTTTATTTTCCACAAACACCTAATAAAAATCTGCACAAATATGAATATCGTCACGAACATTTTTATTAGTAAAATGTATTTCTGCTAATTTTAGACCTTAAAGGTGACTATAGTGTTTAATGGCAAACTCTATATTCTGTCCATTTATCGGAGCACATATTTCTTTTACATAGCACAAGACAGGTATGGACATATTATTTATACCGAGAACACAAAATTGAACCATATCCAGAGTTTCAGTCATACATTGATTACTAAATGTTTTTATTAATTTCTTTAT